>CAHIKZ030002846.1:0-232256 GCA_903632075.3 Acanthosepion pharaonis | reverse complement strand
GGACGGATATTTATACCATGTATCAATTCCCGATTTTGCAAGTATAGGAAAACACTTAAATGCTATATATTGTGCTGTGTTCATCATTCACGTAAAGAACGTTTATTTGTTCTGAATATCAGGATAGAAAATATTGCCTTTCATCTACAGGCGCTGGAGACGAGTGCACTGATGTATCCTGGGCACAAAGCATACGCGCACCTTGTTAAGGAATATTTATTGATATTGAGTGCGTTATAGATTCCACAAACAAGAGAGTAAGAATGGGTATAAAAACAATTATGTGTAATTAACAATGACACATTTCATTGCCTAAGCTAAACTAATTGGAAGAATAACAAAGGTATGTCTGTAGAGATATTTTTATAGTATGTATACGTGAAATTCCTATAAAATATTGTGAGAAGGTTTATATTAGAGAAAGTTTATTCATCTGTTTGTTAGATTTATTAGGTTTGGTTTGTTTTACGGCATATCAACATCTCTATGGGTTATTTAATGCGGATAAGATTTTTATTGCTAGCAACAATTTTTTTCCAAAAATGTATTGCTGGTATTAAAACCTATTTTTACACTTTCATAGTGTTTTGACAACTGTTTGGGTGTAACTATTTACCCATAGCTGGGACCCTAACAGGTGCTACCACCCCGGGTCAGGGTGGACCTGGGAACAACAGCAATTAAGAGGTGGTTCCACGCTCCTCAAAATCTTGCCGCCGGATGTAGATAATAGTCATCACCTGGATGCGGATGTAGTTTATCGTCATACCCAGAACACCTTATTAGGAGTGGGGTCTTACCCCTTTGCAGAGGTGCAGTCGGCATATTCAGAATCCCCAGCCGACATGGCACACTTATTCGGTATGCTTGTGTGTAGTCAAGTAGGTTTAGGGCATTAAATCCTGTGTACTATTCATTTCGTTTTTTTTTTTTTTTTTATGGATTCGTTTTCTACGGCTTATCAACCCTTTGCAGGTTATTTAAAGCCAGAAAATATTTTTAGATTACAAGAATTTTTTTTTTTTTAAAATGAAGATTTAGTGATACAAGTCTTGCTATTTAACCCACACCTGGGAGAAGAGGCGGATTCATACCTTTCCCAAGGGTATTTGCGGGTAAGTGAATATAATGAACCCAGCGGGAATTGGAACTCGGCTCTCCGATTAAGAAAACGAACCATTATGCCACCCGCACATCCAAGCTTACATCACCTGCTATTCACAAGCAATCACCCATCTTGGTACTGGCCAAGCTAAACATTTATATCCATTGCGTTCAGTGTAACCTGAAATTCGTTTAAACTGAAGTCGCCCAGAGAGGAACGTGACACGTCTTATCTGATGCATCCTATGTGTAAAGAGAAAGAAATTGATATTTAATTATACGCCCCCCTTTTCTTATTTACTGCTTTGATACCTCAATCTAGTGGTCGATAGCAGAAGTTCTTTGGCAGACAAGTGGGAGTAATATCATACCGTATTTGTTTTAGTTTTAAGGGTGTTGTGATCAGGCGATAACAGAAATAATAATAATAATAAAAATCTCATGATTCTATAGAAAAAAAAGCGAACCCTACAACTGACGGGAAGACTTACAAACTTTCTCTTTTCAAACGATCCCTCGCAAGAGCAACTCCAGAAACAAAGAGCACACCGTGTACTTGCTTAATATAAAAAGGTATCTTATAGTGATGTTGGAAAATTGGTGAAATATCGATTTCGGTTACTGATCGTCAGGAAGGCGATGTAAGGATAGCGCCAGGACGGATTCCTTGGGTTGGTCACAGGATATAATTTGTTAGATCTGGCGCACGTATTGATCGATCGGGGTCACAATTGTAGTTCGATTCGTGGTAGGGTGCGTTGATAACCGAGGGATTGATGTAGCTGGTAGGCTTGTGATGGAATGTCCCGTCATCAGGTGATACCGGTCACAGGATATCGTCGTTGCTCGTGTCTGACGCACGTGTTGATCGATCGAGGTCACGACGGTGGGTCGAATCGTGGTGAGGTACGTTGATTGTCGAGGTGACGAGAGATTGGCGTAGTTGGTAGACCTGTGTTTCTACGAAATGGGGTCGTGGTGATGACTGCAAGGGAATGCCTGTAACGATTCAGGTATGCAGAGATGGCGACGAGGAACGGCTTGTAGCTGGGTGGTGCCGATGTTATCAGTTTGGTCGCATTCCGTGTGTGATGTTACAAATCATGTTCGTGTGTCGAGAGCCTGGCGATGTTGAAGCTGTTTGAGAGGAGCGGTCATGGCGTTGACTGCACCATGCTTGTTGGTAGATGGTCTGCCGGCCGGCGACTCCTTGTTGTCGTTATGGGAGGCCTGCTTTAGAGCCGATTTGACAGTCCCCAAGGACATCTTTTTCGGCGGAACGTTCGCGACTGGCTATTATCGCTTTCATTGCTGTGACTTGCGTCGTCGACCGGATGTGATGCTTGGAGCCTATGCGCAGAAAACGACGTTTTATTTTGTTTTCTGCCTTCATGACATGCAGAATGAATCAGAAAGAGATCCGATTGCGGTGAAGTACGACACTCATCACTTGTAGTTAATCTATTCAGTTACCAACACAAACAAGAAAGCTTTACTAATAATCACATTACAAAAACTTTCTCACTACACCGAACTTGAACAACAAAATCCTTCCGATATATCTAAGTGATGTCCCAGAAAGGTATATATTTGTTCGAAGTAGCTAAGTGGTTTAGGCTACTGTAACCCAGCAGAACTATCTAGCAGGTGGCAGTAATGGAACTGGTACTCGTCGTAGTCAATAGGTGTAGGCAATAGGCGTAGATCAATAGGATAGCAAATGGCGTAGTTCAATGGGTGTCGTCCTGTACCTCTACATCAGCCTGTATTTATGGCTGACACCAGCCAATCATATTCCCTGTAAGGGGGAACACAGGTGTATGCATATTCATTACATCACTAAGAAATGCCTCACTTTGTTGTGATGAATATATATTATATTTCACAAACCAAAAAATGCGAGTCAAACAAAGCCCATCATAGCAGGGGAATACTTCGCTATAAAACAATGATTAAGTTAACCAGACCATTACTACTGGAGTGATTCTGGTATACGCTTTTTTGTTTTGTTTTTGTTTTTAATAGCTTGTCGCGAAAATAGAGTAAGCTAAATAGAAAAGTTGTGATCATCATTCTGTATATAATGTTATTTGTAGACGATGTTTTAAGCAAACAAATTTGTCTACATACAAGCAATACTATCTAGTTTTGCGTGGGTCAAATTCATTCACATATCGCTATACTACACAGTCGTTTCTTCAAAATGTACATAGAAACCTGTTCAGTTTATTCCATAGCTATATGGAATCATTGGATAAGTGTTATATCAAGAACGTTAAGTTACCATCTACCGTACATTTTGAGATTGAACAGATAGATATCAGTTTTCTGAAATGTCGAAGGCACAACTCCTCGTCTTCACAGATAAGACTTTAGCACTTTTAAAGCAGAAAGAAAAATAAAACACGGCGCTTAATGACAGCATAATGGAATTGAAGCATTCTACTGAAAATGCTTCACTGTGTAGGGTTTTCTTTTATGTACGCTTTGATGTTAAAACATTTTCACTTAAGTCTGTGTCTATTTTTGCCGTGGATATAAAACACCACTGACCAACTTCTATATGCCGCTCCCCTTCAAGATGTGGCCGATCACAACTCACCCCAATCTCCTATTATTTATAGCTCTTAGTAAAAAAATTAAAAAAAAATGCTATGTTTTTTAATCCTTGTTCAGTCATTTTATTTTTACCCAAGCCCGTTAAGTAGATCCACCCAGTGTTTCCCTATAGCGTTTTGACGACGAAAAAGACAAAGGGTCACATATTGAAACACCGGTTCCCGTATGATCACTGAAATTAAGCAACGGTCAGTACCTAGATGGGTGACCACTTGGAAATACCAGGTGTTTTAAGTTTTGATGTGCGGGTGGTGCAATGGATAATTGCTCGAAATTGTTAATCAAAGAGCTGAGTTCCAATTCCAGTATATCATCTGGTTTATTATTAGGTTGATGCAAAAATAATGTCGTTTTTTGACGTTCAACTTAACGTCAAAAAACGACATTATTTTTGCACCAACCTAATATTTTCGAATAATAAAGTTATAGTTGATAGTACTTAATTCAGATTGGATTGATGTTGCTACAGTTTATAAGTACGTGTTTAACTTCGTATGGTTCCTGACATGTAATTGGCGGGGGGTAATTTTTAAGCAGGTACGAGTTGGTGATTTAAGTATAACCGATGTGTAGTCTAGTTAAAATTACCTTATCCTTTATTTTTTGGTAACATGGGAGAAATTTTATAATTGTTAATAGAATGTATTGGTTGCTATTCTTGCAATGGTTACATTGTTTCTGCAATTTTTGTTAATAAATTTGCAGACGTTTGGTTTCAGATCAGTAGTTATTACATGGTATTTCATATTTTGGTGTACAGCGTTTTTTTGGCAGCTGTGCTGTCCTTTTCATTGTCAGATGCTGGCATGGCTTCGTATCCAACAGAAATAATTCTTTTGCTTTTAATCAGGATGTCAATCTTATTCAATAGTTTTGTGATTAAGGGGTCTGTTGTGTTTTTATGGTTCAGTGTTGCAGATTTCGTATAAGGGAAAATAAGGAATTTGTCGTGGTTACTATCTTATGATTTTCAGTGTTAGGTCAATGTCTGTGACGTCATTACTAAAGATGGATATTTGGTAAGCTACTCCATTTTTCTTTTCCTATAGTTACGGGTACGCATCCCACTTTGTTTTCCTTTTTCGATCCTTCAGTATAGATGATTTTTTAGTTGGGATAGTTATTTCGGATTGTTAGAATTTTTTCTTGTAATGTGGTGGGATGTGTTTTAATCTTGGGGTACTTGGATAAGCACAATAAGATTTTGGGATTGTTTTACTATCCTGGGTGCAGTCTGGGGAATGGCAGATTCTTGGATTTGTTTTGCATTGATTGAAGCTTCAAGTTTTTGGATTCAAAAATTGAAAGATTTGATAACCTTCTCTTTCCTATCAAAGAGAGCTTTAGATTTAGATACGCAATTGTTGGTCATGAGGATATTTTAGTATAATGCTAATTTTTGTCTTAGTGATAGAGCTGTCTCAGTGTACAGATTCTTCCCTAGTGAGCCGTTAAAGGCTCCCAGTAGCAGTCTTAGACCGTGGGGAGTTATCGTTTTATTTATTTATTTATTTATTTATTTTATTTTTTAAATAGGATTTCTGGTTGATTTGTTAAAAAAATAAATACACATAACTTCCGTAATTTAATTTTGATCATATCATTGTTTATATAGATTTAGCAGTGTTTTGTCTGCTGGCATGAGCAACCACTTTGAAAAGTTGGATTGCCTTATTGCATTTTAGTGTTTTAATGTTGCATGAATGTTAGTTTAAAATCGAAAATTATGCCTAAAAAATTGTGTTGTACTACACGTATTGCAGTGGTGTCAATTTCCAAGGTGGGCTTAATGCATTTTAGGAAAAGTTCATGCATTTTTCTTTGTTTTTTGAAATTTTAAAACCATTTTTAATAATCCATGTATTTATTCTGTAAATATATTCTTGTAGCCATCTTTCAGGTGTGTGCCTGCTTTTCACAATTGCAGCAGATAAGGAAAACAATGGATTCATTTTATGACGTTATTTTAATATTAGGAAGTGTCATTGACTCCCATTTCCTAGTCTCTCCAATTCGTACTTTGAAAGATCTATTGCACAGGAAGTTGTTTATTAAAAAAATAAAAAAATTAGATAACCTGCCTCGCAATCTAAGTTTCTTTAAATTTTTTCATAATCCTGTACTTCCGGCTTTTATCGTAGGCATTCTGTAGATTTAAGAATATTTTTATTTTTTTTATTATGTAGGCTTCTCGAATAAATGTTTGATCAAATGGTCTATCGTGCTTTTCTTTTTCGTAAACCCGGTTTGAAGGTTTTTATATTAAAAAAAACAAAAACAAACAACAACAACTTGTTAACAGAGTCTAAGAATGGATTGTTAATTTAACGCCTCTAAATCTAAACTGCTTTCTGTCAGTCATCTGACTGATCACTTTCCGTTTTCCATCAACATGGCCGATGCTAACCTTCAGGAGAGTAACTCGTTGCGGTCTCTCTTCCAGTTCCATGCTTTCTAAACAACTTTAATGTTTAAAAATTTGATTGCAATGCCAATTGCTACCTACCATCTTCCTGATTGTTCTCACACCTTTGTTTTCTAATACTTTTACGCCTAGTAACCCTTTTTGTTTGTCTTAGTGGTTTTACTGCCTTGCTTGGGGTTAGAAACACACCACCACACGCAAAAAAACACACACAAAAAAAAAAAAAAAAAAACACACACAGAAAAAAAAAAACACACACACACAAACAAAAAAAACACAGACAAACAAAAACAAAAAAAAACACAGACAAACACCGAAATTGTTTTCAGATACTCCGTTTTTCTATAATTTTGATCGAATTTTATGGTAATTTTCTAAGCGTAGCTTAGATGTGGGACAAGGCCGAAAGTATAGAGCACCCAGTGAGGATCGAACTCATTAGTCAGTCGTAATTGTTCTAGCGAGGTAAGTTAGCTAACCATTACACTACGTCGACGTTCCCACCGAGAAAATGAAAGAAAGGGAAGATAAAATTTTTAACGTCTGTTTCAGTGTAATGGAAAAGTCATTTTCAAATCTTTTCATTTGTACCCGCTTCTTTAAATAACAACATTCATAATTATGATTTTTATATTTCGATATTGTTAAACTTAAATATTCAACGATGCGACAGGATAATTTCTATGGAAATTTATATCAGAAAATTCAAATAGAAAAACCTGGAAATTTTCACGGAAAATAATGATCCAACTATGGAATGCTTACTGTAGGGAACATAAAATTAATGATTTAACAGCCTTCTATCAGAATTAAGTAGAAAATTTAACCATAATCCTCACAAAATTTAATGTATAAAATGTATATAGTTTCATATATTGTTAGAACAACTCTGATGCAAAAACCAACAGAGGAAGTTGATGTAATTTTATAAGTCTGTTACAATACGACGGTGGAGAAGGTAATGGCTGCTCCAGTTACTGCTACGCAGTAACTACTTATTTCAGACGTTGCATACTGAGAAAGACAATATTCGGAAAGAACTTGTACAGCAGATGTCAAGAATCTCATTTGTCTTCGTTCATTTTGAAAGTAAAATGGAAACTTCTTGGACATATTTTGTGAATGGATCCAGAATGGCCAGCTAACAAAGCCATGGAGTTTTACATTGAAAAGACCGACTTCAACAAGTTCAGAAGTCATCCGAGAACCACCATAGTCACAACGCCGAACAGAGACATTCAAAGAACAAAGGCAGAAAGATTCCACTTTTCATTTGGAGAAATTTACAATCACGGAAGACAAATCCGTAAACTCGCAGAGAGAGAGAGTTTACATACCTAAGGAGTCGGTTAAACTTTCTGCTGTTCTGACGGCGCCTTTCTTGATGAAATTCATCTTAACACAAAGAAACTGATTAGAGAACTGGAAAAGGTTATTATAAAAATAGACAGACATATATCTATATTATTCAATGAATTGAATTTCGTAAAATACATCTATTGGATGCCTTGGTACAAATCAACGATGTTTCTAGCCGAAGTTCATTAGAGGTTTCGGATCTTATGAACATCATACCACCTCTCCTAAATTTATATGGTAAGGAGAAGAGAGAGCAAGAAAGGATATACACTGCAATACGATCTTCATTTATAACGAATGAGTAAAATAATTGATACAATATCAGTTTTATGTGCGCAGCAATGCTGCGCATCTCACTGAGATTTTAATTTTTTAGATTTCAATAATAAAAAAAAGACTGACATTGAAAGGAAACGCGTAAGAATTTTAAAATGATTGCCAAACCAAAGATGACGGTAACAATGATTTAAGAAAAGTACGATTTAAAAATTAAAATGTATTTCGTTACAAATGTCTAAAGAATGCTTCTTTGTTAACTAACCGTAAGAGCGTTTCTAACGCTGGAAGCGTATTTCATACATTGTTCCTTTGTCGGTATCAGCTTTGCCTCCATTATGTCACACTTTACTGAAAGACGAAGCAGAGACGAGAAACACAGATAAAAGACACTAGAGACTTTGATTGACCGATTTCGTTTTATGGCTAAATCAAGACACCTTATTTTATTTTTACTTTTTCAGATTCATATCTTTACTAGTAACGCAAATCTTCACATACCGAGAATATCAAACTTCCTCTTATCAATAGCAATTGGTAAGCTACTAATTGCGGTGCTAACTTTAAACGTGACGTGACCTTCTCAGTGTTTGTTTAGACGTGACAAAACTCATTTAATTGCCATTCGGTGAGTTTGTGGCTCGATCACAAAGTACATTTTTTAAAACAATTTTTCTTTCGTCTTATGATGCTGAACGGAACGAAAGATTTTCAAAGCTCACAACAAGATACATTAATCGAATTCGTCCCAAGTAAGGCAGTAAAAACAATAAAACAAGTGGCTACTGGGTGTAAAAGAATTAGAAAACGGAAAACATTATGAAGGAGGGAGAACAGAAGACTAATCAGGAAGATCGTAGATAGACATTGAATTTAAATTTTTCAAGATCAAAGTTGGCCGGAAAGCATGAAACCGGAAGAGAATCCCACAAATGGGAAGTGCGAGAAAAAAAAAGTTCCTATAGAACCAATTCAACCATACACTAACGAGACCTAGTTACCAATCTAATACTCTGCTTAAATTTTAAAAGTCTAGGTACCATGACGAAGATCACATCCGAACAATTACCATGAAAGTATTTATAGAAATAGCACATGGCAGCAACTTTACGGCAGTGAGAAAGTGACTAAAGCCGAGATGCCAAGTCAGGACTAATAATATTTCTGATTCTTCTTTGGATTTTATCAAGAATCTCTAAATATAAAGCAGGAGCTCTGGACCATATGTGGCAGCAATATTCTAAGCATCGGTAAATGGTAGACGAAGAGATTCTGGAGAGAAAAATTGTCTCGCACGACATATTTAACCAACTTCCTTAGCAGATGATCTAGCAATGCATTCAATCCAGTCTTTCCACTTTATGCCAGCCAAGAATGTTAATGAGACGCTGCACAGAGTTATTTTCCATGGAGGTTAGTATCAGCCATGCTAATGGAAGGCAGAAAGGGGTCTCTCAACAGTGGTTATATTATTATTCCAGATCTATATCGAATCACACGCCATACCTGATAAACGTCGAATCATATTTAGTAACCGCGTATAAATTATGAGGTCTGGGTATTGTTGAACACTAGTTTGCTCTTAGTGTTATGCTCCTATTACGGAGAGGCTTTACTGTGTGCGATGTTACAAAGCATTTTATAGGCACGATTTTTAATCTTTTCTGATGCCCCCCCACTAAGTAATGGTGATTTTTCGGCATTTCCATCTTCGTTGTACGCGTATTCCCACCCCCGCCGAGTTTCGTTGGTGTCTACCTATCAGCTCTATCAACTTGGATTTACCGAGGGATATAAAATAATAATTAATTTATTATTATTTATTATAAAAATAAATATAAAAATAATAATTATAATAAATATAATAAATAATAATAGTTATAATAATAATAATAATAATTATAATAATAATTAATATTATTTATTATTTGTGGGAGCAAAAACTGAAAGGTAGTTAAAAAATAATTAGAAAACGTACACAAAAGTAGAGTGAAAAGGGGAGGTCACAAGTACTAAATCCCTTTAAGCCACATACTGCTCCATACCCCTTGAAAACATCGGTAGACCTAGAAGATACAGACTGTGTCACCTGCAGAAGGACGCTTCCAAAGGGTCACCCTTCTGGATGGATGTTTACAAACTCCAAGATAATTCCATTCAATGCTTACTTAAGACTCAAATATAAAACCTCGACAAGAGTTTGTCAATAGTTACAAGTAAAATTTCAACCAATGTTTACAAATAGACTAAAGCATAATACCGACTAAGGTTTCCAACCATCTGAAGAAGGCCGGAGCATACAACAGCCAAAACATTGTCATAAATATAACGACAAAGATGAGGACAAAATCTAAATAATGTACATAATACCTCATCTCAGAAATATAGACAGATACCGACTAAGGTTTGTATATAGACTAGAATATAATAAAGCATTTCTATATAAATAACTCAACTGTTTATACTTTTCGAAGTCACCAAACGTAACCCAAATTTCAGGATCTGGGCAATCGTAACGTACAAGTGTTCTTTTTAGTTCCTTCATGAACTTTTGTCTTTGGGGTACCAGTTGTGCCATCCATTTGCTCAAAATTGTCAGGTACGGTCTTGATAGTTTTTCACTGCTCGTCTTCAGTGCCGTCTGAATGTTTAATTCTTCAATTCTAGCCACGTTAGGCATCCAAAATTTGACGGCTTTCTGCCCGTTTTCTTGTAGTTCATATTCTTAAAACTTTTTTTTTTTACATGCCTTGTCTATAGTATTCTTAACCTTAGCGGCCTAAAGTCTTATTTTGTATTATTAGTAATGAAACTACAGATTTCGCTGCTATATAGGAGGATCTGAGAACCTTTTTTGTTTTTATACGTTTTTCATAAAAACTTTTAGAGACGTTTTCACAATCGTGGTATGAAAGACACTATACATTTCTTTAGCAAGATATCTGGTTGTGATGTGGATTTAGGATTTTCACAAAGGTATTCGTGAGAAGCGAGTGTAAATAGTCTCAGCAAAAATTCGATTTAAAGATTATATTTTTCCTCATTGATAATCCTTATGCAGCCCGGTGTCTCCGTTTCGTACAAAATAACATTGGAAAAAAGTGTTAAATTCTTGCCCTGAATTTTGCTATCGGGATTATTTCGAATCAAATAGGTTGGCGCGGGAGGCGAGAGGAGATGGATTCATAGCTTTCCCAAGGGTATTTGTGCCTAAGCAAATCTAACAAACTCGAATTTGACTATCAGTGTTCTCACTCCAAGCCGATATCCATTACGCCACAACGCAAGACTATACAAAAATAATTTTGACAAAATTTTGGTACGTTAGTGCACGCCAGGGTGATAATTAAAATAGCAGAAACTTCGAGACAAAGTAGTAAATGCAAATAGAAAGAAAGCACAATTGTGAGAATATAGAATGTAAGGACGTTAGCTTAAGGGGGGGGGGGCAGCTCCAAATGTAAAGCTACAAATTGGGAACGTCAAAATCAATGAAGTTTTGAGGAAACTAGGAACGAAATATTGAAATATCTGTGACACATAACGAGGATGTGGTGAATGTAAAAGTAGAACAGCGGGTAACCTACCAAAGAAGACCGTGTAAATGAATGAGTCACAAAGGAGAGGAAGTTGTGGAGAACCATGATCGCTCACATCCTAAAAGAACAGGACACATAGATATTGTTTCTAGCAACATGCTATCACACACATTCTGAACATAGGAAGGCAAGAAGAAAAAATGTCGTTATGTTTATAGTAAACCTCCAAAAACTCAAAGTTTTTCTGTCAATAAAAATAATTATCACTTAGAAAATATGCTATTTGAAATTATGGGATAAGGAGTTATAGATTCTCCCCAGGGACACATGGTCCAGTGAATAAAAGCATTGGTTGAAATAATCCAGTGACTTGACCCAAAGAGTTGTGAATTAGATAACTGGGTGAACAAAAAGGGTTTGGTTCAAAATTCCAATTATCTGAAGAAAACCGGGTCGTACAACGACTGCAACGTCGTGAACATAAAGATGAGAGCAACAGTCCGAAGAGTTCAAATAGTTACAATGCCTCATTTCAGAAATTACAAGACACTTTCAATTTCGATGTGACCTTTGTGATATCAAAGTTGTTTTTGAACAGACGCCTGTGTATATAGTATTGTTATCTACATAAATAAAATCATGAAAGATGCGTATGGAAGAGGGCAATAATTTTTTTTTTTTTTTACTTAATATTCACTCAATACAAAGCCCAAAAGCAACTCAAAGTAAAAGTTACGGAATGAGGTTTTTTGGGGGTTTTTTTAATGGACGCAAGAGAAGGTAGTAAATACAGATCATGATGTCGACATTTTAAAGGTTTAAGAGTGTTGAGATCAGACAAACATAGTCTTGGAAATCTGTCCCACGAAGTAGCTTTGTGGGGAATGATCTCTCACATTCACTGCCCATTTCCAAATGGTGTATGTGATTCACGCCGGGAAATCCCAGATGATCGAGATCTAGTTTAAATGTCAGTAAGCAACCTTTGTCCTAAGTAGAGTTGATCTGTGGTGGTCACGAGAGGCACTGAGCTCATCCCAGATAATACAATACGCTTTGCACACAGTGTTACACAACAGCGTCAGAGAATCCAGGCACATTAACGTGGGAGCAAACCTATCCACCATGTGCAGATTCGGACCTTCTCTGGGTGACCCGACATAGAAACAGGTTGTTAAACCTGCTGCGCTTTGGATGTGCACGCGTGGGATAACCGATGACAGGTAGATATACAAGCACCTACCCGAGAGGAGAGGGAGAAGAGAATCTCTTACATTCTTGCTAGAAGAAAAAAAAATCAATTGGAGACTCCCTACTTGTCTATATCCGAAGATGAATAAATAACCGTAAAGAAGAGAGATTAGTCCTGACAATAACATTACACAGTTCCCCCGTGATGGCATGAAAACCCAATTTTCTAGAGAATATATTTATTTACCATAAACTAATGGTTCCTATATTATTGCTGTAAATCGGAAATTTAAAAAAAACAAACTTGTTAACAGAGTCTAAGAATGGATTGTTAATTTAACGCCTCTAAATCTAAACTGCTGTCTGTCAGTCATCTGACAGACCACTTTCTGTTTTCCTTCAACATGGCCGATGCTAACCTTCAGGAGAGTAACTCGATGCACTCTTCTGGTTCCATGTTTTCTAGTCAACTTTAATGTCTAAAAATTTGAATGCAATGACAATTGTTACCTAACGTCTTCCTGATTATTCTTCTATTGTTCTCGCTCCTTCGTTTTCTAATACTTTCACGCCGAGTAACCTTTTTTTTGTCTTAGTGGCTTTACTGCCTTGCTTAGGAAAAAACACACACAAACAAGAAAACAAAGAGCCAAACAAAACGGTTGAATAAAAACTATATTGCACATTTCGCATGATAATTGTTTTGACTAAGCATTGAAAAGGCTGTCTTAAGCTACTAATCTATATTGTGGAACAGACTCACAAAAGTACGTCCCCAATCAGTACAATAAACATCAAGTCTAAGGTCAATCGCTGTCTATCCTATAATATAATATGCATTTACTTCCGTTTCTTACGTTCATTCAACAGCCTAATTCAGTTGAAATATCTGGGGGACATAACGAGGAAAAGGGGGCTTTGAGAATTTGACACTCACGTGATGTATTGAATGTAAAAGTAGCAGAGGAAACAGTGAGTAACTTACATAACAAAGCAAAGTAAATGAATGCCAGAACATGGACTGGGAGGGATAATAAGATGACAAACATTGCTTAGAGCTTCGAAAGGATTTGTAGAGAGCCGTGATCTCACACATCCTGAATAGACATTGCACATAAATATTGTTTCTGGCAACATTGAAACACATACCCTGAACATACGCAAAAAAAAAAAAAAAAAAAAAAAAAAAAAAAAAAAGAGAAGGAAAATGGAAACTCATTTGTAATGAAACATTGATATTATGAAAGGTCACATCGAAATTGAACGTGTCACAATTCTCGGAACAAAGAGAAGCGAACAAATAAGTCAACAAAAGAATCATCAACATCAGACGTGTGTTCTTTGACCCTAAAAGATGTCTTCATACTGACACTGACACATACATGTAATATAAACACTTATCTATCGCTATAAATGTTCGATGAGATTCAGTCAGTTATGTGCCATGCGTGAAATACGCTTAGGCGATTTTGTATCTTTCGGTACATGATTGACAAGGCAGATTTTTCCTGCAGTAGGTTGCCATTTCTTTCTGCGGTAGGCCAGTTACATCCAAGGCTATAGAACTCGGTCTGTCCTGCTATTTACCCATAGGAGAAAGAAGAAGAGTCATACCTTTTCCATTGGTATTAGCGCGTAAGTAAATGTACCAGATTCCACTGGAATTCGAACTCGGTTCCCGAATTCCTCAATCCGAGCCGCTATCCATTACTCCACCATGCCTGCAATTACTCCACTGAGATTACACATCTTATTTGTCCTAACATAATTTCAGGGGATATGTTATCCAAAGTGTTTATTATGTTTGTTTGTTTTTTTTTTAATTTAAAAACTGACTGGTCATATTCAGTGCCACGAAGACCAAACTGTCGTTTCATCAGTACCGAGCGAAATTTCACCTATCGCATTGAACGTGTGTTCCTGACAGCCTATTGGGACTTAAGCTCCAACCAGATCTCAAGTGGAACTTGTATATACGGATCATCACTAAAGATACTAGTAAAATGATCGGTTCCTGATCGGTTCCTGCACTGCTCCAGTAAGTACCCAACACCGTCTGCTAACACCTACCTTTACAAGAACCAGATAAGGCCTGGAATGGAGTACTGCTGCCATATATGGGCAAGAGTATTTCATCTGGTGCTTGAATATCCAACATTGGAATTTGTGCCCGGATGGGGGAGGAAACAGTTAAAAATTCAAATTTTAAAATAAATGAAAAGTTACTTTAAGTTTTTCATTTATATCGAGTTTAGAGTAACATAAAAAACAAAAAAAATTATTTTAAATTCAGTTTAAAATATCTCCAAAACTTTGTGAATTGAGGAAATAAATTTTATTTCTTCAAAATTCCAAGGAATAGCGTGAGGTTTTGAAGTTCTGCAGACTGTCATTTGAAGAACTCAACTGGAGCTCCGCGGAGTTTGTAATTTGAAGAACTCAATTTTCAGTCGGAATTGGAATTTCGGCCTAAATCGGACTTTCTGCCTAAATTTAAACGGAACTGGACTTATAAACAAAAACCAAAGCAAAACCACTTTTCTTATTATGATTTCCAATAATATTTTTTCCTTACCAATAAGGATGATGGAAAATAAAATTATCAAGCGCTGGAAATGTGTTTGATGAACGCTTGATGTTGTAAAAGGTAACATCGGAAAATTTGTTCTCATAGGTGTGGGCAAATGATTTTATGGAGGGTAAGATTTTCTAGCTTCCATCCCTTGACAAGAAACTGTATAAATGATTTGAGTTCTTGACTGTATTACAAGGAACATCATATCTCAGAATTCGCAGAACAGTGTAAAGTGTGGAGATATTTCTAATAGGATTGCTTATTTCTTTCTCCCCAACCCAATGTTAGTAGGTCAGTTCTGCCAGTAAGTAATGCTGTCAGACATTGTCAAATGATTTTGAAACGAGTTTCACAGAATAAAAAAAAAGGTCAGTTCTGTCATTTCCACTGACATTTAAGTAAAAGGAGAACAAAAAAAATATATTCCTACCCACTTAAAACGGACCATCGAACGGATATTTGTTTGCGCTTACAGATTATGACATCGACAGTTACTTTCCAGATGACATTAACGTTCAAGAATCGTTCAGGAATGCAAAATAACGCAGAGGTACTGAACTTACCAAAAAAATGATTCACTAAAAGATCGACTGATCTCTTTTTCTGTATATACGAATGGGTCCTGAAAAATTCTCGGCCTGACCAAGAAACAGAAATCTGAGGCTTCATGTAATCAGATTTTGAGAAATGGATCGGACACAGAATTTTTTAGCACATATTCCTGTGTCATATATATATATATATATATATATGCACATTTCATTAAAAACGACAGACAAGGTGCTTTTATTTAGTTTTGTATACAATTTCTCATGCTATCTAATTTTTTTTTCTTTTCAGATGATAAATTATATAAAAACTGTCCGAATGTTCTTTTTATCCGAGCGCTTTCGGCTATACATTTAGCCATTTTCAAGGACTATATCTTAACTGTTAAAATCAGAAATAGTTTGTTGTATGTTTTATAAAATGTTTTCATTTTTTTGGTTTCAAAACACAGTCAAGTCAAGATATTATGTCAATGTTCAAAGTTAATAATATTAAGTGTTGTTTGTTTGTTTGTTTTTATTAATAAAGCTTCAATTATTTTTAGCCTTTTTTTTTTTGCATGTAGATGATGCTATTATATTACAGTTGTCGACAAGTATGTTCCGAATAGTGTCCGGTAGGTATCCATGAACATTTAAATGAGATCTAATTGAGTTATTGTCAGAAAGGTGTAGAGTTAGTCTGCGTGTTAAACATGTTGTAGTGTGGCCTATATAATTACTTACAAAAATTGATTTATCAGGAATACAATTCCTTAATGGGCATTTGAATTCGTAAATAATATTTGCCCTATTTAATTTTGTTCTAGGAGGTGAATTATTATTTTTAACTATAAGGTTAGAGGTTTTAAATTTTTTATAATAATTAATCTAATTTTTTGCTATTGTCAACTGGTGTTATGCATTTTTTATAATGTTCTTAATTCCGCATTCATCCTGTTTATAATTTTAGTTCATCTGATTTTTATAAAAAATATTAATATTATTGTTTATGTTTCTATTCTCGCCATTGCTATTAGCAACCTTAGACAAGAAACGTCTAATGTGGAAATCCAACAATTGATTGGGAAATCCGTTATTAATCAGCGTTTGCTTTACATTATTTAATTCTTTAAAGAAAAGCGTGCGAGGGGATGAGTTCTCGTGCGCTCTCGTGAGGAAATTTTTAATAACATCTGTCTTATATCTAAGAGGGCATTCACTAGAGAAATTAAGATGGCAAGAGCCTTCACTAGTTGTTTTTTTATAAACAGAACTTTTAAAAGTATTATTACTAAAATCGACGAGAACATCTAAGAAAGGAAGTTTTTTCTTTCAGTCCATAAGTAAAATTTAGGACGGAATTTTGTTGAAATGGAGCTTCCAGATTTTCTATTTCTTTCTTGTTTTCAGCCAAAATAAAAATATCGTCAACATAACGAACATATATTTAAGGCTTAATAACTTTAGTAAAAACCTTGTTTTCAACATAGGACATATAATAATTGAAGAAGCACAGCCCGAGAGGGTTTTTCCATACTTACTCTCGCAGTTTGTGTGTAAATAGTACCATTCTGGCTATAAAAAGGAACTTTAGATCGCATGAGAAATTGTATAAAAAACAAAATAAAAGCACCTTGTCTGTCGTTTTTAATGAAATGTGCATGAATTAAGGTCTGCTGCCTAAATACACACACACACACATATATATATATATATATAACATCCTTGATAATGGCGAATAGAAAGAGGACGAATATATAGAGCATTCGGGTAGTTTTTACATACTACGTCCAGAAAAGAAAACACTTAAACTAACACAAGAAAAATCGGATTATTAGGATTACACCTTATATATATATATATATATATATATATATATATATAATATATATATATATATATATATATATATATATATATAATATATATAATATAATATATATATATATTCTGATTCCGCAGAACTGGGTTGGGTGTGAAAAAGTATTTGTTGTTAACATTCTTTTTTTCATTCAGTTTTTACAGTTACGAGTCCTTTTTTAAAGCTGATCGTTTTGTGTTCATTTTGTTTAGTTCTTTTTCGTAACAGATTTAATGTTTAGTATAGAGCTTAGAAAAATTCGCAGTGTGAGATAGGCAAGGAGTAAGGCATGTAGCAACATCAGCACGGCAAAAGAATGCACTCCTTTAAAGGCAAGGAAGGGCAAAAATATTTTAAGTCAAGTGATAGCGATTGCTGATACTGTTATATCATTAACTGCTTTATGGGTTGTTTATTTTGAGTAAATATATATATATATATATATATATATATATATATATATATGACGTTTTGTCTGCTCGATGCTATGAGTGAAATAACAAGGTGTTTGATTTCAGTTTTAGCAAACGATGTTGAAGTACAGGAAAAAAAAAGGGATTTCTTTCCTCGGTCAATGGCGTTATCGAAGATTTAATGTGACCGACTTCAACCTAAAATCTATGCTTTTATAGGCAATGGTCAACCAATGCGACTAGGAGACTAATCGTAGGTTTTCCTTTGTAATTTTCTTCCGTTCAGATCTTTGATAAAAGCAGAGTCTCTTGAAGAGAAGGCTAAATCATAATTGTGGCTTGACTTCATCGAAGATTTTTATTCCCGTTGCAGGCAGGCTCAGGCTGAACAGGTCAACGTGCAGACCGTATAAGAATAGTTCAATTTTAGCCTTTACCACTTAATTTACAGCCTAATGCATTTTTAAAATTCGGGAGAGGGGAGACTGATGAAAAAATTGTTATTTATTACTGTAGAATTAAAATAATTACTTATATTAACTATTTCTTATCAATTTATTATAGGAAAAATATGACAAAACGAACTATATTTTCGGGCAGCACGTTCCAATCTTACGGACTTTGAACTCGTGATGTTTATGTTGATATGAAGAGGAGATGCTGAAATTTTTTATTTTTTCTTTAAATATGTATTTGGGTATATAGTATAGTCAATTTAATCACACACACAGATGTCATATGGGAGAAAAGCTGTTTATGGCCAAAAAATAAAATATTAGAAAAAGAGGCAGATAGTGTTAAAAAAAAAAAAAAAAAAATATGAAATTAAAAGAAAATAAAAGAAAAAAGAAAAATTTAATTTCAAATTTCAAATTACTATTGGAGACGCTGCTCTGTTTCTGATAACGTTTTCCAGGTCAAAGGGAGATAAACGGTATGAAACCTAAGGCTTAAAAGAAAAATTTTAAATTTAATAAAAAAAATGAAAAAAAAATGTAGAATTTAACCTGGCTTTCAGTATTTTAAGAGAAACATTTTTCTGTGATTACAGGCTATCATTAGCTCGTTCCGTTTATTAAGCAGACTATCATTGTTAATATTATTGAGGATGTTTTTTTTTCTAATAGACACAGGTTGCAATGCTCCCCCTACCGGAAAATGGTTTCGTTTGGGCAACGAATTCCCAATTTACATGAGGTGTGTAAGAATCTGTTTGGATACTTCAGTAAAACTTGGAGATTTTATTTACCTAACTAATATATACATCTGAAAATCTATTTATTCATAAAGAATGAAATTATCTATACACCATTCTCTGTAGGGAACGACCAGTATAAATGATATAGTAATTATTAAATAAGATTATAGGTTGTGGACACAAATTATGAACCAAAAAGGTTGCTTGATTGAAGGTCATTTAGTAGCAAACGTTTTATGAAAAGAGCGGAAAAAGATTGATATATAAAAAGAAGTGTCTGGCAGTAAGAAATAGCAGAGAACAGCGCAGTCACTATAGTCATGGAAGGATATTAGAAAGTCTGATAATTTATAATGGCTGCTGCTGATATAGATCACTTTATCTAAATATTGTTTTCGTTCTGTTCGAAGTTGATTGTTTGCGATACTTTGAGAATTTCATTCACTTCATTACATTTATCGTTGTTTTTCTTTTGAACGTTTAAAGATGATCTCCAGTTGGTATTTACCAGTGAGAGACAAGAGAGATTAATCATTTTTAAGGATTAAAAAAGGAAAAATCCAATTTATTACGTCATAAATAAATGATACAAGACAATAATTTAAGCTTTATAGCTTCCTCTGTCGGCCTTATCGTTCATATTTTTAATGTTTGATTTTTATTTGCAATAAATAAAAAGATAACGCCAGTGAATGTCGAAAAACAAAAAAGACAGAGAAAAAAAAGACCAAAGGAGAAATAAAAAAAAAAGACAGAGATGGCTCAGCCTGGCTTAAAAAAACAGATTTTAAAATGGTCGCCATTTTTAAAAAAGACAGAGACGACAGAGAGAAAAAAAAGAAATAAAAAAAAGAAGAAGACAGAGAGAAAAAAGACAGAGAAAAAAAACAGACAGAGAGAAAAAAAAGAGAGAAAAAAAAAGACAGAGAGAGAAAAAAAAGACAAGAAAAAAGACAGAGAAAAAAAAACAAGAAAAAAAGAAAAAAAAAAAGACAGAGAAAAAAAACAGAAAAAAAAAACAGAGAGAAAAAAAAAGACAGAGAGAAAAAAAGACAGAGAGAAAAAAAGACAGAGAAAAAAAAGAATCAGAGAAAAAAAGACAGAGAGAAAAAAAAAAGAGAGAGAAAAAAAAAGAGAAAAAAGAGAGAAAAAAAAGACAGAGAGAAAAAAAAGACAGAGAGAAAAAAAAGACAGAGAGAAAAAAAAGACAGAGAGAAAAAAAAGACAGAGAGAAAAAAAAGACAGAGAGAAAAAAAAGACAGAGAGAAAAAAAAGACAGAGAGAAAAAAAAGACAGAGAGAAAAAAAAGACAGAGAGAAAAAAAAGACAGAGAGAAAAAAAAGACAGAGAGAAAAAAAAGACAGAGAGAAAAAAAAGACAGAGAGAAAAAAAAGACAGAGAGAAAAAAAAGACAAAAAAGAAAAAAAAAAAAAGAAGAAAAAAAAAGACAGAGAAAAAAAAGACAGAGAGAAAAAAAAACAGAGAGAAAAAAAGACAGAGAAAAAAAAAAAAAAAAAAAACAGAGAGAAAAAAAAAAAAAAAAAAAAAGACAGAGAGAAAAAAAAAGAGAGAAAAAAAAAGAAAGAGAGAAAAAAAGACAGAGAGAAAAAAAGAGAGAAAAAAACAGAGAAAAAAGAGAAAAAAAAAGACAGAGAGAAAAAAAGAGAAAAAGAGAGAAAAAAAGAGAGAAAAAGACAGAGAGAAAAAAGACAAAATTCGAGACAGAGAAAAAAAACAGAGAGAAAAAAAACAGAGAGAGAAAAAAAACAGAGAGAAAAAAAAAAAGAGAGAGAAAAAAAAAAAAAAAAAAACAAAAGAGAAAAAAAAGAAAAACAGAAAAAGACAGAGAAAAAAAAAGACAGAGAGAAAAAAAAGAAAAAGAGAAAAAAAAAAAGAGAAAAAAGACAGAGAGAAAAAAAAGACAGAGAGAAAAAAAAAAAAAGAAAGAGAGAAAAAAAAAAAAAAAAAGACAGAGAGAAAAAAAGACAGAGAGAAAAAAGACAGAGAGAAAAAAAAAAAGACAGAAAAAAAAAAACAAAGAGAGAAAAAAGAAGAGAGAAAAAAAGACAGAGAGAAAAAAAAAGAAGAAAAAAAAAAACAAGAAAAAAAGAGAGAGAAAAAAAGACAGAGAAGAAGGAGAGAGAGAAAAAATTTTTTATTTTCAGAGAGAGAAAAGAGAACGAAGGAGAGAAAGAAAGAGAACGAAGGAGAGAAAGAAAGAGAAAGAAGGAGAGAGAGAAAGAGAAAGAAGGAGAGAGAGAAAGAGAAAGAAGGAGAGAGAGAAAGAGAAAGAAGGAGAGAGAGAAAGAGAAAGAAGGAGAGAGAGAAAGAGAAAGAAGGAGAGAGAGAAAGAGAAAGAAGGAGAGAGAGAAAGAGAGAAAAATAGAGAGAGAAAGGAAGGGAGTTCCTCTAATGTGTTTAGCCTGTATTTACTGTGGAGATCTGGTGATGTTGCAGTAGTTTCCTCTCAACGTGACGTGGGCTAAGATATATACTTAAGCATATCGCTGTGATACACAATCAAAACCGAAACATCTACTCATGCACGAACGAACATAAGTCCTCAGAAAAATGACACATTCTGTCACTTTCAATACAGACAGCCGCCATGATTACGTCACTTCCTGTCAAACGGACATTTTTTTTCAAAAAAGTCTTCAATTGATCCAAGAAAACATACGGTTTCATCAGTACGTACGTCTACATATGTTTTTTTGTTTTTTTTTAAGTGAAGTTTTTGTATTTTAATAGCGCTAGTATTAATTTTATATTCTCGTTCTTTTTAGTTTGAAAACATTTTTGATCAAATACCTTTTCCTCCTATTTTTAAATAAATAGAGTCTTGAATGCAAATATTTAGAACATTTGTGATCATCTTCAATAAACTTTTCCCCAGGACGTAGGTGATCATGGCTCTCCACTATTTCCTGTCCATGTCGGTCTTAATAAATTGTCTTTTTGCTATTTCTCTTAAACTGTTCCGCCATCCATTTACTCAATCTCACTATGCTTGTTTTCGTTTGTCCCTCTTGCCTTCAATCTGTCCTGTGAGTATCAAATTTTCCATGCTCCCTTTCCTCATTATGTGCCCTATAAAATTTCAACTCCCTCTTCCCGATGTGGAGTATAAACTTTCCTTTTTATTTTCATTTTCTCAAAAATGTTGCTCAAATATTCGGTCCATGGTATACTCAGCATCCTTCTGTAGAAACACATTTTTGTTGCTTCAAGTCTCTTCATCTTTCAGAAGATTGTCCAGCATTCACTGCCATATAGGAGGACGGATATCACGTAATAGTTCAGTACACTTTCCTTTGTTTCTAACGCGAAGATCTTTCCGTTTCTTACATACTCTGCTTAATTTTTCGAATGAATCTTTAGCTATCCCAACACGTCTTCGGATTTCCGTATCGCACATTCCATCCGCTGTTAAAACACTTCCCAGATATTTTAAGTCTTGTACTTGTTTGATTTTGTAATTTGCATGATGGACTTCTTTTTTTTTCGATCTAAAATTTCCTGCTGCTTGTTGCTTTAAAAAGAATTTAATACTCTTTACTGTCAGTGGTTGTCCCTTTTCTGCCATTGACTCAAACTCGTTAAATAGGTCATTTCCTATTTAAGCCTTTCTATTATCTTTGTGCCGTGAGTTTCAAATTCTCTGGTCAACTTTTCTCATACGCCAAAGAAATTCCCACTCTTTTCCTAATTATAAAGTAACCTTGTTCCTATTTTCCTTAAGACTGGTTTGTTAGTCACATGTTTTGTCCATGTGGCATGCGTTAGTCTCAAGAGACCATGGATCTGCGACCAAAGAGTTATGCCTCAGCTGCTGATATCGAATCGACATCTGTTATGCCTGTACAGGTCCATACAGGAGTGAGTATCTCAACGAATGCATATGAAGACGCCCTCTCCCAATATCATGTTTTCTTTCCTTCGAGTATGCTTCTCACCGGCGGCAAATCTCCGTTTATTTTCTACTCGCACCAACCCTTGGTGTACATCGCGTCTCCAGCGACGTCTTCCCAGCTGTCGATGTCCATCGCTCTTATGTCCCTTTTGCATACGTCCTTGTAGCGAAGATGAAGTAGCCCACGTGCTCTCTTGCCAATTCCCCGTACAGAAGGACGTTCAGAATCCTGGCATCAGTAAACTGTTGCCTCCTGTTTTTTGCCGTCGCAGGTATAGGTAGGGTTTTATGAAAAATTGGTGGTTGCCCTTGCAGTAGGTCTCCCTCTTCTCCACATCACCGATGATATCCAAGGGAAAGGCAGAGTAGAGTCCAATACAGCTTGGTACCAGCGTCGTCGCAGGAGTTGCTGGAACAAAGTTGGAATATCGGACTGTCTTAGGGACTGTCGATTTGGTTGGTTGGGTTTTATGGCATATCAACCACTGTAGGTCATTTAATGCCAAATTAAGTCACACACACATATATATAGTACTATTAAACGTATAGCTGGCAACATTACTCCTTCAGAAACGCTTAATTTGCAACATTATTTTTTCAAAAACGTATAGCTGGCAACATTATTTTTCCAGAAACGTATAGCTGGCAACATTATTTTTCCGAAAACATTATCTGAGGCCTTGCTGTTGGACGTAATTTATCGTCATACCCAGGACGCGGATGTAGTTTATCGTCATACCCAGGACGCGGATGTAGTTTATCGTCATACCCAGGACGCGGATGTAGTTTATCGTCATACCCAGGACGCGGATGTAGTTTATCGTCATACCCAGGACGCGGATGTAGTTTATCGTCATACCCAGGACGCGTGTAAGATCTGGAAAAAACTAGGAGTTCACTATTTGCCCATAGCTGGGACCCGGACAGGTGCTACCATTCCGGGCCAGGGTGGACCTGGGAACACCAGCAATTAAGAGGTGGTTCCACGCTCCTCAAAACCTCCTGATCAGAGACCTTGCTGTTGGATGCAGTTTAACGTCATACCCAGGACGCACTGTCGATTTGCCCTCAGAGTTTATTCATAAACTTTCCCGTAATTGGGTTTGACCACAAGGCAGCGAATGTTTAAAATCAGTTTTCCTTTTATGATATTCTGACTATTCATAATTAGAACCAGATGTGGTGTTTCAAGTCTCTTTTTAAAGATCAATGGTTATAAAAAAAACTGACTCAACGAATGGAGCCCGAGTGTCTTGACAAAGATCATCCTTCTTTGTTTGAGGACAGGCGCTACAGAATCACGATGTTCAAAGAACCGTACCAAATAACAGACGACCAACAACAACAACTAAAATAGATATCACATGTTACTCGCGAAAATAACAATAACAGCTACTGGAATTGGAAAACCTATTTTCCTGAAAAATTAGGCGAGATAAAGATTTTATGAATTTCAGTCGAATGCAGTACTGGCTGCTCGGTCAATAAATCATAGTTATTGTGTGTGTGTGTGTGTGTGTGTGTGTGTGTGTGTTTATATATTGGATAGGATTTCCTACATTTTTCAACCGATTTCAACAAAACTTCACAGGACTACGTAAAATTACCTTGCGGTGGTTCTGACAGCACCAAAAATTGGAAAAAACAATTGTTTTTGCACGAAATCAATTTGAAAACACGATTAAGTCGCCAGAATGAAAGGGGGACAACTCATATCGAGTTATACTTATTATAAAACCCAGGTTGTTTGTGAGTGTGTGTGTTCGTTTATATATGGGATCGGCTTTCCTACATTTTTCAACCGATTTCAACAAAATTTCACTTTTTTTTGGCAGGTAGTGTTTCTTATTGTCTTGCACACTTTTTTCTTTATTTTTACATTCAGAATGGTTTAAAAATTCCATTTACAAGACAATTGTTTATAATAAAATTCTATTCAATCGGTAGACTCATAACGATTGAAAACAATGTTTTTGTTGACCAATACGTAAAAAAAAAAAAAAAAAAACTAATTAAGACATGCGCGTCCATCAACTTTAAACAATAATCTTTGTCAATTTTATTTTTCAATCTTTATGAAGGTCGATACTTGATCTATCTCTTACTGTTACATCCCCGGGCAACGACGGGCTCTACTGCTAGTGACCAATATTTCCTCAGAGGGAAACGTCTAATATTACCATTAATCAGGGAGGAGATTGCCTAGCACTTATTACCATATTGGAAATAGTATTCACTACTTGGTCGAGTGATTTGTTACTTTCTCTTAATACTTTACTTAGTTTCTGGAAGACATCTTTCGCTATTCATATTTGCCCTCGGAATTGTGTTAACATGAATCCACGGGTCCCTACATTATCCAGCCCAGTGTTTCTCAACCGGTGTTCCCCGGGATCCTCGGGTTCTGTATGAAACAGTGAGAAATGAGCTAATGCATATTTCAGTGATTTTTATTGAATTTTATTTTACTATACAAGTACGGCATATTGTTGGAAAATGCTTGATTATTATAATAAAGGGCTTCAACCTCGTGTCTTATAATAAGAGAATTTGTGCAGATATTGGATAAGAAGGAATAGTATTATAATGAAATGATATATATTTTGAACGGTGGAGTATAATTAATATTATAGTCATACAAAGAATAAATCAAAGTTAATGTAATTAATGGCGAATTCACTTTGCTAACATTTAATAAAGCATTAACTTGCTAACCATTCGTTGAATGACGCGATCTTCGTTTTTAAAAAATCGAAAATGGATTAGTTGTTCCATTTGCAAGTACTTTCCATGAAGCCTTTCATCATCAGTGAATTCGCCATTAATTATATTTACAGATTTATTCTTTGTATGACTACTACTTTATAATTATATATACGAGTGACGACAGAATACCCAAGGTCCTCATATATAGCCAGTTGGACAGAGGACAAAGGACACTTGGACGGTCGTGGCTCAGATATAAAGACATACTGAAGAGTAACCTCTTTGCTGTCAATCTGCCTCATACTAACTTCGAGCGAGTTGTCCTGGATAGAAATAAATGGAGATATTTTTGCCAGAGTTGTATCAGAAATTTCTAAAATCAGTCGTATTGACCGGCTAATAGACAAAAGATAGAGAAAAGCGTCAACAAACATTCCTGTGGCTGTGTCCGGAGATCCTCGCTGTTGCACATTATGTAGACTTTTATGCAGATCACTAGCGGGACTGAAGTGTCACATACGACAACAAGCATAAAAACTGAAGGAGGTTGTCGAATCCTCGACGTCGAAAACAACGGTAGAATCCATCATTATATATATATATATATATATATATATATATATATATATATATATATATATAGTGTGTGTGTGTAACTTCATATGATGGTACAAGTGAAAAAAGTTTCTAAAGGATTTGGTAAACACGGTCTTAGATTTTATTTTATTCTGGCCTGCATGTTGTCTGGTCTGATAGGAAGGCAGGCATTTCCGGTGGATATTGTTGAAAGTAACAGTTTTGCCTATGTTTTATGGCTGGGGAAATGTCCACCACATATTCAGACAGGTGAGGTGTCGGGGAAGAGGAGTAGTGGTAAAAGAGATGAGATTCCGCCTGGAAGTTCAGATTTTTTTTAAAGCATTTCTCCCCAAACAAGGCGGGAGTGCGATTAGTACGTAAGGGGCTACAGAGAGTGTAAGTAAGGAGAAGAGACTGGGTGTGGCGGGAGACGTGAGGAAAGGATAAAAAAAAAAAGAACGGGGATCAAAGCAACAGAAAATGTCGACTGACATTACATTTAAATTTTTGTCAAAACTAATTTTAATTTTTTTTTTTTTTTACTTTTTGTTTATTTTTTATTTTTATTTTTTTTTCTATTATCCCCATTTTTAAGAAATAGCAAGTGATCAACTGCTCTGGAAACAAAGCCATGGAGTAAGACGGGTTGGTCCCACATCAACCACCTACATTAACCAGCTATGTTATGGCACTGAGTACTACCGTACTGACGTTCCGATCTTGATACAGGACAGTGATGCTTGGCCTTCATATGGTATAAGGTCAAAATTTCTTTAATTCTATTAAAATTGATATCAATCCCTCTGATAAAAATAACTAATTGTGCAGTGTCACTTTGATCGGTACTTTCGTCCAATGTTAAACCGTAATAAACACATTTAGGTAACTGGATCTGCAATATACTCACAATACCATCAGCTATGTATGTCATCAATTCTTCTACCAATTGTCTGACGTGAGAGACTAGTTTCATTTAATAAGTTCACTTTCTCGGGATAATATTCGTTAAAAGTAATTACAATATATTCTTTTATTAATTCAATATCTATCAGTGGCTTCCCCTCCCGAGCCAATTTTTCAGCTATTAAATCGCTAACTTTTGCACACGTATCAATTTTAACAGATTGTTTGAGAATGATTTATTGAGAACTAAACTGCTTCTTTAATTCAACTATTTTTATTATTCTTCATTTATTATATTCAAAATCATGCTTGACAGTATAGTGACGCATAATATTATATTCCTTGCACACGGTAATTTTATCATGACAAGTGAGGTAGATAATATTACTGTACGTTTCAATTACGAAACATTTTTCTGTTCACAGAATATAGAAATTTCTCTTTTGTTATTTTTCTTTTATTACTACCAGATGCCATGACAAAATGCTGGGTTATTAAAAATATGAATTTAAAGTAAGTAATTAGTTACGAATTTAATTCGAATGTGTTGAAGTATCTTATTATAATTTTGTTTGTTCCTTCCTTAGTTACTAAGTTCGTCCGTCGGTTACTCTCTTCAGTCAGTTAAGTGCCAATCATGTATCTTTCGATACATAACTGACAAGGCAGCTTTTTTTTTCTCTCAGTAGGTTGCCATTTCTTTCTGCAGTAGACCAGTTACCATCAAAGCTATAGAACTCGGCCTGTCCTGCTATTTACCCATAGGTAGGTGGGTGGAGAAGAGGATTCATACCTTTCCCAAGGGTATTTGCACGTAAGTGAATGTAATGGATTCGACTGGAATTCGAAATCGGCTCTCCGATTCCTCAATCCGAACCGCTATTCATTACTCAACCGTGTTTCTCTTTAGTACCGATCTGTATTGGGCGTGTCACTGGCAGTGATTTTCAAAGAAACACCCCCACCAAAGCTTTTAGAGGAGCAGAATGGAGGATGACTATAACAGTTCATTTTTATCAACTTTCTTTGTGCTTTGTATATAATACAGCATGATGAAAAAGGCCCTCATTAAAAAAAAAAATTATCATCAAAATGTTTGTTATTAAGAGGAAAAAGCAAAGTATTTTTTGATTATTTTATTAAATTTTTTAATCCTTTCTAGCAAGTTCGAAATTTTGGCATTTTTTTCGGCGACCCGGGTCATATTTACGTTACTTTTTTTTTTACGCGTATTTTTCAAGTGGAAAACATCGATTTGGAAATTCTTGCAAAAATCGAATAATTGTCGATTTTAATGAAACTTTTAAAACTTATTAAGAGATGAAATATGTGCATTCTTTGTTTTTCAGAAAATTGGATTTTTTTTAACACATGTTACAACTGACTTAATTTCATTAAATTTCAAAAAAATTAAATTGGCCTCAGAAAATTTCATTAAGGTGGCTTCTCAATGACATTAGGGTTAAAAAGTCACGTGCTTTAAAGGGTTGTCTTCCCCTTATTGGGAAAACTTTAGGATTGCAATTCTTTCATTTATATTTCATTGTGTCTCAACAGGCTTTGAAAAATCATCCCTTCAAAATTTTTAAGTATTTTATTTTATGTATTTATTTTAGTGTGTGTCATATTTCAATTAATTCATTTTATTTTTAGTTCCACTTAACTAATTAGAACCTAATTCTTAAAAAGTAATTTTTACTTATTAAATTTCTATTTGAAATTCTTATTTTTTAATTTGCATGTTGTTTTGTAATTTCCTTTCAAATTATTTTTATATTTAACTTATTTCATAAAAAAAAGGTTTTACATTTTAATTTACCTTTTTTTATTATGGCACTGTACTCAATTGATGCAATTCTGATTGAGAATGGCATTAATTGTTCAGCGATTGGGCTGCCTGAACCTATTGGAGGACCGCAGCTTGACTATCATGAAGAACTCGATCACCCAGGCATTGCAACACTTACTGATGAACAGAGACCGACTACTAATGCTGATTTTGAATCTAGACGAGAAATGAGAGGCCCCGGCCACCTCCGATTCAATGTACATGCACCAGGAGGTTGTGGTAAATTATGTTTAATACTAGAATTTCTTATCTGCGAAAGAAACAGTTGCAACGTCTGAAGTGGTGCTTGGACACGCATTAGCTCTACATTACTGTCAGGTGGAAAGACTAGCCATAGTTTTGTTCAAATTGCCTGTCCCACCCAGAGGCCAGCGTTTGTAGTGTACCAGCTACTTCAGACCATGCAAATTTACGAAACCTGGATTTGATCATCTTCGATGAGGATTCTATGATCCCTTCGTGCTATTGATAAAGCCTTGAGAGATATCACAGCATTGCTACTGTTTTTGGTAGTAAAGTTGTGCTCTTGGTGGGGGGGGGAATTAGGCCAGTCCTACGCATATTGCCAAGAGGAACTCGTGAGAGTCATTGAAGTCTGTATTAAAAATTCTCTATGGCTGATCTTCATCCAATACAGATTAAGACAAAACATCAGGACAACAGCAGATCAAAGGGAATTTGCAGCATGGCTCTTGCGTCTTTGCAATGTAACATAAGCAGCTTCACAAGATCCTAATCTTGTTGTTGATGACTTAGAAGTGTCTCAAATTTCATGCGTTGACGGCTCTCTGGTGGATGATAACTTCAACAATACATCTGAGGAAGAGAGAAGCCGAGTAATTCTTCTGCCAAAGAACTCAGACCGCCTCCTAATCAATGGAGAAGTTTTGAGACAACTTCCAGGTGACTGCTGCACTTATTATAACACAGAAAGTTTTGACAGATGATCCTGCTGAGGCTGAGTGCTACCCGCTTGAATTTCTAGACTCTTTGACATGAGGAATGTCTCATAAATTGATCTTATATAGTAATGCTTCTTCGTAACACTTATATCCAGAATGGACTCTGTAATGGTACAAGAAGTGATGGCCATGCATCAACATTCACTTCAGGTTTCCTTGATTGACAGGCCTGTCCTCATCTCCAGAAGAAAGCTGACTCCAAGCGATTAACTTCTATTCACCTTGGAGAGAACCTAGTTCCCTGTCCATTTGTCATATGCAATGACTATTAAGTCATAGGGGCAGGCATTTAAAAAGTGGGATTGTTCTTACCTGAGCCAGTGTCGGGCAATGGTATGCGGCATACTGTAAAGCTCACAAACTCAGATGTAAGGATTAAGGTGATGGCGACAGACAAGGAAGAAAAGGGCGAAATATTACTAAGAACATTGTCCGACGAGAGGTACTGACTTGAATGACTGGAGTGTTTTCAGAAATTCCGGAGACCCTTGATTGCTTTAGGTATATTTGTTGGTTCGTAGATTAGTACGTAAGTACGCACGCAAATATGTATGCATGTATGTTGGCTCGTATGCATGCATGCCTGTATACATGTTGGCTCGTATGCATGCATGCCTGTATACATGTTGGCTCGTATGCATGCATGCCTGTATACATGTTGGCTCGTATGCAGGTACGTTGGTTCGTCCCTACGTATACGTTACATAGAATATCTTTCAAAAGAGGAAGCTATTTATGTTACATGTATTATATAGTTTTGTACATATATAGGTTTATTGTCTTCTGTATTCATATTGGAGGAAACTGACATGGCTCTACCTTGGGAGGTGGGAGTATCACGGAATGACTAGCATTGGCAATATTTGCACACATGGTGGACACTCCCAAGTATCTTTATATGGGTTTATTTTCCCACACCTATGAGTGTTGTATGTTAAGATAGATTTAATAGACAAAACTATGTATTTGCAATTATATCTGTACAAATATACGCAATTTTACTATTTGCTGCCTAAGTATCTCATTCTATTATAGATTTAGACATTTAATTGCTTCTTCAATGTATTATTTTATACATACGTATGTAGAAAAATGTTTATTGTTTACTCAACATTCTATTAGTCGCTCCGTGGAGATTCCACGGGCCCGGCTAGTGTATATAAATAACATAACTGAAACCACAATATCTAATTCTACAGAATTACGTGGTTCCCTGTGTTAGCATTGGAAATGGCACTTTTGTGCGTAATATGCTGATCTGTAAGAGTCTTGTAGAAATTCTTACAAAATAAGTAAGCAGTAGATGATATCATTTTCATTTCAATCATTTCATTAAAGCTGAAATATATTTCCCAAGAGAGTAAAGGTAATAACTCCATTTTAAATAACGTCTACGCCGTACGCCTAGGAATATAAAAGACAGTTTGTATGACGAACATGAAAATGCTATTAAGGAATAATTGGTGCTTGATTGTGATTGGCGAGCCGGGGAGACAGTTGTTGGTCGATATGAAATGAAAACCGTGTTATATATTTTAAATTATTGACTAATAGAATTATTAGGAAAAGAAATTGAACGGACAGATGAGAGGAATATTCTGTACTAAAAATCTTGTTACAAACACAAATGCATCATTAAAAAAAAAAAAAAAAAAAAAGATGCCGAGCAACAAGTGAAAGTTATCTGAATAAAAAATATTTCTGGACAAATCATTTTAATGATAGAGAACGGCAAGAATATATAAACGGCAGGATCATAATCTACATTTTTTTTTTAAGTGCCGTGTTCCTACAGAAGGAGGGTGCGCGATCATGGCTCGCCACAACTTCCTATCATTTGTAACTCTTAGTAAAATTTGTTTTTTCATTATCCCATCTGCTATCAATTTACAAAAGTTCGTTAGGCAAGTTACTAAAGGTATGAATGAAACAGGATAATTTACCTAACGAACTTTTGTAAATTGATGGCAGATCAAGCACTGAATGGGATAATGAAGAGACAAATCTTACTAAGAGCTACAAAAGGATAGGAAGTTGGGGCGAGCCATAATCGCGCACCCTCCCTCTGTAGAGACGTGGCACATGAGGATTAGGGTCGTGCCTTGTATATATTTTTGCATTTCTTTAAGTTCTTTGTATCATTAAAATGATTTGTCCCGAAACATTTTATTTTTAATGCAACGTCAATAGCCATCTTCTGGAATCCGGTTCATCTTTTGTCCTTTCCTCAATCCTCCGTATTCTAAGTCTATTCTTTTTTTTTTTTTGTCTAATTTTCTTTGTAACCCTATGCGTGCTAGTGGTATTCCCGCTTTACTTGCGGGAAAGAGATTAAAAAAATTTTTTTTTTAAATAATAAGAAGGTGTTTAAATATTCGGTTGGAAGTATTTAAAAATGTTTTAGATAAGTTATATACAGGATTAAGAATTTGAGAAATTAAAAAATAAAAAAAATCCATTAATTCTTTATAATCTAACTAATATATTTATATATAATATATATATATATATATATATATATATAATATATAGTTTGTTTTGAGAAATGGTTTTCCGGAAAATATGTCAAAGCTTAGTTCGGACTATCGGCTGGTACTTGTGAAGGATATTATAGTAATTATGGGAGTGCAATGAGAGCTTAAAAATAACTGTTTGCTCCATCAAAATTACTTTTCTGAGAGAAGTGTTTGAAGCCACAGAGACACAGCATGATATATATATATATATATATATATATATATCTTCAAGAAGCAGACATTCCTTACAAGCTGTGTGCACATCTAGTTGTGGATAGATTGTCGATAATTTAATCAAAACATGCAACCTTGGTTAGACAACAAAATGGAGGAACAATTGAAATTTGTAATTTCATAAACATTTGTTTCAAAATATGTTTTCGTAGTTGCTTACTTCACATTATAACGGTTTTAGAACTAGTGTTCATTTAACTTGTGTGTGTGTGTGTGTGTGTGTATGCATAGCACTGCAGCAATATCAGATACAAGAAAATGCAGTTTCTTGTCCAATTTTGATGCCTAACTCGTTCGAGATCTACCGATGCTCAGACAAATATATCAAGGACTAAATAGAAAGGAGATCCCGGCATATGACGATATCAGGAGAAGCACTGAGTGGTGAAGCCAATATTTCTATGACTCCAAACAAGACATAACAAAAATACATTTTTAAAAAATTCATTCACCACTAATTTTGGAGATCACAAAAACTGATGACCAGACTATCAGAGAAACAGAACCGAAGAAATAATTCGTTAGATTAGCATAAAATATAAAGAAAACATAAGATGGTTAATAAAGCGATAGAATCCGGTGTCTCGTATATTTGCCGAATGTTTAACTAATGCGATGACTAAATTTGGTGTCTAGTGTTCAGCCTACAACCAGCTACTATTACTTAGGGTCAATCCCTCTAGGTCACGAAGAAGGCATTAATACCGGTAAAAGGACACATCCGCCATCCTAAACCGATGAAATTTATCGACTAACTGGGTCTTATCCAAGACAAATTAAACAGGCTTGTCTACCAGCCGTAATATCTGGACTGTATCATTCATACTCTAACGATACATGTGACCAGCATTGGTTGTCACCCGAATGGAACTTGGTCATCCATTTTGATTCCATTATTTCTTTGATCAGCGTAAGGAACGATGCTCGTGTCCAAAGCAAACGTTAAATATAGAGAAGCATAGGTACCTTCATGAAATCGCTAAAAAAAAAAAAAAAAAAAAAAAAAAAGCATAGCATGAAGAGAAAGAAGCCCAAATTGACGAAAACAAAATCTTATCGTCTAAATGTTTATGTTATTATTAAGAGGAAAAATCAAAGTATTTGGGGGGTATTTTTTTTTACAATCTCATGAAGGTACCTACAGAAGCACAATCTAAATCCCCGTATCTTATAGACGACAATAAGCTAAGATATCGAGGAATTAAATAACCAAAAGATTAATTGCAGTTGTCTGCACTTACCTGAAGATAGCACATCGAAGTTTTAAAAATGTTTTTCCACAATCCAATAGACATTCGCAGTTGCAGAGATTATAGCGGCAGCCATATTGTTTTCGATATTTATTGTATTTAGAATACAATTAAGGCACGTGGTCAGAGGGGGAGGAGTAGTTGAGGCTGGTCCACATTAACTATCTTTTACCTAGCTAATCCGATTCACGACCCATTCAATTTGCCCATTCACCACAAAAACTAGCCATATTGTTATCTGCTAGAAAACGGAAATGGCTTTTAATAAATAACACAAATTTATTTTCCACTACCGAAAAATAGGTATCAAAATATATGAAGGAGAAACTAAAAATTACTGGTCTGGTGTATGTCTATGTGGCAGAGAGAGGAGTGGACTCTACCAACTGTTTGTTTATGGTGAATAATTACAGTGTCTTGTGTTCGACTTCTGACCGATCACTAAACCTTTTAGTAAAACAGTCCGACTTCTTTAATCCGGCACCATTGGTACCGGGTATTTGATAAAAAATCGCCTGAGGAGACCGTAAGATTGAAACCAAGGTAGCGGATTCAACCAATCTTCTGATTTTTATAGTTGAAAGCTCTATATGTTATCTTTAATTTTATTTTATTTTTACACACGTGTATTGAGCATTTTTTTAATACCACTGTTTCTTGGTCTGATTCAGCTCTGACTATTAACCTCTTATATATATATATATATATATATATATATATATAGTTAATTCATGGTGTCTAGAAGAATCCTCAACAGAATACAGAAATCTTAAAGAATCCTAATAATTTCAGTGTTTATATATATATATATATATATATATATATATATATATATATATATATATATAATGTAAAGAGAGAGGAGGGGAATTATTTCTTTTGTTTTATGGTTTTTCTTTTTAAAGGTTATTTAATGTTAGAAATATATTTAGATTGTAATAACTCTTTGTGAGAAAACAATGATTTACTGCTGCAAGTCCCACTAATTAACCCATAGCAAGGGTATTTACGCATAAATGAATATAACGAACCCAACGCGAATTAGAACTTGGCTCTCCGATTTCAAATTCCGATCCATTATCCTTTACATCATCCGCACATCCAAGCTTATCAAACCCGACATTCCCGAGTGTTCACCCATCTCAGAACTGACCAGGCTCGACCTTGCTTAACTTCTGTGATCATACGAGAACCGGTGTTTTAACGTGATAGGACTGTAAGTCTATAAAAGAAAAAAATGGATTTGATTTTTTAATCCAACATTATTTCATATTGCTTTAAATGTTGTATTTTATTGAAGACATGTGTTTGAGTAAACGCTGTTTTATCTGTCTTTTTTTTTTAAATAGCGTAAATTACATCTACTGGCATGTGTATTCGAGAGGCTTCATAAAGAAAATTTGTCTTCTGGTAGGGATCGAACCTGCGAACCAATTTGTTGGGAAATACACCGTCTTTTCAGGTGTGCTTTAGCCTTATAAGCTACAGAGAGCTTTACAGCTCATCAAAGTTCAAGTACCCTTCTAAGGGATGCACAACTTATCATTAAGATCTCGAAAACCCATATGTACTCACTTCATTGTTAGATTGGAAACGTAAATAAAGTAATTTCTAAGGAATTAATGGATTTTTATTTTTAATCTGACATTATTTCTTATTAGTTTAAAAGGTATATTATAGTGGATACGCATATTTGAGTAGACGCCCTGTTTCTTTTCTTTCTTTTTTTTTTTAACTGTGTTAATTAAATCTGCCGGCACTCTCCAATGTACAAAGCAGATGATGTAATTCACTCTCTTTCTAAAATCATGAGCGTCTACTCATCAAAATTTTGGAATTCATTTTTTCGGGGGTGGGGACCAGAAATTTTCAACTCCCTCGCGGATATATTCTCTGAAAATCTCAGATTGTATCACTGATTTCCAAGAGTGAAAATACTTTTTGTCACACAGTGACTGATTTGTTTATTTAACGGCATATTGAATCGGTTATTTAATACCGAAATTTAATTTTCTTGAGAGCTTTGAAGTAATAAATATATGATAGGTTATTCTGCCTTCACAGTTGAATACATGGTAGATGATATTCAGATTTTGTACATATAGATGTTTGTGTGGACATGATTACTAGAGGTGGTGATTTCTGGTTTATGCTGTAGTTTTGTTGAAGTTATATTTTGGGATACCGTTTGATTTAAAAAATTATCGGATATTTTATGGGTTCTTTCATGTGAGTTGTTTAGTTGGTTTTGTTTAGCGTTATATTAGCCATAATGGATTATTTAATGCCAAAATCTAAATAATCCGAACACAATTTTATGGCTTCAATATATTTTGAACACAACTGTATGCCTGGTGGACTCTCCCGTCGTATTCGACGTATGAGGATCAATCAGCTCAGTTCCTAGGAACCGACAGCCAGACACCAGCACATATGATTTGATTATAGTGGTGAAGGCTCTCTGCAGAACCATCCACACTTTTTGAAAGGCCGAATACAGAGACCTGGTGCACAAGGTCCCCAAACGACTTTCCGCAGGTTTTGAATTCAGAGGTGTCCTTCTCCTAGACAAATTGCCATCCAAGCCTAGAGAACCCAGTCTTACCCGTAGCTGGTGGGAGAAGAGGATTAATACCTTTCCCGAGGGTACTAGCACATAAGTGAATGTAATGGATTCGACTGGAATTCGAACTCGGCTCTCCGATTCCTCAAATAAAATGTGTCGTTGGTCATTTTTCTATAAATACGTATTGTTGGTATTTTTATAAAAAAAAAATGTACTGTTGTATTTTTTACTATAAAATTTTTTTTAAACTTTCATAGTGTTTTGCTTTTTCTTTTTTTGAGGGTTGACTATTTGTCCATAGCTGCGACCCTAACAGATTCTGCCACCCCGGGTCAGGGTGAACCTTGAAAGAAAAGCAATTAAGATTTGGTTCCACGCTCCTCAAAGCATCCAATCTCCAAATCAGAGGTTTTGCTGTCGGATTTTGGAACAATTAACAATGTTTTATGTATTGATTTGTCTTAATTTTCTTACATTTTCGTAATCCGAAAAGAAAGAAAATATACTTGGAATAAACAAAGTAACAGGTATAAAAAAAAAAAAAAAAGCGGATACAATTTACAAGAATTTACAAGGTTTAAACAAATTGAATCAGCGGTTGTAATGAAGTCATTGCTAGAGCCTCTTTATCTGCTTTCAAAAATCAAACGTTTGAATCAATCACAAATAGAATAAAAATAAAACTCCAAAAGAAAACGAGCGAGAAAAACGATTTTTCTTTTGGAAAGATACTGATAGAATTTGTCATTTGTGTTTGTATGTGACTGATGTCTTTTTAATGATTATTCGTCGGTCTTTTTTCTACGCTCTTGTCTGAATCATGATATATAAAAGTAAAATATTAAAAATATAATTATAGAAAGAAAAAGTTGGAAATCCTAATTACACGTTACAAGGACAGCAAAAGTATTTCGAAATGAGACGGACAGTTTTCTTCTTATTTTTCAACAACTATTTGAATTAAATTTAGTATTCATTCTGCTATAACTCAACTCACGATGTTTTATCCCGCCATGACGTTGTGTAATAACGATCTTTTAATTTTACGATTAACCATCAAATTTTTACTGTATTGAGTCTTCAAAAGCTTTCGTTTTTTGCTAACTGCTAATTTGATTAAATTCGGTGCTCACTTTGTAATTGTAAAGAAAGGTATTTGATTTGAAGTCAGGTAACAAAGATTCGTTTCTTTCTCTCAAAAATTTAAAAAAAAATCATCATATTCCTGGTATATCGAACTAAATATACCCTTTTTTTGTTGTTCTCATAGGGATTTCCTAAATCTTTTAATCCATTTTAAATTGTATTTCTAAGATCTTTTCTAGGAACAATGTTTTTAACGGATCGTTATTAAATACAGTTGGGCCTTTCAAATGTATTTTCTTAAACAGCATTGACATTCGGCCGTGTAGTCCTTCTTTATGTGTCGTGCCCCCTCAAGACGTAGGCGACTATGGATCTTCATAGCTTCCTGCCTCTTTTTAAACTTTGTCTTTCTGCCATTTCTCCTGAACCCTGTTCCACCATCCATTTATCTAAGCTTATTACGTATGGTATGCGTTGTTTTCCTCTGTCTGTCTTGCTCTCTCTCTGTCCCGTGTGTATCAGGTTTTCTAAGCCTCCCTTCCTCATCATGTGCCCCAGAAGCCTCAATTGTTAAGTTAAGTATAACTTTTGATTTTGTTTCCATTTTCTCTAAGACTTCGTCGTTCGGTGCGTGGTATCCTCGTTACCCTTCTGTAGAACCACTTTTCTGTTGCTTCAAGTTTCTCCTTCATCTTTGAAGAGAGTGTCCATTACTCACTGCTGTAGATGAGAACAGATGTCGCTTAACAGTAGTAAAAGAGTAATACTCTACATTGTTTCTAGCGAAGTTTTTTTTTCTGTTTCTTATTACTCAGCTTAGCTTTTGGTATCCGAATACGCCTTCGGATTTCAGTGTCACGCTTTCCGTACTCTGTCAACCCACTTCCAAAATATTTAAATTTACACACTTGTTTGATTTTGATAGCTACGATTTATAACTAGCAATTTGGGTTCACCCCTTTTGCTAACAATTATGCACGATGTATTCTTACAGTTGATATTTAATCCTTTTTTTCTCGCTTTCCTTCACTACCTTCTGTAGAAATTTTTGTTGCTTTCCTTCAGTGTCTGATATCAACACTGTGTCATCTGGATACCTTTATGCTGTTAAGATTGTGGTCGCTAATAATGAAACTTGAGAGGACTTCTAGTTCTCTCAGAATCGCCTCACTGTATAGGCTGAATAAGTCTGGCGAGTAGACGCATCCTTGTCTTACGTACCTTTCTATTTTTTTAATATCTGCTGAACTCGTTTTCTATCTGTATGCGGACGTTATAGGGATCTGTGTACACTAATATCAATTCCCAAATATATCAAGGTTGCTGATTGGTTCCAAAATATGTGTGTGGCTACACGTTCTTCTGTATTTGTATTGATCTTTCTGATAACATTCTGGGCCTAAATATCGCTTTCCTTGTTTTGATGTCTTCAACGAAGCCGCGCTGTTCTTGTCCTATTTCCGGTATGATTCTGCTGCGCGTTTTATTCATCTGAATTCGGATGATCAGTTTCTTTATTCGGCTCATTAAGCTGATTGTCTGAGGGGTTTCGCGTTCTTTTGCACCTGGTTTCTTAGGCAGTGCTATGAAAATAGATCTAGGTCTTCCGGTATATCAGCACTTTTGTTTTCACTGTTTACATTGTTCGGACTGTTATCTTCATCTTCTTTGCCATATTCGTTTCGGCTGTTGTACGCTCCGGCCTTCTTCAGGTGATTGTAATTTCGAATTGAACCCTTTATTTCGTCCACCGAGGTAGATTGTTCTATTTCTACGTGCTACGCGTCTTCCGGATGTCTCAGTAGCAGTTATCTCCTTTTAACACAAATCTCCAATTTTTTTTTCCACCTCTGCTGTAGCCAGGTATTGAACTCGTCTAAGGCCTCCAGCATCTATATTACAATTCCGTCTGGCCCTACCACTTTGTTTCTGTTCAGTTTGGCCAATGTTGCTTCCACTTCAAATTTTAATATTTCCGATCCGTTGATATTTGTTTATATTGCCGGTTGTTCTCTTTCGTCGTATATTCGTTCCATCTCTGAAGTATCTTTTCTTTCTCTAATATCAGCACCCCTCTCCTTGGACTTATAGGAAAATCCAGTAACTATGACTACCGTATGGATCGACTATGGTGCGATTTTTAATGACCAGTTTTTCACGCAAAAAATTGGGGGTTGCACTATACACGAATAATTTTTTTTGAAGACCAGTTGCAATATAACCACGTAATTTTTTTCTTGGGAAGTGGTTAAAATTCAGCAGGTCGCACTATAACTGAAGTCGTCTTATACACAAGTATATATGGTAAACCATTATTTGGTGTATGAAACGGAACTTCACGATCAAACAAATAGCGACAAAGAAATACCCACGTGTGGTTTAAATATAAATTGTCCATACCTGAAGAATTTATGCTGGAGTCTTTTTGAGAACAATGAAACGTGACCAGTCTATGGAAATTGCATGTGAAGTCGTTGACATGACCCCCCCACCCTCCCGCTGACTTCGCCCTATCAAATGGAAATAAAATAAGAGAAGAGAAAAAAGGGGGGAAGGGGGGATAGTTGTTTTCGTACTCTAATGCAATTCTTATTGATCTGGTTGTAGTCTTAATGTCAAATCTATTTTTGGCCATCGGTATAAGAATGGCAAAGAGAATTTTTTAAACTTCCTTTAAACTCTATAGTTCTAATGTCAGTTCTTCCACGGGAAAATAATCAAGTTTATCTCTTGGAGGTCAACGGATATCAATTCATGACTGAAACATTCTCCCCGGACTACAAACATCTTTCATTGATGATTCAAGTCTAAATAACTAATTAGCAACTCTAAGATTCACGGGCTACTATTTTCCAAAATCATTTCACTCCAAGTAAGACGATAATGCAACTTAGAAGCAAAGGGTTACTAGTGTTTTATAATAACTCCTGATAGTTCGTAATGGCTTCGTTAGGGTTTGGTTTGGTTTGTTTAACGACATATAAACACCTTATGAGTCATTTAATATCGAAGTTTATTTTTGGGGAGCTTTGGTAATTTTCTTTTTCAAAAACTTATTGCTCTTAATTTGTTTTACTATGAAAATTTATTGCTGATATTCTTACAACATATTTTTTTTTATACTTTCATGTTTTGACCCCATTTTGGGGGTTTACTATTTGCCCATAGCTGGGATCCTAACAGGTGCTACCACCCATATCAGGACCTGGGAACAACAGCAATTAAGAGATGGTTTAACGCTCTTCAGAACCTCCAATTTCCATATCAAAAGCCTTGCTGCCTGATGTAGTTTATCAGAACGAGATTCGTTTGGAACAACTCAAAGACACGTCCATTCTGTTTAACCATTTATTAACAAACTGTGTAAAAGACGATGTATACAAAAACAATAACCAAAAAGGCACACAAATCCATGATACTCGGATGTACATAAGATCTGTAATTCTTAATATATTACTATTTATAACATAACTCCTTTCTTAGTATTATTAATTTATATTTTCCCTTATATTATTTTTCGAGAGGTAGGTCACTCTTTAAGAATATCTTCAACGTGCATTGGTGAATGATAGTTCAATGCCTTTTGGTTAAAGTAATACATAAAATGTACTTCTAATTATTATTTATTCATTACCTTTCCTTGTTAATCAAGTTTCAATCTCTTTTCTCTCTGTTGTTTTTCCATTTAAAGACACAGGTTTGTGAAACATTCGAAGACTCCTTGTCTGAGGTATCCCCAGATTTTCAGCGTCGTTCGTGAATGAACCTTCTTTTGTGTTAGGAATTGCATTTTTACATCCTTGAGCCATATCGTGTAATTAGGTTTCTTTTGTTGAACTTTTCCATCCTGACTAAAACTCTTGCCTCTCGTCAGCGTACAGAATATGTTTCCTATTGTACCAGATATTCCCAACACTTGTTTGAATGGTGTAACTCCTTTTCTTGTGACCTACTGCCATAATGACGTTTTTACTGTCCCACGACTTTTCCTGATCAGTTATGATCCGTACCTGTTCGCCAATTTATAATGGCTGAAGTGTCCTGTCACCTTGTCTCCTATTGTAGTTCTTTTCCATCCGATTTTTTGTTAAGGGGCCTATAATGAAAATACTTTGGTGAAAAGAAATGATAAGAATGAACAATAAAAGAACAGGTTTCAGGAAAAGAGAAGATGTTGATTAGCGTAAGTTTGTAGTTGACAGGGAAGCAAGAAATCGGAATGGAGTTCCACAGGCGGGAAAAGAAAATATCAGAATAGAGCGTACGGTTGCATCTAGGTAGTTCAACAGCAAAATGGTGAGACCTAATTGCCAATCTAGTATCACGTTTAGATTCGTGCAACCTAGACACCAAGGAGGAAAGAACAGCAAAACAATTTTCATTTTATTAGGATTCATGAAGTTACGACATTTTCTGGAATATTTGTCTACAAATAGATCGGGAAGAGCGAGAACAAGACAGTTCCACGCAAATTTATCGAAGAGAAAAATAGTAGCGAAAATTTGTGACAACTTGGTACAAATGTTGGAACAAGGACACATGGCACTGTTAGATCCAGTGACAGGACCCAAAAGACTGAGAGTTCAATACCCGGTTAAGGCAGTGGAGAACTTTCAGAGGGAAAATTAACAGGAGATAACTGATAACTGACATCCATTAAAAATGGCACATAGAACTAGAACAGTCTGCCCCACTGAGCGAAATAAAGGGTTCAGTTCGACATTCCAACCACCTGAAGAAGGCCGGAGCGTACAACGGCCGAAACGTTGTAATAGATATGGCGACAAAGATGAGGACAATAGTTCGAATAATGTAAATAATGTACATAATACGTCATCTCAGAAATGGACAGATACTGAATGATCATCTTTATAATACGAAAAGTCTGTGATTGCGTGCGTGCCGGCGTGCGTGCCGGTGTGTGTGTGTGTGTGTGTGTGTGTCGGCGTGCGTGCCGGCGTGCGTGTGTGGTGCGTCCATCCGGCACATAATGATTCACGAGTTGTTTATAAAGTATTCTATTTTAACTTTCTTTAAATGGACAATGTTTTAATTAAAAAAATTTTAATTTGAAGACAGACACAAAGAAATTCCGCTTTGCTGTTCAGTCCAGTTGTTTGTAGAGTATTTATATTTAAGCTTTCTTTAAACAAATAATATTTCAAATATTTAAAAAATATTTTTAAGTTAATCAGATTTAAAAAATATTTTATGTAAATAAGATTTAAAAATACGAGTTGTTTATACAGTATTTTGTTAACTTTCTTCAAACAGGCATCATTTTTAATTAAAATACTTTTGTTAAGATAGCCACAAAGAGATCCCGCTTTGCTGTTTTGTTCAGTTGTTTGTAGAGTAGCCATATTTCAACTTTCTTTAAGCAAACAATATTTTAAATATTTAAAGATATTTCTTTGCATATTTAAAAAAATATATTTTCAAGTGAATATGATTTTAAAATATTTTTTGCCATATTAAAAAATATTTTTATGTTAATCTGATTTAAATTTCAAGTTTATCCCGGATGTTCTATTTCTATTAAATGCTGTAAACAATCAGTATGACGTTAAACTCCAGGGCTCCTTGTTTCTAACTATTTTGTCTGTTTCTCAGCACTTTGCCTAGCTTTTGGAATGTCTCTTTCGCCAATCCAATGCGTGTTCGAATTTTGGTGTCGCATATTCTATCTTCTGTTAAAACATATCCAGATATTTAATCTTTTGTACTTGGTTGATATTGACATCTCCAAATTGTAACACGCATCTTGACGACCATACTGTCTGTATTCTTGCAGTTAATGGTTAATCCATTTTTTCACGCTTTCCTCTACAACCCTGTCTAAGTGGTCCTGTAGTTTTCTTACCGTGTCATCCATCAGCACACTGTTATCTGCGTATCTTATATTGTTAAGATTACGCCCACCGATAATAAACCCTGGTAGGGTCTTCAGCTCCCTTAAGATAACCTCGCCATAGAAGTTGAATAAATCTGGGGAGACGTAATATCCTTGTCTTATGCCCCTTTCTATTTTTGTGTAGCTACTCAATTCATTTTCTATTCGGATTCAGGCGGTTTTAGGATATTCTAACATCCTTTCCAAATAGATCGAGTTTTCCTAATAGTTCAAATAAATCCTTGTACTGTAAATTGTCAAATACTAAAAAAGATAAGGGCACATCCTTCTGAATTTGTATTACACTTTCTGATATCCTTCTGATCATGAATATAGCATTTTTGTTCTAGTATCCTTGACAAAGCGGCACTGTTCTTGTCATTTTTTAAGTCATTTCACTTCATGCAAGGTAATAAATCCACGATGATGCAAGGGATCCTGAGTGTGAGCGAGTATGAGAAAAATAAATTAAGGAGAGAGAACAATTAAAGAAGATGGATTAAGACGTCAACAGATGACGATTCGCATTGCGTTTAAAGTTTTGAAGATCAAAGTTGACTGGGAAGCAAGATACCGGAAGAGAGTTCCACAAACGTGAAGTGCGAGAGAAGAAACTATTAGCATAGAACTTACGGTTATATCTAGCCACTATCTCCGTTCTAATTCAATTTCGCGCCCTATTCGGCAGAGTGATCGTACTTTAGATACTATAATAACGTAAATTCTCTATAAAATCGTAGATTGCCCCATATATACAATATAATAATAATAACAATTTTAAAAAAGTGCTTTCTCCGTTTGTTGCTGACTGCACATCAGCATGAGATATTAGTCTCGTGTTAATTTTATGAGCTTACTCTTCCATGATAGTTCAAGGCTTGTTAGAAGAGAGGGTTTCAAGATTTTCTCGCGTTAGGTTGCCAATTCTTTCTGTGATAGACTGGTCGCCAACCAAGGCCATAGAACCCAGCCTGCTCTGCTATTTAACCATAGCTGGAGGGAGAAGAGATGGATTCATACTTTTCCCAAGGGTATACGCGCATAAGTGAATATAACGAATGCAATGGGAACTGGAACTCGGCTCTCCGATTAACAATTCCGGGTCATTGTCCATTACACCACCCGCACATCCAAGTTTACAACACCTGGAATTTTCAAGCTGTCACCCATCTAAGTACTTAACAGGCTCGACATTGCTTTTCGTCCTCTAATTTTATATTATACTTAGTAGTATTAGTTAATACTTTAAGTTCGTACTTTCTATTTGATACTAGTTTAATTTCTGTTCAAAGTGTATCGCAAGGGAAAAAAGAAAAAGTTTAGATTTATTTTTTTAAAATCTTTTGAAATGAGTAGAATCTAATATTCACCCTTAATTCGTTCTGTGAATAATAATTTTGAATAATGGTATTTTGTAAATTCTACCCATCACCTCAATGTTGGATTAATTTTGCTTCATAATTAGCGCTTGGTCAGTCATGTGAGCCTTGTTCAGCGAAGTACCGTTTTTACAGAGTAAATGATGCCTGACAAGTGCTAAGAATTCGTTTGTCAATGTATGTGAAATCATTTGTGTGAATAATATAATGGGTGCTGCTAGTTTCAAGAGAATATTTTCAGTTTACAGTTCCTCATTAGTATTCATTAGAATATCCATCATATGCTAACAACTTAATACAATGGACAGAAGAGCCAGTATGTCTGAAAGAAAGAAATGACACATATGCATTGTTCTCAAAGATATTTTTTATACCACTGTCATCCAAGTGCAGCTACACACGAGCAGTCCAAGGTTGAAAAAAATCAAATTGAATCCCGTGAATTCTGGAAGATCACCAACCAAACCATGAACAGAGGTAAAGCGGCTGTACCCACAATTATAAATGGCCCCTAGATCATATCTTCCTCGACAGATAAGGTGAACATCTTTGCCTCTATCTCAATGTTAGATGACAAAGACCGTGCCATTCACAAATTCCCATATCTCATTGAGATTGTGCTCAGCATGAGAAGTTTCTAGACTTATCAAAGGCCTTGACCCTGAGAAAGTCACTTTTCCAGATGAAATTCCAGTGGTCATCCTTAAGAATATCAACTGGAATTATCTCCAATCCTAGCAAAGTTATTCAAGCACTGCTTGAAGGAGAAATCCTTCCCAAGCTTTTCAGTCTTTTGACAATTCTGCAATCAGCCAATGAAATTCTTCCACACAAGTATATTACTGTATGGATTTATTTCTCCTGTTTTCCTAAAACATTATTTACAGATATTTGCCCTCTCTAATGTGTTAAGTTTTTATTTGTCGCCTTCTTTCTTCCTCCTCTTTTCTTTCTTAATTTTATGGCTTGGCTTGGTTTGGTTTGTTGTGTTTTACGACATATCAACCTCAATGGGTTATTTAATGCCGACAACTTTTTTCATGGTAATATTTTGTTTTGTCAAAAATCTATTTCTGGTAATATTTTTTTCCACAAAAATGTATAGCTGGTAATATTATTTTAAAACATGTATTGCTGGTAATTTTTTTTCAAAAACGCATTGCTCGTAATAGTTTTTTTTCTTCAAAAAATTATTTCTGGTATTAAAACCTATTTTTACACTTTTATAATGTTTTTTACCTCAGTTTCGGGGTTAACCATTTGACCATAGCTGGGACCCTAACAGGTGCTACCACTCCGGGTCAGGGTGGACCTGGGAACACCAGTAATTAAGAGGTGGTTCCGCGCTCCTCAAAAACTCCTGATCAGAGGCCTTGCTGTTGGGCGTAGTTTATCGTCTTACCCTGGACGCGGATGTAGTTTATCGTCATACACAGAACGGTCCTAATTTTATACTATAGTTAATACCCTAAGTACTTTCTATTTGATACTAGTTTGAGATTTATTAGCCAGTCACTGAAGCCTGGTTTGTACAGAGAGGACAGTCTTGTGGTAGACGCCGCGAAGAGAAGATGGGCCTCAAGGCACGTAGGCAGAAATAGCCTTTTGCATATGACGCGCCGGACTTGTGAGTAAAGACTGTTTTTCAACATTCATTCATTTTCTCTTTCAGATTTGGAGAGAATGGAATTAAGATATTTCTATTCTTTGTTAGCATGCTCTCTTTCTAGCAAATAGAAATTTCATTTATGTTCTTCTATCTTCTCCCTAATAGTCCTTACTTTTGATTATAAATGCTTGGGTAATTATCTGCTTACGTCGACCAGAAACTACCAAAATCGCCCAGTATATACAGGATGTCCCAAAATAATGTATACGCTTTTTGAATCGCTATAACTTATCCAATTTATGTATTTTGAATTGTAAATAGGATTAATACAAGAGAAAGAATACACATTTAAAGAATTTGAAAGTAAAATATACAAAAAACATTTAACTTTAATAAAATAAAAGCTACTTGGGGCAATGGCAGTTTTTTCATATAATGATGAGTTCATATCAAGTGTTCAAACTGATTGCCGTTCTGTTCAATACACTTTTCATATTTTGAAGAAATAGACCTACAAACGTCCAGTATCATTTCCTCTGGTATTTGCGCACATTCTTCTTCAATTGCTAATCTCATTTTCGCAATTGTTTCAGGTTTCCTGATGTAAACTTTGTCTTTTAGAAACCTCCACAAAAAGAAATCCAAGGATGTCAAATCTGGTGATCTAGGTGAGTATTCAACTGTCTTTCTTCCAATCAATCTGTTTTGCATATTTTCATCCATATAAGTTCTCACATCACGGTAATGTATTATTAACTATTAATATTTAAAGAGTGTATACATTATTTTGTGACACCCTGTATTTAGTAGCGTAACAACCGGTTACATAAGCAATTAACTGAAAATGTTGATGTGTAATATTCCGAAATCAGAGGATTTATAACTGAAAGAAGACCAAGAATACGTCTACCTAAGATAATGGGAAACACGGATAGTGGCTCGGATTGAGGAATCGGAGAGCCGAGTTCGAATTCCATTCGAATCCATTGCATTCACTTACGTGCTAATACCCTTGGAAAAGGTATGAATACTCTTCTTCTCCCCCCCCCCAGCTATGGTTAAATAGCAGGACAGACTGGTTTCTATAGCCTTGGATTGCAACTGATCTACAGCGGAAAGAAATGGCAACCTACTGCGGGAGAAATCTGCCTCGTCAGTCATGTATCGAAAGATACATGATCGTCTAAGCATGTAACCCGCATGGCACATAACTGTTTTTGTTGCGTATTTGTTAAGTAGGCTTCACTGATTTTGTCTTGTCAGGTAGCATTCCTGTGTATAATACCTGAGTGTCATAATTCTAGTTTGTCTATGTGGGATTTGGTTAATAATGTGTGTGCACAGCTAGTGAGTATTTTATTTTTGTCTAGTAGTGTCTTTATTATCGTTTATCATTGAGGGGGCATAGTGGATTAATGGATAGTGGCGCGGATTGAGGAATCAGAGAGCTGAGTTTAAATTCCAGTCAAATCCATTACATTCACTTACATGCTAATACTCTTAGGAAAGGTATGAATCCTCTTCTTCTCCCCTCCTCAACTATAGACAAATAACAGGACAGACTGGGTTCTATAGCCTTGCATAGCAACTGGTCTACAGCGGAAAGAAATAGCAACCTACTGCGGGAACAAATCTGCCTCGTCAGTCATGTATATTTCGATACATGATCGCCTAAGCGTGTATCATTCATAGCACATAACTGAACTGAAGGCAGCTAAGAAAATGAAAGTCCGTGAAAACAAAATAAAACGACCTATAAGAATTGGTTGGAAACAGTTAACAAAAAGAGAGATATGGTAAAAGGCACCTTACCAAACATTCTTCCGATGTAAAGTTATAATGAATGTTTAATTCCAGCTTTGGCAAACGAGCGTGAGACGTAGAAATTAACATAATCGCTTGGAAGCAAAGCACAGAAAATCACGAAGATCAATGGCGAGCGCAATTCGCGGAATAATCCACGTGATGGAAAGAGGTCAACACGGAATCGAAAACAATGATAAGAGATATCATACAAGTGTGGAGATGATAATGGATGTGGGAGGAATACCTATTAAGAAGAAAATATTTGAGATAGAGTAAAAGGTTAGCTCTAAGATGAACAGTTGCAAATACAGATGTACAGATGTAAATACAGATTTACACATGCAAATACAGATGTACAGATGCAAATACAGTAAAATTAGAGGAATTTAATGGAAAGAAATGGACTCATAGAATGTCTTGGGAAATTATTTTATCCTGCTGTGGACTTTTAAAAATAACTTTGCTATACGCGTGTATATATATATATGAATGTGTGTGTGTGCGTGTATATATATATATATATATATATATATATATATATATATATATATATATATATATATATATATATATATATATATATATATATATATATATATATATATATATATATATATATATATATATACACAGGATATATATATATATATATATATATATATATACAACACAACACCGCCAACTCAACACCGCCGACTAAGCGCCGGGGCAACTCAGGACTAAGACAACTCAGGACCGCGACAACGCAGTACCAAAAAAACATAACTTTTGTTTTATAACCAAATAAAAGTAATTTATTAAGGATTAAAGCCATAATTAGTGAATATTTTTCTTCAAATAAGGCATTTGAAAAGGCATTATTTAAATTATGAACCAGTTTTTTTTTTGTTTTTAATTATTTTTAAGTAAATCGTAGGTTATTAAATTATTTTTATAAAATATTTTGGCAAGTTGATTTACTTTATTAAGAAATAAATTATATTACGATTTAGTTTATTAAAAATAATTTTAAAAATGTGTGTTTTACTGAATTATTTTTTTATATATCTATTTACTTTATTAAAAAAAATAAATTTCTTTATGAAGTTGTGCTTCGTTTAATTTATGATGTAGGTAGAAAAAACAAATGTTGATAAGATAACGAGTGTCGCAAAGTAATGCTCTGCCCCCCCCTCTTCAGCCCCACCCACGATCAAGGGATAGGGGTAGTACGCAGCGGCCCTGCTCACAGGACATCGAAATGATATTTTAGGTTCTGAATGATATTATTAAAGGGGTCTTCTTTTTGGCCACGGTCTGTTTTTAATTATTTTTAATACTAATCCTAAACAGTAGTAAATCGACATTCTCTAAATATTTTTATGTTTTTGAATTATTTTTTATATGTCAATTTAATTTATTAAAAAATAAATTTCTTTACCATTTACTCTATTGAAAATAATTTAAAAAAAAAAAACTGGCTCATATTTTACATAATACAAATACCCTCGGGAAAAGTATGATTCTAGCTTTTCTTCCCCCAGTTATGGGTTAAATAGTAATACTTGTATCCCTAAATCGTTATTTTCTCTAAAAAGATTCTTACAATCTAAAAATATTTTCTGGCTTTAAATAACCTCAAAAGTGTTGATGAGCCGTAAAAAAAACGAATCAAGCAATAAATCAATAAACACTTTGCATAGTTTCTAGAAGGCGACTATCGCTATTCAGATACGACTTCGGATCTCGGTGCCACACTTTCTATCGTCTGTTACTATTATTGTGATAGTTCCACTTTACTTTGGGTCTGACACGAATAAGAAGAATAATTTATCAATATGTAATAAAGTTATTTATTTATACTTAAACATGAATATAACGGTTAACATAAACAAAATGTCCTTTCCTATATATAGAGAATATGTCAGGTGGACTTATCCAACTGGTGAATGAAATAGGGCTAGATAGCTTGTACCTTTAAAACCCTCAGCAACTGGTACCGTTGGCGATGGAGAGAATTTCTTGTGTGTTACTTCGGAGCAGGTCCGGTCCCTTCTCTGGTGGTGGTCAGCTTTTTCTGAACCCACGTGGTTTTATTAACCAATGCGAGAACGCCTAACATCCAGTGACCAATCTCTATATATAGCAGCAGACCAATTTTACAAACCCAACACTATACTAAACAATTACATCTCTGTACCTAAACTCAAAGATATAACAGATCACGAAAAGCTGATCACATGCATATAATATAAGATTGCTGACCAAAACTTGACTATTGCTCACATATCTAGGCTGGAGTCGCCAAAATCTCAATTTCCAGGCTTGACTGAATTCAAAACCGTTTACGTAGCCTTGTGGGTAATGAATTATTTTCAGTCCTGAAGCACCTTTTATACAGGCGTAACATTGAAAGCTATTTCAACGACAAAACTCTTTATTTTCATCAGTTCAAACCTTTACATCTAAGATATATCATCTCCATTCCTTTCATATTCCTAAGAACCGCCATTTTGTGGAATAGACTTCATAATCACTATAATATTAAACTATTAAAATCTAGAGTCAACAGTTATCTATCATAAATACTCTCGTACTCTGCACTTACTTATTCCTCTTATGTTTATGCAACAACCTCAGTCAGTAACCCTTGACCTTAACTGATATGTCGGCCATTTAATGGGCGAACATTTAATAAAAAATAATTGTTTGTGATGTACACGTGATCAGTCAGTCAGTTACGTGCCATGCGTGATACACGTCAGTCATGTATCGAAAGATACATGACTGACGAGGCAGATTTTTTTCGCAGGAGGTTGCATTTCTTTCTGCAGTAGACCAGTCGCCATCCAACCCGGTGTGTTCTGCTATTTACCCATAGCTGGGGGAGAAGAAGAGGATTCATACCGTTCCCAAGGGTATTAGCACGTAAGTGAATGCAATGGATTCGACTGGAATTCGAACTCGGCTCTCCGATTCCGCAATCTGAGCCACTATCCATTACTCCACCGTCTAAAATAAATGATATTTTTTTTTTACTATTGTTTATCCAATAAAAAACTTAAGTGCTACTCAAAGTAGGAGGTTTACTGAGTGTTATCGTTGAAAGAGAGGCGGCAGGACATGCTAAGAAGTGCATATTATGATGATATGTCAAATAGATATCGGTTGACCATAGAGTTGAAGAGGTTAAGATTTTAGGGGTTAGAGAAGCGTCTTCTCGGGAGTCTGTAACCGTTCCGTGGAACTTACTCCTTAATAAAGGAGCACGAAGGAAATGGAGAGGATTTGACACCGTGTACACGGCCTGACAAGTTATAGCTTTGAAGATTTGAGCTGGCTGGACTAAGGAATATGAACATTTGCCATAACAACAGCAATAGAGAAATGAGAGGCTAGCAACGGTGTAGATTGGAAAATAATTCTAGTTAAGACGTGCGTCACTGTCGACATATTGTCGGACATCTTCGAAATGGTTGAACCACTCCTACACTCATGTCCGGCTCATACATTCCTCTCCATAAATTTCTGCAACTTTGCTTAGGACTCTGTGCAAGTATCCCCAAACATTTGGCAAATTTTAATGCTCAATTTTCTCTGCTATGGCCATTGATGAACCTCTGTGATGTAGTGGGACGACCACATTCTACACACTTTCCTTCCAAGCATATCTATAAACAATGAAAATGGGCGAGAACGTTATAACTTAGTGTGCATGTGCAACGAACTTCAAGATCAACCTTCTCTATTCTCCCTTATCATAGCAACACACCGATAATTTTTTATCTTACCGTGTATATCTGCTCTTAGAATTCGTCGTTTTACATTGAACTTTGTCGTATTTGAAATGGATTTTTCTTTTACGTTTTCTGACTAGGGATCGGCTTCACCTTTTGTAGGAGTTAGTATTCAGACATAAAACTTAAGTATTTTTTTTAATAGGAGTAGATAGGCACTCTTATCGCCCGGTCTATTCTCCTTTCCTTTCTTTTGAACAAGGGTAAAGGCTCATCCCATAATTTCCTCTTTAGGAAGGGGTTCCCGGTTCCTTTCCTTTTTCTCTAGCTTTAGTTATGTTGCTTTCATGAAGTTCTTGTGATGTGCGTAATTGGTGGCAATGTCTTTTCATGCTGAGGGTACCAAGGTGACAGTTTTCTGGCTGCTGATCCCGACTGGTAGTTAGGAACTCTAACTTTTGTGTAACATCCTCAGAGGCTGCTCTGATCAACAGTTGCACGTTATAGATTAATGTGCATGCGCAACGAAGTTCAAGATCATTCTTCCCCAAGCGGCTTTTTACTCTTCGTCACCATGGCAACAGTCCAATACTTTTTTTTTCATGCCATGTATATCTGCTCGTAGAATTCGTCGTAGAGTATGGAAATCTATAGTTTCAAAAGAGAAGTGAGAATAATTATAAGGGAATCAAATTAGAATTTGGTATAAATCCTAAATCCATTTCAAGTTTTACATCGAACGGGTTATGTGTTAAATTGATTTCAAGAATATTATTAATTCAGAATTATTGCAAACTTTTTCTCGCAATTAAAATAAAACATAAATAACGAGTTAATTTTTAATCGTTTTTCTTTTAAAAGCTTTTAAGTGTACTTCTTATTCTAAATGATCCAACATCTGTTTGGACACTTCATTTCCCAAAGCAAATTTCACCGTGGTGAGAATAACATTAACACGAAGTAAAGATAGAACTCCGAACTACCGCCTGTCACGATGAAGGGATGGCCACTTGGAGAGGATCCGTGTTTTGAAAGACTATTTGGCCTTAAACTCATAACTGACCTCAATTGGATCTCGTACAAACATGCAGGAAAAATGGTCGTCTCCTTGTACTGCTCCAGTAAGTACCTGACACCTAATGCTATTCTATACTTTTACAAGCGACATATCAGGCCGAGAATGGAGTACTGTTGTCATATTTGGACGAGAACTGACCCATCAACTCTTTCGAGTCTCGATAGAGTTCATAAACGTCTCCGAGTTGTTGTTGGTGACGAATTATTGTCCATCCTTCAATCTCTCTTCCACAGACAGAATGGGGCAAACCACTCACTACTCTATCGCTACTTCCATAGAAAGTGCTCGGACGAGCTACATTCTTTGGTTCCCCCAGTTCTAACCTTCACGGCAAGGACCATGTCACGCCATGACACTTACATTGTAGCAATGTTAACTTTGTTTGGGTTCGTCGCATTTAACTTTGTTTTTTTGGGGGTTTTTTTTTCTGACTACAGACTAGGGATCGGCCTCGCTTTTTAGGAGTTGGTAGTCCTTTTGTGACTCTCTTAAAGAAAAGAAGATATACATGCGCCCCTCCCCCTGGAAGAAAGGGGTAGTAACACTGTATTATCCAACCCTTTTCCCTTCTATTCCGTGGAAATAGTCTATCCCAGACTTCAACACTTTGGTCAAATGTCGTTGACTTTAAAAAAAAGTCTTGCCAGCCTTAATGGACGCATCTTGTTCTGAATGTAATTTAGATGTTCGTTTTTAATTTAAATCTCTTTTCTTGATCTTCTACAACGTCTTCGTTCGTTTTTATGCTACAATATTTTTTTATTTATTTGTACTAATTAGTATTAACGCAATGTTAACTTTGTTCGAATTTGTCAAATTTAACTTTGACTACGGATCGGCTTCACTTTTTGTAGGTTTGGTTTGGTTTGGTTTGGTTTGGTTTACGGCATATCAACCTCAATGGGTTATTTAATGCCGACAAAATTTTTATCGCTGGTAATGTTTTTCTTCAAATATCTATTTTTGGGAATATTTTTCCTTGAAGAAGTCTATCGCTGGTCATATTTTTTTCAAAGAATGTATAACTGTTTGTATTGCTGGTATTTTGTTTGTTTTTTAAGTATTGCTGATAATAATTTTTCCTTAAAAAATTATTGCTGGTAATATATATATATTTTATTACAAAGTATTTCTGGTATTAAAACCTATTTTTACACAAGTTTGAGTGTTAACTATTTGCGCATAACTAGGACCCTAACAGGTGCTACCACCTCGGGTAAGGGTGGACCTGGGAGCACCAGCAATTAAGAGTTGGTTCCATGCTCCTCAAAGTCTTCTGATCAGAGGCCTTGCTGTTAGACGTAGTTTATCGTCTTACCCAGGACGCGGATGTAGTTTATCGTCATACCCAGGCCGAACTTTTTGTAAGAGTTAGTATTCGGACATATACTAAGTTAAAACTTAAATATTTTTAGTTGGAGTAGATAGGCTCTCCTATCGCCTGGTTTATTCTCCTCCCTTTTCTCTTGAACAAGGGCTCAGGCTCATACCATGTTTCCTCTTTAGGAAGGGGTTCCCGGTTCCTTTCCCTTTTCTCTAGCTTTAGTTATGGTGCTTTCATGAATTTCTTGTGATGTACGTATTTGGTGGCAATGTCTTTTCATGCTGAGGGCACCAAGTTGGCAATTTTCTGGCTGCTGATCCCGACTGGTAGTTAGGAACTCTAACTTTTGTGTAACATCCTCAGAGGCTGCTCTGATCAACAGTTGCACGTTATAGATTAGTGGGCATGCGCAACGAAGTTCAAGATCATTCTGTGCCAAGCGGCTTTACTCTCCGTTACCAAAGCAACAGTCCTATACTTTTTGATCATACCGTGTATATCTGCTCGTAGAATTCGTCGTAGAGTATGGAAATCTATAGTTTAAAAAGAGAAGTGAGAATAATTATAATGGAATCAAATTAGAATTTGGTATAAATCCTTGCAACGCCATGTCGCGCATGGAAGGGTGTCTTTGCAAGCACATTCGTTTGGCAACATTAAAGCCACACTATGTTGCAGTCTATCAATAACCTTCTGTACATGTTACATCTGATGACTGACTGCTACTATTACTTTACATATTATTCCTTATCAATATAACAGATCATGACTATAAACAACCAAAGATATAAACCTAAACCAGTTCAACAAAAATCACCTAAACCCCTTTACCTTTCCTTCTCCAACATTCGTAATATTCGTACCAACTTCCTCATTTTGGAATCGTTCCTCTTCGAAAAGTGTCCAGACATCCTAGCTCTCTGCGAACTAACCTTAACTCTTCAATCCCTCCCTCTGATTTCTCAATTCCTGGCTTTATGCGTGGCCTGGGAGTTTATGTCCGTAAACATCTTCCACTGGCTAAGGAACACTTTCTTGAATTTCCAGACCATTCGTCTCCGTCTCATTCTACTTAATTCAGTCAGCTATCTCTTCTTTCTCTGCTGTTCCTCTTTCTCTTAAAACTGTCGCATGCTATACAATATGTCTGATAATATAGACAAGGCCATCTCACTACCCTTTTTTGTAAACATATTCGTGTTCGGTGACTTTAACGCCCATCATACCAGGTGGCTTAAACCCTCTGTCACTGACCCTCGCTGGCACCCAAACCCTTAACTTTTCAATCATTCAATCCCTCACGCAAGTGGTTGATTTTCCAACTCGTTTCCCCAGTAACCCTGACAGAAATGCTTCTCTTCTCGATCTCTTTTTAATCTCTAATCCCGACTCATGTCATTCTACACAGCTCTGCCATCTTGGCAATTCTAATCACGCGGTGTCTGTAAACATCTCTTTCCGCTTCGCGAATAGTTATGAACCTACTACCAACAGAATATCCCTCTGTTATCAACGGGCAGACTGGGATATGTACCGTGATTTCCTTCTTGACGTCCCTTGGAATATAGTTTTTAATCACCCTGTTCAAAAATGCGCGTCTTTCATCCCAGTGAGGAAATACCAAGTTAAACCGCGTTCAGCTCCTGGGTTCTCACCTGCTTGCTCGGCCGCTATAGCCTACAGGATTCACTTCTTCCGACTGTACCAAAGTAACATGGCCGATGCCAACGTCTCTATTTTTGCTTGTAACGCGTGTAAGTGTGTCATAAATGAAGCAAAGTTACTGTTTGCTGACCGAATGAAACAACGCATAGCATCTCACAAGTTTGGCTCTAGAGATTCTTTGGTGGCTCTGAAAGAGGGTGCTGAACAACAGCAAATCCTCAATCCCTTCTCTATTCGATCAATTCGAAGTCCTAACCTCTACGGCAGATAAGGCGGAATGTTTCACTCGGAAATTCTCATCCAACTCAACACTCGATTCCTGTGGAGTTCCCACATCTGATTTCTCCGCTCGAAACGAGGTTCTACTGAGTGATATGTGCATAATGCCGTCGCTGGTCTCGGACATAATTTCTAAAGTAGACAGACTCCAAGGCAAGTGGTGGTGACGGGATACCAGCCGTCGTCCTAAAGAAATCTGCTCCTGAGCTGGCGCCAATTCTCTCCCAAATATACAACTATTGCCTCGCTTCTTTCTGCTTTCCAGCTTGTTGAAAGTTTTCCTATTTAGTCCCTGTTTTTAAGAACTCTGGAGAACCTTCTGACTCCTCTAATTACCGCCCTATCATTTTCTTACCGCTTTTCGGCAAAGTCTTCGAGACTTTAGTCAATCGAAGTGGTTAAGCATCTTACTTCTCACGGTCTAATCTCTGACAAACAATATCGATTCCGTTTTTGCCCGGTCTAAAGCCACATCTCGAGCTACGCCGTTATTATCAAGAGCTTGGTATACATATTCAGTTATGGCTTAAGTACATTAACGCTGATGTGCAAAATCCATAACCAAATATGTATACCAAGCTCTTGATAGTAACAGTGAAGCTTGAGCTGTGGCTCTAGGTATCTCGAAGGCGTTTGACAGGGTTTGTTATGCTTGTCTTCTACGTAAGCCTCACGGCTCCGGTATTACATCTTGCAGAGGGATAGGTTCCGTCAAACTGTCATGCACTAAAAAAAGAACAATATTGTTAGGGCTACAGTCCTAGTGCTGCCACTACGATCGAAGAACTCTATATGTATAGAAGAAGGATAAAAATACTTTATAAAATGGTATACATCATTTGTCCGTACGACTTGCAGGAATAATTATTAATATATAGAATTTACGTAATTTGGAAGACATTAAATCTTTTCGGAAGGTTAGTGAACTGGGTGGCGTTTTAGAAATATATTGTTTAATATATTGTAGGTATTTATAGCTCAATAAATATCTTTTGTAAAGGTTTATTAAATACGTTCTCTTAATGGTGGTTATTCAGAGTTATTAAGAGGACGAATTTTTCGAGAAAAATATCGTCTACTCAATGGAAAGAGAGATACAGATGGTCCTATTATCATATAAATGACAATGCTCATTCAATAATTTTGAATGTAACGCTATTTGTAATAAACAGTTTTGATAATAGGATAAGGAAAATTAGGAAACATTTCCAATTTGTTTTCTTATCCTATCTTATATATATATATATATATATATATATATATATATATATATATATATATATATATATATATATAAAAAGAACTGTAAGAACTAATGCTTTTAATTTAATTGCAAAATTAAATTCAGGGTTTTTAGCTTCTATTTTTGAAACATGGTTGGAACTGTGTAGCGAAAAAAACATATTTTAAATCATATTTTAATTTATAATATATATATATATATAAAGATAGATAGATAGATAGATAGATAGATAGATAGATAGATAGATAGATAGATAGATAGAGGAACGAGATACTAACTTAAAATACAGCAAATTTGAAGATGAAAATGGTCTCAATTACCTAAGTCGTTTTTGAAAGAGTGACAAAAACTTAATCTTATGAAGGACACTGCGCTTTATATATATATATATATATATATATATATATATATATATATATATATATATATACACAGATATATATTGAAATCTATTGTCTTTATGCATATGGAATTTTTACAAACTTCCATTCATATAGAATTATCTACTGTTTTAATGCGTGTGATACATGACTGACCAATAAGAATCGAAGCAAACAAAATTGAAAATGCCAAAATTCTTATGTTTTTCGATGTTAAATATTCTCGATATTAGACATTCTCTTTTTTGTGTGTTAGTGACGCAAATGTCTTTCTTGAACTGGCAGTGAAAAGTTCTACGTGAAGGGTAATAAAACAATTAAGACTGGACCGAGAAAGAGTGAGAAAGATATCTATATTCTTATCTTTTAATGACCCCTGAGTGTTCTTAGATCTACTTCCATTTTTTTTAGTTTTGTCAGCATGCCTACGCATATATATATTCCCTATCCATATCTACATATATATATATATATATATATATATATATATATATATGGATGTTAAGAGTGCATGGTGATCAGCAGTAAACAATCATCGGAAAATGTGATAGTGCTCTTTCCTTAGGCTTTCGCCTTCTTTCTTTCTATCTCGCTTTCCCATATATATATATATATATATATATATATATATATATATATATGTGTGTGTGTGTGTGTGTGTGTGTGTGTGTGTGTGTGTGCGTGTTTATAAACTGGCGTGCAAACTTTTAGGATCAACTATAGGAGATGATTATGCACATTTATTTTATAAAGAATTTGACACTATTTAGTAGCATACATTTATCAGTATTGTCTGTAAACGAAGAGAATTGAAAAAAATCTGGAAATAATTTTTGGCGTTTTCCTAGGTGCCATGTCATGGAAAATACACCGTTTTAATCAGCTTGAAGCTTTAAAAAGGTCATGTAAAACTATTGGGACAAGGAAAGGTCTGTGATGATAAAGTCATAAAAATACGCAAATTTCTAACTAGGAATTGTTCCTTCTACTTAACATGGGTGTAAGGTGCCTTGGCAAGTCATTGTAGTCGAATATTAGCTTGGGGCATGCTAGAAATTAGTGTTTCCATTAAGCTGCGAGGAATATTGCTCCAGCTTCTGAAGATAGCTTCACGAAGTTCATTTTTTGTTGAATATTATTTCGATAAACTTCTCTTGCCATCCATCCCCAAACATTTTCAATTGGGTTCAAGTCCAGTGAGCATGCAGGATGTCTCAAGAGATGGACCCATTTTCTTGTAGAAATGCGTGGATTGCATCATTATCCTGTTGAAATAACCATCCATCTCCACACAAACGATGGCCCTTCGTCACCAACGATGCTTTTTGTAGCATGCTAACATAACCAGCCGCTGTCTGACGACCCTGCACCCACCTGAAGCTCCATCGTCCCTCTGTAAAAGAAGGGCACCCCATACCATTAGGGACCCTCCACCACTATGAAGTGTGGATAAAATTTCAGGAGGCATGTTTTTGTTATGCCAATATCGTTGGAAGCCATCAGGACCATCTAGATTGAATTTTTCTCATCAGAAAACAAGACTTTCTTCCACTTCTCAATGTCCCATGTTTGGTATTCACGACAAAACCTTAAACGGTTCACTTTGTGACGTGGAAGCAGTCGAGGAATTTGTTTGCGCTTTTTATTTACCATGACATTTTGTCGTAAGTGTTGTCTGATGGTTACTGGACTGCAATCAGCATCTGTGGCTGCCTTAACTTGACTAGAAGAAAGTCGACTGGCTTTCACAACAACCCGTCTTATTCTCCTACTCAATGCGGGAGATATTTTGAGGCCTACCAGTAGACTTTGCGTTTCCATAATTCGTACTGTCCTTTAGAAAGTTGCAAATCACAGTTATACTGCGTTTTGTCTTAGCTGCGATCGTCCGCTGTGACAAACCTTGATTATGGAAATCTAGAATTCGAGCACGCTCAACTTCGGTAAGTTTGCTTGCTTTAGGCATGGTGATATCTTTACGCAGTAATTGCTAATCTCTAACTGAACTAAAAACATTGGAATTACCCTAGATCTAACAATTTATATCCCCTGGTCTTATAATTTTAATCAAGTGAAAACGCCTCATTTTATAAAAATTTCCATTTCTGAATAAATCGATCGGATTATAACTTTTTGTCTACATAACCTTTTAGATTATAGAATTAGTAACCTTAAGTAAAAAAAAAGTTTATAATGTATCCATGAAAAACAATCTCTTATAAAAAATTTTGCAAGTGGTCTTAAATTTTTGATCAAGAGTGTATATCCAGTCGACATCATGGTGTTTGGACTGAACACTAGGGATCAAATGCCTTGAGTAGGAAGAGCTGCTCTGCGTCATGAGAGTGGCTACTGGAAGACCCTGTGTCTGAGAACAGGACTCTGCACCATGTCACACAAGTACGAGAACACAGTCATGGCTGTCACTCAATTTCTGCGCACACATCACCCCTTACATCTGGCTACGTAACTCCGCAGACTGCAACCCTCTAGATTATGTTACATTTGAGTGAGACCAACAAAACTCTTTTTAACAGCGAAGATGAACTGAAAGCAAGAATTATGGCAGCTTTCACCAATTTAAACAAATATACTGTACAGAAGAGGTACAAGAGATTCCGAAGTCGTCTAGAGCAGTGAATAAATTTACTCTTTAGTATTTCAAGATATTTTTGTGGAATTTTGGTAAATATATCTGTTAAAATGAGATGCCAGTTTTATTTTCATTTTGGTGTAATCTATACAATATATATATATATATATATATATATATATATATATATATATATATATATTAGGATCTAAAATATTAGGATCTAAAATTTTTTTTATGTGTATGCTTGTCGAGCATTAATCTCGCTAAAAAGGGGAAATACTAAAGAAACCAGGTCTAGTATTCACCGTGCGTGAGATGGATATTATACCTGCTTCATAAATAAATCCTAATAGAATTCTTTTCATTTTCTTTTTCATTCAAAATAATCAAAATTTTTTTAGAAATTGTTTTGAAAGCGTCGCCCATGTGACGACAACGTGACCATGCTAAACGGAAAGCTGATCATTTTAAAAATTTTCAGTTATCTGTTTAGGATAAGACTTGTTTTTATGTCCATCGTCTTTGTCAAATTGAACTGAATTGTATTTTAATGAATATTGTCCTGAAGAAGGTTTATTAAACCGAAACGTCAGACGTCGACATTTCATTCATTTTAAACAACATAATTGCATTTAAGGATTTTTGTTTGTTTTTTCCAAAATTTTTCTTTCATATATATATATATATATATATATATATATATATATATATATATATATATATGTATATTTGGGCAGCAACCTTTATTCAAACACTTTTCGTTGAATATGACAGACTAGAAAAATTTGCTACATTTTTATTGAGATTTTCTCGTAGTTCTTATGCTAGTGTCATTTCTTTTCATATAAATACACGTGTTACGAAGAGAGAGAAAAGATAGAGAGTTAGAGTGAATGTTTGCGCGTCAGTATGTGTGTGTCTGTATATTAATGTGTGTATATATATATATATATATATATATATATATATATATATATATGCATACGCCTTTTTGCGAATATGCGTATAGATGTGTGGGAATGTCTTTGTATATATCTATATATATATATAGTATTAAGCATGAATGCGGTCTGTGTATATGTCTATATATATATATATATATATATATATATATATATATATATATATATATATATATTATATTATGCATGAAGTTGAATGATCTAGACATATTATGTCGATTTATTATATTTTAATCCTCTCAAATTCACAGATCATTTTCTTAGTGCTGTTACAAAACTGATTTAGAAAGACGCCGTAGTTTTGTTTATTTCTTTTATTTTCCGAAGTATTTTCAATTTCATCTGAGATCATCTTCAGGGTTAATTGCTAGGGAAAAAAATAATGTATTTGATAATTGTGATATTTTTTTTTTTCAAATGCTGATTTGTGTGTAATGTGTGTGCGTTTGTATGTGTGTGTGTGTGTGCGTTTGTATGTGTGTGTGTGTGTGTGTGTGTGTGTGTACGTGTGCTGGGACGTTGTTCAAGGGCGCTGTTAGCTCGCTGTGAGTGATGAACCCCAAGCTTTTATTAAGGTAATCGTCTGGAAGAAGGAAAACGCTGATGAAACTCTCACTTTAGTGCCAATCCGGATATTTGCTTGTCTTTGGGATTCTTAGTATCGCTGATGTGAATCTATGCGGTGTTGTACAGGCCGGACACGACCATAATCTCAGCATTGCTAACATCATGGCATCTCTTACTGCTTTGGACGCATGGATGGTACCATGGATAGCAACTAGGAATGAGAAATCAGTGAGCCGAGTTTGAATTCTAGTCGAGTTCGTTAAGTTTCTTCCCCCAGTTATGGGTTAAATAACAGAGGAAAATGTGCTCTCTAGCAATCAGTCTAGCAAAAAGACAACTCTAAATTCACAACCGTAACAACAGATTTAACTTCCAAGTATAAATGTCTAACGAGTCGACAGCCGTCATTTGTGCGTGGGTATAATATTTCTTTTTTTGTTTGTTTTTTTTTTTTTTTTTTTTTTTGCGCACAGCCTTTGGCGTTTTATACCGTCAGATGTAAATTCATTTTAATGGCTTTTCTTGGAACCAATTGATTCCGGAGGGAAAAAAAATTGCTTTTTTTGCATGGGATAAAAATAGCACAAGAAAAAAATTGTTGTTAGGTGAAGTGTTTTTTTTTTTTTTTTTTAATAAGTAGACAATAATGCGAGTTATTGCCAAGACAGAAAGGAAACTTGGGCGACAAATATATTACGGGTTTCATTTCGTAATTTTCTCTTTCCGCCTTCTTGCTTCGTCCGTTCTTTCGACTTCGACATTCGGATATTTCGAGACCCTTGTAATGTCAGCGATATAATGTTTATTAACAGGATACACGTATTTTTTTTATTATTTATATATGGAACACCTGACAAGGATCAGTATGCCGCTTCCCAGCATTCTTGCTTAGTATTAGCGTTATATCTGAACGTTTCGTTAGACGTATTATACAACACACACATGCACGCGCATAGATAGATAGATAGATAGATAGATAGATAGATAGATAGAGGTATTAAGATAGGTTTCGTTAAATAATTTAGACATGTTCTGTCTACTTATTCTCGATAGGATCCTTTCATATTCGCTTGAAAAATTATTTGGTATACCCATCCCCGTTCAACCAAATGGTTAGTATTAAGCTAGGACAGAAATTCCTAGCTTTAACTGAAAAACACTTTCCTACTAATAGTAGACTTAGTAAAAAATTTAATAAAAACACCCTAAAATTAAGTTACAGTTGCACTGAAAATCTAGAAAGTATAATAAAAAAAGACACAATATTAAAATCCTGAATAAACCCCCATGCCTGAATAGTATTAATAAAAACCCTACACTTAAATTAGAAAAAAATAGTGAAAAATTATGTGATTCTAGAAACCCAGAAGACTGCCCATTTGAAAATAAATGCCGCGTAAAATCTGTGGTATACCAAAGTACTATCTCATCCATTGAGAGTCCTAATACTAATATGATATACATTGGGTCTACGCAGAATGAATTTAAAACCAGATGGAGGCAGAATAAGTGCTCCTTCAACAATATAAATAAAAGAAATCAGAAATCTCTATCTAAATATTTTTGGCATTTGAAGGAAATGAATAAAACACCAAAAGTAAAATGGAAAATTATAAACAAAACTAGAACTTGTAAAACTTGGGATGACCCATGCCCTTTATGCCTACATGAAAAACTACACATTATTAAGTTTCTAAATAATAAAAATCTATTAAACAATAGACATGAGTTAACATTTTTTTTGCTGACATCATCAAATTTTCGCATTGAATAGTTAGCATAAAAAACAAACAAACAATAAAATAATAAATAAAATTTTAAAACTCCATAGTCTAAATAAATAGTTTAAATGCCCTACCCAATAAAAAAAAAAAATGACCCTTTATGAAGTCGTCAAAAAAAATTCCTTGTTAGCGAATTATGACAGTTTTTTTATATACAAAAAAATTTCAGAAAAAAATAAAAAAAAAATAAAAAAATAAATAAATCTCCATACGCACTAGACGATGTCATCTTCCGCTTTAAATTTAGACACCCAAACCTTACCCTGACTTGACGTCCTTTGAATGTAACTGAGATATTGATACAAATTATTAACCCTTACGCCCCTTTTCTTTAAATAATTGCTCTAGCCGTTACCATAGTACTTTTAATTTTAATAATGAGTATGCTTATAAAACGCGTAAATTTCAGGAATTAGTTATTCAAAAAAAAATTTCGTTTGAAGATGGAACAGCGCTTGGTACTTTAATTCAATTTAATTCAAATAATTATATTGAACTTTTCGGCTCTTGTTTTTTTGAAACATGAGAACTCTTATGTAGCGATGGAAATCATATTTTTAAATAATAATATATATATATATATATATATATATATATATATATATATATATATTATATTCCAAATAACAAAACGTGACACACTTTTCCCACCCACTCTTTTTCTAGTTTTCAGTATGTTAGTGAGAGTCAAATTCTCCAAGACCTATTGCTTCATTATGTATCCTTGAAATATCAACTCTCCCATTTTGACTATTTGGTCTCTTTTTTTTTTATTGTTTCGATTCACGTTAAAACTTCCTCTTTGTCCCTATGTTCCGTACATGGTAGTCTTATTTCTGTTGCCTCAAATCTCCTCAAAGTTTTCTATCATCCACTGCAATTTGGGGGTATTGATATTACAGTTATTCAAATTTTGGTTTCTGTTTCACGGCAGTTAAAAGGTTTTTTGTCATTTTTTTTTTTTACCACAGGTTTTGTTATTGTTGTTGTTGTTGTCTGTATTTCATCATCATCATCATCATCGTCATCATCATCATTTTCATTCTGTCTTATAAGTTTACACACACACACACACATATATATATATAAGCAGAGATATCGCTATAAATCTATCGGATACTGAAAATATATCCGATTCTGAAAGAATTGCATTATATCTTGCATTTGACAGTTTATGTGATTGCCTTTTTACGTGCAGTTTTTATAATTGAGTGTACAGCGGGAGATTTGAATACATTAATATTTCGTACGGCTAAAAGGTTTAAACAACCTCTCCATATGAGAACTGAATGTAGCAAGCACTAATGGAAGTATGGGAAAGTAAACACGCTCTTCGACAGGATGCATAAAACCTGAAAAGAGAACGCTCATAATAAAAAAAAAATACATTACAAAGATGGAGCGGATACATCGGAAAACTCTTCCACGCCAACAGAAGGGAGACACTTACAATACATAAAAACATAGGAGGACGTGTAATATTAAACTCTGAGATAAAATAGACATTGATGCAGATGAACAGGAACACGGCAATAAAACTAGACTAGGTTGAAATAGAGATGTTATCAGCTTTTGGTGATTTCAGTATTAGGAAAATTACTGAAATAATAATTAAAATATAAGACAACGGCAAAATACGGGAAGTCTTCAATAGATTTATAGTCATAATGTTTCCAAACAAACCAAAAGCAAATAAATACGTTTTCCATCAGATAATCTGCTTGATCGTTGGTCATTCTACTATAAATATTAATGTTGGTCATTTTACTATAAATAATTATTGGTCATTTTACTATAAATATGTATTGTTGGTAATTTCTGTATATAAAAATACATTGCTTGAAATTGTCCTACAAAAATATATTTTTATATTTTCATAGTGTTTTGTTTTTTGTTTGTTTGTGGATTCACTATTCACCAATAGCTGGGACCCTAACAGAAAAGAAAAACGTTTTATATATATATATATATATATATATATATACCTTGTACCTTGCGTCATGTGCTTTCTGCTTGTCCACATTCGCTCCATATGTACACGTGGCGACACAAAAGGTATTAGAGGTGATAAGGGATCTAATAAGAACACAATGTGAGTCATCAAATCAACAGCTTGTTACAAATATAAGGAAACTAAGATTGAATTCCATAAGGAAGGGGAATGCCCTGATTTAAAAAAAAACAAACAACCCCAATATAAAGCTGCTGAGTGGTGCCAGTGATTGGAAGGTTTTAGTGGATCTAATGATATCCTTAAAATTTTTTTTACACATCGCACAACAGACAAGCGTCCCGACATTGTGTTGTGGTCCGACTCTAAAAAGACTGTCTTCCTAATAGAACTAACAGTCCCTTGGGAAGAGAACAGGGTGGAGGCGCACGAACTAAAGAAAAACTGGTACGAGTCACTGCGTGCCGAGTGTATGGAAAATGGTTGGACGTGTCACGTGATGCCTATTGAGATTGGGTGTCGTGGTTCCTGGGACATTCGGTCATTTCCTTCCTTTCAAAAATAGGCATCACTGGCCGTTGGTTGAAAAGCGTTTCGCATCGCCTTCAAAAAACTGTTCAACACGCTTCAAGTTGGATTTGGTCGAGATCAAAACAAGCAAATAGAATGCGCGCAACATCACGACCTAATATGCGCAAGTGAGATATTTGCATGGTCGTCTATAACAACTTTTACGAGCGCGTCAATAACAGCAAACGCGTTCAAGAAACTTTCATTGCAGATAGATTTTACTTAAAGGAACAATATTAGTTAGCTTATCTTCATACCCTGCCTGGTGGCAAACGCTGCTGGTGGCGCTAGGGGTGGCGGTCCTGCCATAGCCACCGAAACCGTGAGATCACCCCTGGTCGGCGGCTGATGAAGACAGGGTATCGCACGTGCTAACACACGTTGTATATTGTAAAATATATATATATATATATATATATATATATATATATATATATATATATATATATATATATATCATCTCATAAATATTTGTTGAAATAAATGCATAACAGGATTTGTGTCGTTCTGTGTTTCATGGTGTCCTGGAGAGATTCGAGGAAAGTTGCAATGTTGAAGGAGGACTTAAGAGATTAAACTGTGTTAAAAAATATGTAAGTGTTAAGCAAATGTACATAAACAGTTTTGAATAAATATGATCGTAACAAATAAATATAAATGTAATAAAATGTTTAATAAAAATTTAAAGTGCATATCTACTTTAGCATCTCGCTACCACTTTCTTATCGATGTTGAATTTTGTGCAAATCTGTGCAAAAAGTGGATCACAGAGGTTCATACATATTTTCAGAAAATCTCAACTTCTGATTGGTCACTTAATATTTAAATCATGTCCGAATAACATCGACCTAGTTCTTGACCTGACCAAAAAAAATAATTCCGCCAAAATCTGTCAATGCCCTTTTCGAGCCTGTCACGTGATTATGTTGATTATAAATATCAGACACGAATTTGTTCTTCATCTCCCTTGATTTCTCTCGCTACAAAATATAGTTGTAAAAAAGAGATCGCGTCTCAACCCCTTGCGGCCGGATTCTATATTCACACACGCACACATACACGTACGTACGGAACTTTCCAAACTCCATTACGAACATTACAAGCTTAATAAGCAACAGAAACTTAATTACAAGTATTATGGAACATTCACTCTTTCAACCCTTCTGAAGCTAGAAATTTACTCAACATATTCTCAGCTTTATAATTCTTTTTAACTCTCTAACAGTGAACATTTTGAGCCGCAAGTTCATTCAACTTTTGTTGCCATGAGCTCGGATAAAAAAAAATATTTCATTAGTAAAACTTTAATTTAGTCAAAGGGACATAACACCAACAAAATAATAACCCCCTCTGCTTGTGTACATCATTATACAAATATAAATATTATTGTGGTTACAAAACCGTTTTGGGTTCCTTCTTGTTTCATATCTTGTGGCATTTTGCGTCAAATATAAATTGAGAGGTCATATCAACTAACGGGTTTCTACACTACTAACTGTAACTTTTGGCCCTCCCTGTATATATAAAAGACTGATAAAATGTGTCGTGAGATACTTTTTTATAATTCCTTCTTGCTATGTCAACTGCATGCAACGCCTTTTTTATTACCATTACTTTTCTTTTTACATTTGTTAGACTATTAATGTCTTCCTATCATTAAACTCTTTCAGAACTTTCTCAGACTCCTAGAAGATCTAATATATTGCACTCCAGAGTATCCATTGCTACAGATAGCGTTTTATTGACTTCCGCTTGTTTTTTATAAGAGCATCCGGTCTGCTTCCGGACTGACTCAAAAGGTTAAGTTTTATTCGCTAAATAACATCAGAATCGTCTGTCAGGCAGTGATGTGAAGAGTGAGAGAATTCAAAGAATACATTGTATTTAAATTTATTTCGGTTATTATATTGAATTTAAGGAGAAATGCGTTGCCTGCAATGTACTGAATCAGGTTTTCAGTTTGTTTGGGCGGGAAATTGTTTATGGTGCTTATAGCATTATTCATTACTTCCCGAGGAATTCGTTCAAGTTAACCCTTTTTTAAGCATTTCACTGCAAGAAAGGCGAGAAAACGCAAGGGGTTGCTGAGAGTGAAAGAAAGAAAGAAAGAAAGAAAGAAAGAAAGAAAGAAAGAAAGAAAGAAAGAAGACGTTGCTAAGAAGAGAAGACAATAAAAATATTCAAGGAAGCAGATGATAATGATGATTGTCGTTGGATTTAAATGTTTAAAGATCGTAGTTTACATGAAAACGAGACACTGGAAGAAAGTCCCATGGGAAGGAAGTGAGAAAGAAGACACTGTTAAAATAGAACTTACGATCACACTTGGCAATATCAACAGTAAAATGACGAGACTTAGCCACCAATACAGTACTAAATTTATGAAGTCCTGGTACAAAGAAATGAGTTCATATCAATTTAGTATATAGCCGATCATAGATCACCAGAAATCTGGAAACTGTGATTTTAAATCTGTAAATTGTGAATCCTTTACAGATATTAAATCTGTAAATTGTGAATCTTTTGCAGATATTAAATCTATAAATTGTGAATCACTACAACTGTTTTCTGAAAATTCTGGTGGGGGTGGTTTACGGTTACTTTCTCCAAGCATTTGGATTTACAGGTTGATTTCTCTATCAAGTTTAAAGACCCCCAGATCATCCTTCTATTTTATCCCTAACTGGTAGGGAAGAAAAAATGAGTTGCCTTTATATATATATATATATATATATATATATATATATATATATATATATATATATATATATATATTCTAAGGGTAAAACGATCTCGAGGAAAACTGTAATTCGTCCTGCCGATACCATTTTCGAACGAATGAAGAGTTCTGTACTCAAAAATTTTAACACATTAATCTTGCATCAGGTTTTTTTTCTTTCATTTATTTTACAAATGTAGTTATTTCTAGGGAAACGCACCTCTTTAAGAATCATTTTATCATTTTTTTTTTAATACTATCGATTATGCAGACCTGATCACACACATATATATATATATATATATATATATATATATATATATATATATATATAAAAAAAAAAAAATGAACAATAAAAAATCCCAAATCACATGATATGAGGAATTGCCTATTTCAGCAGACAAAAATATAAGTCGTCTGTCTTAACAACTCCGGGTGTGGATGAGTTCGTGTCACAAGTAGAGATTTATTTTTTAATTTTTGATGTAGATCAGTTTTAATATTTTATATTACTAGTATCCACTTGGATTATATACCAACGGATTTGTTACCTTTACTATATATATATATATATATATATATATATATATATAAAATAATATAAAAGGCTCAAACACTAATATTCCATGGTTATCATTTATTACATTAGAATCGTAATCACGATCCAATGCCTCAAGCTAGGATCGAAACCCGACTGAATTGGTGTTAGTCGGAGATTCTAACCATTAAGCCGTCGGTAGGGATGAAAGTGGGTTTTTTAGCGTATTTATTTTTAGAAACACGCCCAGTGACCGACAGTGACTCAATTCGCATCTGCGAAGAGTCTCGCTATATAGCTATAATAGTCACTGTTTACCAACTCACACCTCGTCCCCAGAGAGCTCAACTGAAATTGATATTCAATATATATATATATATATATATATATATATATATATATATATATATATATATATATATATATGTGTGTATGTGTGTGTGTATATGTATATATATATATATATATATATATATATATATATATATATATATATATATATATATATATATATACAGGATGACAAGAAAAAATAGAACCTACAAATTTTTCAATAAAACTGTTAATATTAATTTTTCGTCTTTTCTCTTTCAGTGTATATAAGTTGACTTTGTACATGAAATATTGGAACAATAATCTTGCCTAATATGTCTTGGTCAACCAAGGAAAAGACATTTTGCGTGGAGGCCTATTTCGGCAACAAATCATACACTCAAGAGCAAGCAAACTATCGAAGAAAATTTCAATGTCGTCATTCTCCATCAAGAAGCGGAATTTTGACTGGCTTCAGAAGTTCAGAGGGACTGTTCAAAATCTGAGTTGTAAAGGTCTGAGTGACACATATTTTAGTCGGAGGGTGAGTGCTGAAATGGAAAGGAACATTGATGCTCTACGGGACTCAATGGGGCGGAGCCCAAAGAAATCACTTCGACGACGAAGTCAACAGGTAGGAATCTTTCTCGAGCATTTGATTGGTGAACTGAAGGCTTCAATTACAGCAAAAATCAGGGAAATCCCCAAAGAGGAATGTGTCCGAGTAATTGACAATTTTGCACGACGTTTGCAAGTTTACGGAGCCTATCTGGAGCATATTTTGAAAAGAACGTTTTTACGACCAATTTAACTGGGAAAGCGACCAATTTATATATAAATATTATATATATATATATATATATATATATATATATATATATATATATATATATATATATATATATATATATATATATATTATATATATATATTCTGTTGTTAACTTGGGCAATGAATGGCTTGTTAATTTTAACGCCTCCAAAAAGCGAAACTGCTCTATTTAATCATCTGATAGAATCCTTTTTAGCTTCTATCATCAGTATGGCTGATGCTAACCTCCAGGAGAGTGACGCATTCCACCTTCTCTGACTAATGCTTTCAGCTGACATGAAGTGAAAAGTGTATCAATTGCTAAGTCTGCAGCTAAGAAAGTTGGTTCACTATACCGTGCAAGATATAGATTTTTTCGGATATAAAAGAAGTATTGCTTCCCAAATACAAAATTACACAAACACACAACCCCCATATATATATCTATATATCTATCTATCTATATATATATATATTTAAAATTTTAAAAGGGGTTCAGTTCTGAATGTAAATTCATTGTAAATTAATTCCTCTACGCACCCACACGAAAAAGAAAGGTTAAGTTTGACAGATAAATAATAATAATAATAATAATAATCATAATCAGAAAAGGTAATTAAGAATATGCTTTGAATTCATATTTCGAGGGTGATTTGAAATTATTTACAATTTCGTATGTAAGTATTATTTTAACACTTTTTAAACTTTAAATTATTTGATTTTTTTTTAATAAGAATCTAATTTTTTCTTGTAGTATGAAAATATTTCTGACATGCAAACAGGAATTATAATACAAAGAAGAATCATTAATTTAAATTGGAAACTGAAACCCCACCTCTTAAAAGGTACATATTCCTACATCTTAAAATGTACATATCCCCACCTCTAAAAATTTACATATTCTCACATCTTAAAATTTATATATTTCCACCTCTTAAAACTTAAATATTCCCACATATTAAAATTTACATATTCCCACCTCTTAAAATTGACATATTCCCACCTATTAAAATGTACATATCCCCATATCTTAAAATGTACATATTTCCACCTATTAAAATTTACATTTATTAAAAAAAAATGATTGATATGCATGGTCTGGCTTACTTCTTCGATAACAATTTTGAAAAAAAAAAAAGCAAAATGGGACAAAATTGTTATTTCTTGGAGAGGTGCGTCTGTGTACAAATGCCAATTAAAAATAAAACTGTATGAATTAATTACTAAACTTAGCTTTCTTTTGAAATCAGGCCACAAATATGTTTCAACCAGTGACGATCGCCCTCACTACATAGTCGTTATACCATCCTTTATCAAACGCTATAAAATAAAAACAGTTTTACCAAATAACAAAAGGCCCAGAAATTGAACACTTCCAACAGCAGCAAAATCATAAATGACTAACATTAGAAGAGGAAATAAGGATATAATGAAGCTTTAAATTCGCCACACTACCAAAAACAAAAAGCTTGGGAAAAAAAACTCCATCAACATTAGAAAAAGTTGTAATATTTAGTAGACCTGAGAAGGTCTTAAAAACAGTTTTAATAAAAATATTTTATAAGTTCCAAACAATAATAACTCTTTTCGGTTAATGACTGCCGAATATTTCCTGTATGGAAACATATTTCGAACTTTACCATGGTCAACAAGAAAAGGTCACTAACAATTTCCTGACGCCGAGGTGATTTATACAAATTGAATTACTATGTTACTAACCGGCGTGTTAATCCACTAGGCTATTGTAGGCTATTGTCCTGTGAGACAATCCTGCGTGAAGAACTGATACTGAACTTTAAACAACTTTGTTTCTACAGACAATTACAGTAAATTTACGTATCTTTGGTCGTTGTTATGTATCCAATCTAGACTTTTTCCTTTATTCAGAAGCTTCTTGTTCATTGAATATATTAACTTTTTCGAGGAAAATAGAAATTTTGTTTCGTGATGGCGAAACCCCAAAGGACAAAGTGAATTTGTCTTTTCTTCAGATTCGATTTTCAATGTTCGGCAATCGTAGATACATTAATTATTAAATCTTTTGTAATTCAAGAAGAAAAAAAAGCATCCATGTTTATACCGAACCTCATGCCGCTTTGATAAGGAAGGAGGTACACTGAGGAGAATATCTGTAAGATTGAAATTTTTGTGTTCATTTTGATAGTTTGTGTGTGTTTCTACTATTAAATGCGTAGGAATTAATGAAAAAAAATACTTTTTTTAGGACCAAACATTGTATACAAAAGAACATTTAATTGTCTTTGACATTAGAAAGTGTTATCAATCACTTAAGGTACAGAACTTGATTTTTCTGCTTCTTTATTTCAGCAATTTATGTAATGAATGTCAATTTAACGAGCTTTAACGAATATCTAAACAGAAAAAAATGATTTATACTTCTTCTATTTTTCGAATTCTGTAAGTATTTCTTCATTTTATAAGAAATAAACAGAATAAATGCCTTAAATATTTTATAAGGTAATCAAGATAGTCCTTGTCGTTTTTTACGTGGTGTGAGGAGAAGTGATCACTGATGCGCAAATGAGTGCGTCACGTGCCGGGAAAGAGACTGAATGGAGCTGAGCTGGAGGCATGGCTCTGGTCCAATGTAAGTGTGTTACGCCCACACATCAGCCATAGCTCTAACAGCGGCAAGTAAACATGGAGGTGACGAAGCAGTTCGTTCGGAGTTGTCTGCTTTATGACTTTAAGGTGAGCCTGACCGAAGTGGCATCAAGTCAACGAATACGTCAAGCCTTTAATGATAATGCTGTGAGCGAATACACCGCCACTCATTGGCTCCAGAAGTTCTAACCAAGAGCTCTGTCCTTTGTGGTGAACCCCCCATTGGCCGGTCACAGGTCCTGTATGATGATGACTTGAATTGGGCTTGCCGAACGCTTCCAGGTTTCCGATAAAACAGTCAGCCATCTTTTGTATAGTATGAGGAAAAGCGTAAAAGTTGAGCAAGTGGATAGCTCACACATTGTCGGAAGCCAACTAGCAACAACGAGTGATAGCCTGTTTCTTGCTTTCTCAGAACAACGTGCCCATATTTGATTGAAAAGTGGGTCCTGTGTGACACTCCCAACTCTGCAACACATTATTTCTCAACACGGAACCCTGTGCTACAAGACCACCTCTACACCCAAGATCATACAAGATCCTGCTTTGTATCTGGTGGACTAGTGGTGCACTATAAGCTGCTATGAACCGGCCAAACCATCAATGCCGATCTGTATTCGCAGTAGTTGGGACGTGTGCAACATGAACTGAAGCAAAAGGAGCCAGCATTGGTTAATCGCAAGTATGCAGTGTTCCTTTATAAAAATGCCATACCTCATGCGTCGCGGGTGGCCAGAGATACCATACGGTGATTTGGCTAGGGAACACAGTGCAATCCACCTTACTCTCGCGAACGGATTACCACCTCTTCCATTCCCTGGACAAATGAAGAAGACTTACGGCAGGCAATCACAGACTTCTTTTATCGCTGGAGGCACGTTGACAAAAGTTTCTGGGTGTCGATGAGGATTACTTTGAGGACTAACGGTATATAAAAATGTTACTGTATACCTTTTCTTCTAATAAATCAGAAAAGGCAAGTACTTTTTGGTTATCTTTAAATGTATTTTTCAAGAATTATATTCAATTATTTAATAGTCACTCCCTTGAAACTGTTCTAACAGGAAGTTTCTTAATATCCGTGATCAAGTGGGAAATAGTATTTGAATGTATTATACATAACAATCTGAAATGTTATTTACAAATGATGTTACTGCGATTGACAGAAAAATAATCACTTTTTAACCGCTGAAAAGATCGGTTAATGAAATTGTAATCGAGAAAGTGTGTTTTTGAAGACGAATCAATAAGAATAATAAGTCAATTAGTTAAACTAAAATAAAGAAAGCAAATATGAGAATAAAATGCAAGCCTCGTAAAAATGTCGTAAGCTCGAGTTTAAATGATAAACCGTTCGCCTTGAAAAAAGAAATCCCGTCAAAATGTTTGAAGAGAAGATCAACTTTGGTTTCCAGTAACTGAGGAATTGCAAACAGCTTTATTGCGTCTTGAAGAGGAAGTCATATAAAAAAAAAAGAGGTCAATTTTGCTTAGGATTCAATCAAAAGATGTTGAAATTAATGTATTCTATTTTCGCTTTTTGTTTTTGAAATTATGTGTAATTGGAATCGCGTTTTTTTTTCTTTTGAAAGATGGAGAAATAAGGGAAAAGTGAAAAGACAAATTTATGCAGATTTAGTTAAGAATTTATGGACATTGAAAACCTGAAAACATTTTATCAGCAAGAAGAAAGACAGAAAAGAAATCTAATGTCATGCCACCAAATATAACATTATATGTTCTATATAAATACATATATATTGAACATTTACATTCAGTGTACACATGAAAAGATCTATCTATCTATCTATCTATCTATCTATCTATCTATCTATCTATCTACGTCTTTCTTATTCGTTCTATCTATATTTATCTAACAACCTCTCTGTAAGTTTCTCTCAATCTATCTAAGCCCGTCTCCCTGTATGAATCTATCTCAGTTCCCCCTCTTTCCATGTATCTACGTTTCTCTCTCTCTCTCTCTCTCTCTCTCACACACACACACACACACACACACTTTACACACACACAAACACACACAACATATACAGGCATCCCTCAATTAATGGACATTCGATTAATGCATTTTCGCTATAGTTTTATATACCAAAATTCGATTAGTGCATATTCGATTAGTGCGGTAAAGCAGTCTTCAGTTTAACTATAGTAATTAAAAATGGACTTTTTATAGTTGTCATTGTACAAATTAGCCGCACGAGTCGAGGAACTACTGCATATACAGGGCGCGATGAATAAATTTTCGCTAGATTTTATTTTTAATTTCGCGCATGCGCGTACTTTGTTTTTCTTTTTTTAATTTGTCCACTACACAATATAGTAGGGTCAGTTGGGCAACGTCTGTGAGGAAAAGTGCACCATGACGCAATTCACTCAACCAAAATTTTGAAAACGGCATGCAGTACTGCTTGGCATTCGCGCAATACAAACATTTCAGAGTTTTTAGATGTTAATCTGAGGACAGTGCAGAGGATTCGGAAAGAGTTGGATGATATATCCAGTCAACATCATAGTGTTTGGAGTGATCACTAGTGATGACGACGTTATGCCTCCATTCATCTTCTCACAGGGAAAGTAGATGTTTGCTGGAAGACTCTTTGTCGGGTAACAGGACTCTGCACCATGCCACACAAGTAGGTGAACATAGTCATGGCTGCCAGACAATTTCTACGACCATATCATCCCTTACATCTGACCACCTAACTCCCCAGACTGAAACCACCTTGATTATTATGTCTGGGGCGCAGGTGAGTGAGAGATAAAAAAAAAAAAACCTTGTAAAACCACAGATGAACTGAAGGCAGGGAATAAGGCAGCGTTCACCTGTTTAAAGAAGGAGACCGCCTGCGAGAGTTGCAGGAGATTCCGAAGTCGTCTGGAGACCGTGATTGAAGCCAGTGGCGATTTGATTGAATGAATTTAGTCTTTCAAGATATTGGGGGGGGGATTCTGATACATATATCTGTTAAAATGAGATGTCAGTATTATTTTCCTTTTTACGTAATTTTAACAACAATTATCAACCCTATATCTATCTATCTATCTATCTATCTATCTATCTCTCTATCTATCTATCTATCTATCTATCTATCTATCTCTCTCTCTCTCTCTCTCTCTCTCTCTCTCTCTCTATCTATCTATCTATCTATCTATATATATATATATATATATATATATATATATCCAGTGTAACCTGGATATAAGAGAGTTGTCGGGACCGGTGAAGAAGTCTCTTATATCCGGGTTTGGTCTATACATTAACACAGGCTCTAATTTGGGACCAGAGAAAATCTCTCTTATATCAGGGTTATATATATATAAACTGTGGACAAATCAACACTGCATGGTGACTGGCAGTTTAACAGCTTAAGATACCAGTCAGTTATGTGTCATGCGTGATACACACTTAGGCGATCATGGATCTTTCGATACATGACTGACGAGGCAGATTTTTTTCCACAGTAGGTTGCCATTTCTTTCTGCGGTAGACCAGTTGCCATTCAAGGCTACAGAACCCGGTCTGTCCTATTTACCCATAGCTCTGGGGGGAGCAGAGGGGAAAGAAGAGGATTCATATCTTTCCCAAGGGTATTAGCACGTAAGCGAATGTAATAGAATCGACTGGAATTCGAACTCGGCTCTCCGATTCCTCAATCCGAGCCGCTATCTATTACTCCACTAGACCATCATTTTCCACACTTTATCTACAAACGCTGTATTCCCGATAATTAGCCTTCTTTCATCACAAATATACCACATTTAAAATATATATATATATATATATATATATATATATATATATATATATATATATATATATATAAATATGGTAACTTTCGTTGATCCTATCTCTTCTATGCGTTTTTGAATGCTACTCGTCGGGTTTTCTACTTTGGCTTTTAAACTGTTATAATCGACATGTGATTGGATGATCGTTCAAATATGAATTATATTTGAACGAACAAGTCAGCTTGCATGAAACATTAATAATTTCCAGATGAAGATCAGTGATTCTGTGGCTGAGCGAGTAGTCTACATCGTGTGCGTGTATTTTAAGACTTGATAGTAAATTCGAAATCATGGGAATCTTCGCTGAAGCGCTTCACGAGCTTTGAAACGTTTTCCTCTCAGTGGACGGTAAAGGCTGTGTTGCTACAAAGAGGAAACCATGCAGGTATTTCATTTGAGCTTTGAATTTTATTCTTGATCCTTAATACGAAGCTAGATGCCCTCTGTGGAAGACCTGAAAGCAGGATTTATCAGGACAGAGAAGAGGATCCTAAATATTGAGAGAGCGAGGACGCAGCTTTGCTTTACTTCACTTTGGATATCAGTGTCCCCGATTTTCAACTATCAAAGGTCCCAGGGCCTTTGAAGTCTTCGACAAAGGTTCCCATGATATTAAGAAGTTTCATGGTTATGTCATCGTTTTTGTCTACTACTACTACTACTAATAATAATAATAATATTAATGCTACTACTAATAATGATAATACTTATATTAATACTAATAATGCTAATACTACTACTAATACTACTAATACTAATATTAGTAATACTAATAATACTGGTACTAATAATACTACTAATAATAATAATACTAATAATAATGATACTAATACTACTACTAATAATACTAATACTACTACTTATAATTATAATACTTATAGTGATAGTAATACTAATAATGTTAATACTACTACTAATAATAGTAATACTAATAATATTGATAATAAAATACTACTAATGCCACTCCTACTTCTACTAATAATAATAATACTAAATAATAATAATAATGAAACTAGTACTACTAATAATAATGATAATACTTATAATAATACTAATAATACTAATAATACTACTAATAATAGTAATAATATTACTAATAATACTACTACCAATACTACTACTACTAATAATAATAATAGATTATCCCGTTACATACATGCTAATATGTGTCTTTGTAGGATGTATAATAGTATCCCAAACAAAAGTGAAGATGATGAGATAAAGTGGAAAATTTAGTAACGACGCATTTCATTATCAGAAAAACTCTATATGTATATACCTGGGTGGGCGTATATATATATATATATATATATATATATATATATATATATATATATATATATATATATATATATATATATATATATATATATATATATATATATATATATATATATAAATAAAAATACTCTAGTTTCGTTGGACTGATTTAAAATCCAGCAACGAAAAACGTCTCTGATAAAGATAAAACAAACAAGCAAACAGGTGGCAGACACTCTTGAGTTAGGATATTATAGGTGATAAGGTCATCTAATTTCATTTGATTTAGGGTCACCACTTATCTTCAGCGATCCCAAGGCATTTTTCCTGACCTTCAGTTTTGTCTTTCTTTCTTTCTAAGCCAAGGAAGCCAAAGAGAGCAGACGCTCTCGGCGAAACGCCCCGTTGATAAATTTTCCACTTATATATGGGCTGTGCAAAAAGAACCAAGTATGCAATTTGACGTCAAATTTTTATTCGCTGACTATTTCATAAACGCAGACTTTAATATTGATCTATACAGGAACTAGAAGCTGGAAAAGAGAAGTCAATATACGATATTCTGATTGATTTTAAGGCAAAATATTATTTCCAGGTAAGATGTAGTACACCTCTAAATTATGGTAATGACGCGTAAAGTATAGACTGGAGCCATTCACGTTTGATCATCTGTGTATAGTTAGATTTGACACAATATACAAAATGGACAACCATTTTTTTAATAATTCAATGTGTTATAAATAAAATCGTCTTGCTTGATGTTCCAGCCATAAATAAAACATAATTTGTCTTGTGTGAAACTTTTTAAGTAATGACCCTGTACAACGTTTATGAAATCGATATTAGAGATTCAATCTCAATGAACAAGTAGCGGGAAATAAATCTTATATTTCACTGAGCTGTAATTTGGCAATTGTGAGGCACGATGGAGTAATGGATAAGCGGCCGGACTGAGGAATCGGGGTGTCGAGTTCGGATTCTAGTCGGTTTTATCACATTCATTTACGTGCGAAATGTATGAATCCATGAGTAAACAGCAGGGTAGACTATAGCCTGGGGTGGCAACCGGTATAGAAGAAGACCAAGCATGAATTCAAATAAAAATGTAACAGGGTAGACTAGCCTCTATAGACTTGGTTGGCAACCAGGAAAACCCTGAATTCAATAGAACAGATGGTTGGGCTCTGTCAGGCGAGTTTGCCCAGCTGCAGTATATGCGGAACCCCAACGATGCAAAGGGATTTCAGGAATTGTATGTATGTAGAATGGTAATATTAGCCGTTTCCTTGTAGGGAATCATTTGTCATTCATTGACCGAGCAGTCGGTTGAAATTTATACAGTTTTTCTCTCAAAGCAATTTTTCAGGAAAATAGTTTTATCAAATCCAGTTCTTGTTATTGCTCTTCCCAGTACTGATTGGAGTTTCTTTCCTAACCTTTTGTTTGAAGTAGTGTGAAATGTCAGCATCTTGATTATACCATTATTTTTTTCTTCGAGTAATGTGTGATATCTATTTTAGTTGTTACTGCTGTGGAAAGTCCTCAAGTGATATTGTTTCTGCTATTAGGAACGGTTCTTTCTTTGTGATTCTATACCTCCAGCGCTACAGGTTTGATTCGCTGGAAACCATTTTAGTCATTGATTTGAGAAAGCGGTTGTGTACAGTTGATAGTTTAGATATTTCTGAACGAGCTTATCGCCATGCCTGACATCCATGTAAAAGCCTCGATTTGACGTGGATATTTGTTAAGGTTACAGAAATATAAGCTGCAAGAAAGAAACAAAAGATATTATTTTACAATCTGCATTACAGACAGGAAGTAAATAGGTATAAAAGAATTATGCACTGCTCCATTAGGTGAGGGGATTTGTTAATGTTATGGTAAGTTAATGACCATTGGCTGCTCATTTTCCGAATATGCCCGTCTGCTACGTTAACTGGCTAATCCTCGTTGCAAACGCCTTCCGCCTCCACAGAATAGTCTGAGCAAGAGAGATACTAAACATGCTTGCTTCACAAGCCATTGGTCAGGAATACGACCTTCACGAACTTCTTCATGTGCCTGTTGTAGTCTATAACCTCGAAATGCTGAACCAAACACTTTATTCAATCCACGGGGTTAGATTATCGAAGAGATGCACACTTAAAAAGATTTTAACGATGACCGTTCGTATTTGAGTATGCCTGTCCGCTAGAGTGGCTATCCAATCCCTTTTGCAAAAGCCTGCTCGGGTACATTTGAGTTTTCTTCAACAGCCACAGAGCCCACCTGTTGTTTTTAGTTTAACTATATTGAGCAAACCTTAGTTACCGTTTCTTGGAGAGAGTGCATGCTCTGGCGTGATCAGCAACCTGAACAACGGTGGTACGCTCAAACTCTCGGTCACGATGACTTGTGACATCGTGCTAACTCAATCATCGATGCACAATTACATCTACCCAATTACACTCACAAGGTTTAAGTCGACCCGTGGTATGGTTTTCAGGTATTTTCCAAAGGTGACGCATGCTGGGTCCACCACTCCATAACAAAAAAAAAGTCACCTTTCTGTTAAATCGATGGTGAGATTCGAACCAGAGTCTTATGGTCGGAAAGTGAACATTCTAACCACTTGGCTACTTAGTAAAACGTTTGGAAAATTATAGTGTTATTTAAAGCATATCACGTTTCCTGGTAGTCGTGAGTTCGATGGCTATGTCAGGATGTCCGGAAAAGGCACAGCCTCTGGTTCAGTGGAAAAGCGAATAGATAGAGAGAAGTAACTGATAAGTTATCTCCCTTCAACATGGAAACCGAAACGAGGTGACTCCACTCCAGTGAATTGAATAAAAGGTCCGGTTCAACATTCTGAGAAGGTTACCGATTCCGAGATACACCCGTGAGAAGGCCGTAAAGTACAACGGTCTAAAAGTTGAGAGCGCAACCGAAGAATTACCATGAATGCATTTATAGAAAATGCACAGGGATGCAACTTTACAGCGGTAGGAAAGTGACTGAAGTAAAGACGCCATGTCAGGACGAATAATATCGTTGATTCTTCTTTGGATTTTATCAAGAATTTGTGAATATATAGCAGGAGGATCGGACCATATATGGTAGCAATATTCAAAGCATGGACTAATAGTCGATTTATAGATATGTCAGATTTTGGAGAGAAAAATTGTCTAGCTCGACAAGGGAGCAAACTTTTTTAAGAGCTGACCTTGCAATGGATTAAATATAGTCTTTCTGAACGATGTCAGCCGAGAATGTTATCTCGAGAAGGCGCAGTGAATCACTCTCCTGGAGGTTAACATCAGCCGTGTTGATGGAAGGCAGAAATAGATATCTCAGGTGATACAGAGAGAAATGCAGTGTTTATTGATTTTCAAACAAGATTAATGGTTAAAATTAAGAAATATTTCTTTTTATTAGCGAACAAAGAAGAATAAATGTTTAAATTAAATATTAAATTAAATTAATTTAAATGTATGGATCTGAAAAAAGTTATAGGAAAAGTCTGTATTTCTGTCTGAATTTCCACAATGATGAATTATCTTCTTTTTTTTTTTTAAGCATTACGCCCCGAGCAAGGAGGGAAGCCACTAGGATGCAGGGGGTTGCAGAAGATTCGGAGCGAGAGCAGATAGGAGTGATAGAAGAAAGGATGAGGTGAAGGATAGTGGATAGATCAAGACAACTGGAGATGTCGATTGACATTACATTTGGAGATTATAGCTCTCAGGGAAACAGTAATAGGGAAGGATGTTCCACAGGCGAGAGGTGCGAGATATGAAGTTATTGGAGTAGAAGAGACGGCTACATTTAAAAGTTTCTACAGTGAAAGGGTGAGAGCGAGATGCCAGCTTCGTAGGGCGCTTGAATTCATGAAATCTGGGAACCAGTGAAAGCAGCTCATCGGAGCAATTGCCATGAAAGTATTTGTAAAAAAGACAGAGAGAGGCGACTGAGCGTCTGTGAGAGAGCAACTGTAGACAAGATGCCAGGTTAGGGCCAATTATATTACATATCCGCCTTTGGATCTTATTCGAGCTAATCTCCTAATTTTTTTGTCATTATTACAAGGTTTCTGTCGTTGTGCTTTCTCCGTCCATCTTCAGGTGTCTATCGATCTGAATAACCTTTAAGTGATTTAGAAGTGAGCCTTTTATTTCATCTACGGCGGTAGACTGATCTCGTTCCGCTGCCCGCGTCCAGGGATATATCGTCTTATTCTTTTTTTCTTTTCTTTTTTTTTTTACTCTGGGTAGAAAGATAAATAAAAATGGCCAGAGGACATAACGGCAGAAATGATGTAATAATATCAAAGATAAAGACATTAGTTCGAGTGTAAATAACATAAAAAAATGATTGTAATTAAGAATACCAACAAATGCAATTCAGCAAAACAGCTGAGCTATGACTTAAAACGATGCCTATTCTCAGAGAAACCAAGTTTCATGACAGATATATGAATTAAATAAAAATAAAATCAATGGCGCGATGACCGTAACTGTGTTCTGCAAAGATGAATTGAATAAATCAGAAGATTTTAATGATGCGGAAGCCTCATTTCGACGCAAGATGAGCAGTTCTAAAGAAACTAATTACTGCGCAGTCCGTCACAATAGTTTCACTTCCATTGGAAATCCTTGAAATAATCAGCCAATCAAATCAATCTTTTCATCAATTACTCCGCCTTGTCCAAGGATGTGATAATATCGATACACAATGGCGAATGCTTTAATTTCAGAAAGGTATCAGCAACAGTCTCATTATCTAATTTAGTCGCAGCAGCTATTTTCGATGATTCGGCAAAGTGACCTTGATTTGTCGGTCCCGTCAAGCTTTGGATACGTCAGAAAGAAAATTTACATTCACAATATATACCACGTGACACTGCTAGATAAACAGAAGGATCTATAATTCGAATAGAAAGCCCAAGTTTGAATCAAATTTTGGCTGATTTGTTCTAACTGTAGTCCCTATCTTGGTTGTTATAGTCATAAAATAACAGGATTGATTGATTGATTTTTTACGGCTTATCAACCCGTTGCGAATTATCTAAAGCCGAAACATATTTTGGATTGTAAGATTTATTTTACGATTGAATATTGCATAACAAATTTTGGAGACAAAAATGATTTTTGTAGATACAAGTCCTACTATATCATTGGGGAAGAAGAGATTGATTTAAATCTTGTGTGTTGTGTGTTTGCGCGCAAGTGAATACGAAATACGTGGAAGGTAAGAGAATTAACTAATGCAAGAGAGGTCCTTACATAAACAGCGGAATGAGACGGAATGAAAATTTTAGTACAAAACTCTGACAACGATAGTGAACACGACAAATAGTCGAAACGTTGTGATTAAAACAAGTAGAATCAGGAAAACAAATCCTTTAATATTTATAATTCCGTGTATCAGAAATTCAAACAAAATTGACTAAAACAATAAAAATGAGGATACCAGTTCGAATGAAACAGTGTAAAATAATGATGAGGTCAAGTTCATTGCAAGCGACGATGCACAATAATACTAAATATATAGTCAAGTACGCTTCTAGCTAAAATGCAGAGACGATTGTTTTGAAAATGCATAGCAGATGGTGCTGAAAATATAGTCTTGTTCATTGCTCACGAAAATGTGTTGAAAATGTAAAGTAGATGGTGTTAATTATATATTCAAGGTCATTGCTAATGAAAATGCATAGCCGATGGTGTTGACTATATAGTCAAGTTCATTGCTAATGAAAATGCATAGCCGATGGCACTGACTATATATATTTAAGTTCATTGCTAATGTAAATACATAACCGATGATGTTGACTATATATTCAAGTTCATTTCTAATGAAAATGCATAGCCAATGGTGTTGACTATATTTAAAATAGTGTTGTGAAATATTATTTGAAATTAAAACAATTTTTCATCCTGATTGGTGGTAGTTCGGGGTCAGATCGGTGAGCATGGAATGTAACTACCTTGGTCTTCGAGGCATTGTGCAACATCGGAAGTGAGATCAGTCGCCAATCTCCAATATACAGTCGTATCATCGGCATTGATGTTTACAAATAATCTGAGTATATACTTAGGCAGATCATTTATGAAGATCAAAAACAGGTTTAGTCCGAGAAGTGACCCATGAGGGCCCCATGGGTTGGCATCTAGGATTCCAGAGGACTGGTCATTGATAACTACATTCATGGACCTCTCAGGAAAGATCTTACGATTGAGAAGATCTTTCCAGTGATTCCATGATTCTATTTGTAATAAGCCTTTGTCGAAGGTATTTAAAAGAAATTCCAAAACCTCCTACAGAAAATAGCGAATGAGAGCGAGAAGGATGGACTAAGCATAAACTACAAGAAGACAGAATGCATGGTCATCAGTAAAAGGATGAGCCCCCAAATGCGATCTGCAGATCGGGAACACTAAAATCAAGCAGGTGCAGAAATTTAAATATCTGGGAAGTGTCCTGACAAAGGACAGCAAGTGCGACGCTGAGATCCAAAGACGGATTGGAATGGTCAAAGACACATTCCAAAAGCTAGGCAGAGTCTTACAAGAACATGATTTCGTTGGTAACAAAGAAAGGAGTACCGAACTGCTACGTTATATATGTCTTCCTTTAGGGCAACGAATGTTGGACAATCTCCTCAAAGATGAAGAGACTCAAGGCAACAGAGGTATGGTTCTACAGAAGGATGCTAAGGATACCATGGACCGAACATGTGAACAACGATGAGGTTTTGGAAAGGATGCAAACAAGGAGGAAGCTTATACTTAACATCAGGAAGAGGCAGCTGAAATTTTCTGAGACACGTAATGAGAAAGAACGGCTTGGAGAATTTGATACTCACAGGGCGAATAGAGGGAAAGAGAGACAAGAGAAGGCAACGCATGACATACCTAGCGGGGTTAAGCAAGTGGATGACAGAATAGGTCCTGGTAGCAATGGGACAAAACTTATTGAGAGCTACAAGAGATAAGGAGAAGTAGAGAGCCATGATCACCTAAGTCCTGAAAGGACACGGTACATAAAAGAAGTGCTATGGTCGTCTAGGTGTGTTTGTCGTCAAGAGCCTCACTGATTCTGAGACTGATGGTAGTGTTTGAAATAGACGTCCCATTTTTATTTATAAAACAGTGTGTATTCTGTCTGTTGGGATGTGTAGTCAAGAAATCTTAGTGAAGAAAATGTGTTCTCTAGCAGGGATCGAACCTGCATCTCTTTTGTAGGAGAAATCACCGATTGCTCCCGCGTACTTTATCACACTAAAAACATATCTATCTAAAATCATATCTCTCATCTCTCTCTCTCTCTCTCTCTCTCTCTCTCTCTCTCACACACACACACACACACACACACACATATATATATAATTATTTTTATAAAAAAAATTATAACATAAGTATCTTATAAAATCACTACAAAAATAGCCATGGCTATTTTTGTAGTGATTTTATAACATACTTATTTTATAATTTTTTTAAAAAAATAATTATATCTGCTCTCTTTTAAGAATAGTAATTGTTGGTTATTGGAATTCATTCCGTATATACCAATTATATACTTTATATATATATATATATATATATATATATATATATATATATATATATATATAGTACGAGGCTAAGAAATGGACACACCATAGAAATGATCATGAACAAAATATAAAACATTCCATTTGTATTTACATTTATTAACATGCCTAAGCATTGTTCAGACTTCAAGAAAGGCCAAGTCACCGCTTTTCATGATCTGGGGCTGTCGAATAGATCGATAGCTGATAAGATGATAATCGAAGTGACTCATATGTCCGCAAGTTAATAAAAAAAAATCAAACTGGACCATATAATAGACGTAGCGGATCTAGCCGACCACTAAAAACTACCGACAGGGAAAATAGAAACTTGGCTGGTCACTGCAAAAAAGATCGATTCGCAACAGCACAAAATGGTTCCAAAGGGACTGTTTTGGCGGTTTTCTTCAAGATAAGTCTGACGCAGTCATAAAGCAAAAGGCATTGTTTCCAAATAGATTAAAAGGAAACCTTTTGAATTTAGAAAAAGTGGACGGGCACGGTTGGCTTGGTGCAAAGCGCGTTTACACGGGACTAAATCTGATTGGGAAGATGTTATGCGGAGTGACTAGAGCCTCTTTACTGTTAGATATAAAGGACAAATACATGTTTGGTGTACACACGGTGAAAGGAAGACTCCAGTTCCTAACAAGGGCACTGTTAAACACGATACGAAATCGACGTTTGGGGTGCATTCTCAGTTGCAGGAGTTGGTAATTTGTACAAAACGAAAGGAATCATGGACCAGCATGAACATTCTGGTTAATCAAATGTGGCTTTCTGCTACAAAAAAACTTTTTGCCCAAGGTCAACGCTTCACGTTCCAACACGATAATGATCCTAATCATACTGACTTAAAGAATAAATGTTATCTGGAGAAGAAGCGCGAGGAGTGTAAATTTCAACGCTTCCAGTGGCCTGACCCTAACCCAATTGATAACCTTTGGTCGATAATGAAAAAGCGTGTCCGTAATAGGAATGTTAACACACAAGATGAGCTTTTTCACGAATGAAAGAAATGCTGGAAAATCTGGCGAAGGACGTGGACTTACTAAAGAATTTAGCCTATAGCATGCCACGAAGAATTAAGGCCGTTATTAATGCAAAAGGTTACCCAACAAAATACTAAATCATTTTTGACTTGTATAATGTACCTGTATTAATACCCTGTAAACGATTTCTGTTACTCACTTGTCTTGGTAAAAATACAAAAATCGTCGCACGGCAGAGAGAAAACGATATTTTAACGTTTTCTATACGAAATACGCCAGTGGACCGGGAAGCTCTATTCAGTTGAAGAGCTATGCGTTATTCACAGTAGGAACCACTGTTTTTAAAATCACTCTTTTCTCAAGAGAGCTTAACCAGATTTCAGGAGCATATTTTGTCATCCACAGTCAGACTGTTTCGCTGTATCACAGCGTGGCTAGGCGTCCGATGTGAATATATATATATATATATATATATATATATATATATATATATATATATATATATAACTTGCACACATGTGTACAGACAAACACACCCATCCAAGTATATATATATATATATATATATATATATATATATATATATATATTAAAGTTATTTTTGTGTACTTGCATATTTCTTTCATTTTAATCTGGGGAAGCCAAAAAGAGATACACTCTCCGGCGAAACGCGTCGTTAATAAGATTATTCCCTTTGTTTCATCACCTTCATATATATATGAAAAGTAACTATACAGTAATTATTATATCTATTACCAGTATTTATTAATTGGTTTGTATCATTAATACAATACGTTTTGTCTGTTTGTTTTGTTCTTCATTACTGTATACCTACTTTTTTCCCCCTTTATACCGAAAATGATTTGATTATAAAATGGAATTTCTACATATCTTACTATAGCCTTGTTGTCACTCCCTGGCTGACGTCACTCACCCTTCATCACATGACCCTTGTAAGTTCGTCTTACAAAAAGAAAGATACGCGCCCTTTGCATGTCTCATATTATTCGAAGTTCTTAGTCGTTCCTAAAACACCACGATGCCGCAAACTGAGGCGTTTAGGAATGTGTATGAAAGCTTTGTGCATCAAACTAACTCTTTTGAAGTCGGATTACTTCATGAAGTGTGTAAATTACGTCAAACGGAAAGTGGATTTCCCGAAAGTGCTAACAAGTACGAATGAAGGGCGATTCTGGATTGTCTCGGCTAAAAATCTGGTTGTGTTTGGCAACGGCAAAGAGATTAGGACACGTTGGACATAAATTACTGGCAACTGGTTGACGCCTTGGAGTTGGAAGCTATAAAAATGGCATCTTCAGCTTCCATTGAATTCTTGAAGGCCAACCTTCAAATAAAAAGTTATTTTCGATCTGTGACCTGCTCACATTGCCAATGTAAACTAATGAATATTTGGCAAATTAGGGTTCATCTAGCTATTATTTTACGTTTATCGTAAAATGGAGAGTTATTTTTATTTAAATTTTTCTTGCCAATTCTCGAAAAAAGGAAAATAAGATGTATAAATCCTGTTTCATATGTTTGGTGTTTATTAACATCCCAAAAATAACTTTTTAAAACTGTTGGGGGTGAACAAAAAGGAATAAAAGACAAGTGTATTTTAACACATAAATAAACAACTTTTATTCATTCACAATCTGAGAACAGCAATGATTGTATGGACTGAAATAATGAATCCCTCGTGCGTGTCAGTTGGTCGCCATGATCAATTCAGAAATGACGCCCTCGTCTTCACTGACAAGGGAAGTAACTCAGGTGTATTTATTGTTATCGTCCAGTTTAGGGAAAGGAATTTATCTTCCCTTAACAAAAACAATAAAAGATGCCAAGGGAGTATCGAAAAATAGTACATAAAAACTTTTCTTAAAATGTTGTTTAAACGTTTTGTTTTTTTAAGTGAATTTCAGAGACAATGTTTAGATATTTGTAAATATAATTATTCAACTACTAATTCTAATTCTTTCCGCCATCTTTGATTCAGCTTTATGATTCCATCCTCTCAAAAGATGACACTTTTCTTTGGCATGAACTAGTTTTTAATGTTTTTTACAGACTTCCGGAGAATATATAAATAATTCACATTAAAACAATTTTGAACGGATCGAAATAAGTAATCGAAAGGGACCAGGTCAAGTGAGTATGGTGGGGTATAGTAAGGCATCTCAGCCAAGCTATATCAGCTTCTGTTGTGTCTACAAAAAGACTTGAGATCTGGCGTTGTCCATAATTCTTTTCAAATGAGGATGGTTGGGCCTTTCATCGGTTATTGTATTGGAAACAGTACTTGTCTGGATTCAACTTCTGGTTTCGTACAAGGAGCTCGTAATACGCAATGTCCTTCCAATTCGAAAAGATAAACATTCTTTGGATGTAGGCCAGTTTTTGGAATGGCTAACGGTAGTTCATTTTATTTTCATCAGAACATTTTCCTTTCTGCATTGTTGTAAACAATCCACTTTTTATTGCCTGCATTCATTTTTTTTTAAAGGGTCGTTTTTGTTGCGTTTAGGCAGGGAATCGCAAATGTAAATGTAGTCTATTAATTTTTGTTGGTCCATCAAAACGTTAAAGCGATTCAACTATTGAGTGTCTTCTAATGCATATATGTGAGATATGTGGAGTAGCAATGGGAGGTCCTAATTCGTGTAAGCGGGATTATTTTTAACCAGTATTTTTTAACCTTGTTAACCGTATACGAATATTAGTCTCACCTACGGCACCATCTCTATAAACAGCACACATTTCTTTTGCTTTTTTTGCATCGTTTTTCCCCCATCCGGAGATAAAGGAACAGGAAATGACAAAAATGCATCTCATTTTCCTCCATTTTCACTTTTAATATAAAAACATTTAAAATTCATGATCCACACACAGATCATATAAAATAAAGTGTTGAAATGTCAGCTTCAGAAAACATATATATGCCATAAATTTCAGTCACGTGTGAAACAAGTTCAGTATTCAAATGACACTCATTGAAAAGTACTGCAGACTTTTATTCTAACTGCTCACCATTCATCCCTGATGAGAAATTAGTTTTCATGTACTTCTTTACCAAATTTACTTAAAGGTGATAGGTTGGTTTCTTTCATATCTTTAATCAGTACTTATATCCAAGTTTCAAAGTGTTTCATAACACTTCTATAAGATATTTGGACTATCTCTGATATCCTGTGTTGTGTAACCAGGATTATACTTAATCAGTGTTTCAAATTGGTCAATAATCAATCACTGCAGGTTCACCAGAACGTTTTGATCGTCAAGATCAAAATTTCCAATTCTGACGCAACTGAACCACTTATATGCACTACTAAATGGCACACATCTTTTTTGCTAATTCTATAGCATTTTTTCCTTTCTAGAAATAAAAGAGTGTCAAATAAAGAAAATGCATCACATTTTCTACCATCTTGACTTGTAACGTAAAAACATTTAAAATTCACAATCCGGACACTAATCGTATAGAAAGAGGCATTAAAATGTCACCTTTTAGAATCATCATCATGATCATCAAATCTGTTTCGACTTGAAGGCACTCTGAAAACCAGTATGATTTCTCATCTTCAGCAACTTCTATATAATAAATGTGAATGTCTGTGTCATTGTAACCCAACATATCATACCATTTTGGAATCTGGTCGACTCTGTGAGCAAATTAAAAACATTCCGGGTCGGATTCGAACCAGCAATCCTGAAATGTGGGATTCCCAATTCTTCATTACAGCGATTGTTTTCGGATTCCGCCATCTTGGATTCTACTGATAAAAACATTTATAGGGACACAACTCTCTTACTTTCAATAGATCATTTTCAAATAAAAGAAATACTGTTCTCAAATTACAGTGTTCCAAAATAAAATCATGCGTGTTTTCACCGTTACTCCTAGAAGCCATAGCCCAGCATACTATACTATTTTTGAATCAGGCCGACTCCATGAGCAAATTAAAAACATTCCGGGCTGGATCCGAACCCGCAATCCTGGATTTTGGGATTACCAAGTTTTCATTACTGCGATTGTTTTCGGCAATTTTTTACGAGATTTATGGCGACGATTTTTTGTTTTATTTTTATTTTTTTTTTATACGATAATAATTTTTATAACTTGGAAATAAATTTGAGAATAGTCGAAATTATTTGCGAAATCCAGCAAAAGTCACCCATGAAATAAAAATAATTGTTTGTACGGAAAGTAAGGACCTACGTGCATCAAATTCTCTTCAAATTAAGTGTCGGCAGAAGAACTGTCGTTGAACTTGTAAAATGTAAGCTTAAATATTAATGCAATACTTAAATGTAGCGAACAATTTTGAGTTCTTCTGTAGTTTATTGTTGCCTATCGCATCTTCTCCCTACCTACTGTGATGAAGGCCAAATCAAGAGCTCTCTGCAGGAGTTAGTTTAATTGCCGCCCGATAAGCCGGCTTTTAAGCTACTTGAAAATATCTCTTATCAGTCCTTTCCAAACATCTGTGACCTGTGTTAACTCACGAACGGGTTGCAGGTCTTCTAAGCTCTTCAAAGTTTGTTTTTTTACAGTTAATTTTATTGATAGTTCTTCAAATGACGTTGTTCTATGTGCATACTAAAGGTGTTCATTATATGTCTATAAATATTATTATTCTATTTATTATTGATGACAAAAACATTTTCATAATATTTCTCCCTGTTTTCAAAGATAGTAACTCCGATATTAATATCAATGTCATTTGATTTTGGTTTTCTGGAGACTATAGAAGTAGAAATGGAAGTCTCATTAGATAATGGGAAACTTCCATAGGCAGACACTGGAAGACATTAGTTACCTCCCCTAGTATAATATATAAAGCTGAGTGTCCTGGGGTCATACATATTTTTCTATTTGTATCTCATTTGTATGGGAATAAAGTAATTCAGAATTACTACAACCATTGAAGTTGTGGTTATTTTATAGAGACAACATACGTCAATTTTAAAATTATCAGCCAATAATTCCAATTTTTTTTTCTTTTTTTCACAAGTACTCTAAAATCAAAATGGCTCAAAAAAATTAATCGGTTTCTCCTCATGCAAGGCTTTAAAGCCTCTGGAGGTTTATTGGGTGTGGAAGAATTGGAACAGAAACAATAAGAGGAAGGAGAAAAGAGTAATCAGGAGGACAGCAGATAGCGATTGACATTGCGTTTAAATTTTTACAGATTAAAGTTGACAGGAAAGCGTGGGACCGGAAGGGAGATCCCTAAGCGAGAAGTGCGAGAAAAGAAACTGTTAGCATAGAATTTACGGTTACATGTAGCCAGCTCAATTATAAATTGATGCGATCTCGCCACCTGTCTAGTATTGCGCTTAAATTTTTTTTTAAAGTCTAGGTACAATAGTGATTGCTCATTCGAACAATAACCATGAAAGTATTTATAGAAAAGTCCCAGAGAGGAAACCTTACGGCGAGGGAAAAGTGACTGAAGCCGAGCCGCCAGATCAGGACCAATAATATTGCTGATTCTTCTTTGGATTTTATCAAGAAGCTCAAGGTAAATAGAAGGGGCACCGGTGTGGTGAATACGAAATAAAAATAGTTATCTTTTCTTCACTGTGTTCAAATTCGTGAGCCTATGCGGACATTTATTTAGACCAATAGAAAATGGGATTGGCTCCGGGCTAAAGAATAGACCAAGGCAAATTTTAACGAGCCTATGTGAAAATTTCTTTTGACCAATGGAAAAGGCAGCGGCTTACAAACTGAGAAAAAAGTAACGAGCCGATGTGAAATCGCTTTTTGATATAAATAGGCAGAGAAAGTTGAATCAAGGCAGAGAGAGAGAAAGAGAGAGAGAGGGAGAGGCAGGAGGCAGAAAGTGCCTGAATAACGCCAGTGTCAAATTACACGTAGATACATTATTAGCCTCTAATGAGAGCAGGGCAATTTCAAAGAACTCTATTCAACTCCAAAGCTAAGTACCTTAAAATATATCTTTTCATTCATGTTGATTGCAACCGTATAACTTTTATGTGAAAAACGAACTCAATTTGTTTTAAACATTTTTGGAATATTACTTTGTGTCCGATGATTTAATATGAACATTTTCTCTTCTTGACAATTCATCAAAACTACGAACTTTAAATATTTGATTCCTTTTCCTGAAACATGACACTCACAACTTCAAAGGTGTAAATTTGAAAATACATTCTGTTATGAAGAATCAAGAGTTGTTTCCCCTTGTTTTGTTACTCTCCTCATTGAGAGAGCTATTTCTGTTTACTGGGACTATAAAAGAACACTATACGAGAACTCTTAGTTGAATAAAACTTTCTTAAAGCCGACACCAGCGTACTTTCGTCATTACACATTCCTTATCTTGATCCATTAAATATAACACGTGTGTTTACTCGTCATTATCCCTCAGTACTTCACCGGATATGTGGCAACAATATTCTAAGCATGGACGAATCGTAAAACTTATAGATAGATTCTGGAGAAAAAAAAATTTTCGAGCACGATATAGTGAATCCCCTAAATAAAACCTTTTACAATTTACATTATTTAAATTATTCGGACTATTGTCCTCATCTTTGTCGCCATATTTTATTACAACGTTTCGGCTGTTTTACGCTCCGGCCTTCTTCAGGTGGTTGAAATGTCGAATTGAACCCTTTATTTCGCTCACTGTGGTAGACTTTTCTAGTTGCACGTGCCATATTTTTAATGGATGTCAGTTATCAGTTATCTCCTGTTAATTTCCCTCTGAAAGTTCTCCACTGCCTAAACCGGGTATTGAACTCACACTCTTTGGGTCCTGTCACTGGATCTAACTAACGTCTTTATCCATTTTGCCATGTGTCATCAAGGACACATGGCACAGTGGATGAAGGCCGGTTCAATTCCTGGTTAAGGCAGTGCAAAACTTTCAACGGGAAATTAACAGAAGATAACTGATAACTGACATCCATTAAAAACATGGCACGTGGAACTAGAAGAGTCTACCCCAGTGAGCGAAATAAAGGGTTGAAATAAATATGCTGACAAAGATGAGGACAATAGTCCGAATAGTCCGAATAATGTAAATAATGTACATAATACCTCATCTCAGAAATATAGACAAATACCTTTAGAATTTCTCTTAAATTCCATTCACGCGTAAATGGGAATAATGTGTTCAAACGCCGTCTATTGAAAAACGCTACGGATTTTTGTTCTAGCCGAATACTTCGGATTGAGAGCTGTCTACTTTTGTATTACATTGCATTGCAACTGTTTAGAATATCTATAGATGCCACGATTGCTAAATAATCCTGCCGGTTTGATTCAGTTGTTAGAGGAAAGGACTTCCAATCCAGATGCCGAAGATTCTATCTCCCCAACACCACGCTACGAAATCTCATTTCTAGATATTTATATGATTAAGCGAAAAACGTGAGGATATTTTAGAAAAGAGTTGGAATGAACGTACTCAAAGAACAGAAAGAAGGCGTTTCTGAAACACAGACAGCCGATTGAGAGGTGGTTGAGTGGTTTCCAGTTCCTTTTTCGTTCTTCCGTTTCTTTCGATCGTAGCAGTTGGACCAGTAAATCGTGTGGGTGGGATAATGGAATTAGCAAATTTATATTTGATGCTAAAATCGTTGATTTGAAGCGACATATTTGTTCAAGCACTCCAAGCTCCGGCTTGGTGAAAAGCTGTGGCAAAAACAGGCCACGCAACAGCTAAGTCTAGATGCGAGATTGAAAAACGTGTACACGCTTGCTTTACGCAATATTTAATTTGTCAGCCAGCAAGGACTAATAAACGCTGCGAAATGCTGCCGATTTACCATGTCATGCGCGACAATAAATCATTGAACTCCACTGGCTACTTAACTGGTGTCCTGAATAATGTCATTGATTAAACAAAGTCTCGAAAAATTACATTACACGAGTTATCTTCCTTGAACATTCAGTATTCAAATACCCATGATAGAAGATGGTTTAGGGATTTTAATTCCCTTTCTTTTAATCAGCAATCGCATGATCAATAGTTAATTAGGTATAATAATATTCTATGCTGTTTTTCTTTCCTGCTGGAAGGCTAGATCTTATAACGCCATATCTTCTCTTTTAGATTATTATTTAGTATACTAAATAGAAAGAATACAAAAGGGGTGAATGGATATGTGTGTATAGACGTTCGTTTTCGTACGGACGTGTGTACAAAGTTATGGAATTGTGAGAGGAATTTTGAAAAGAGTTTTTTTGTTGTTGTTGTTGTTTTAGGATGTAGAACAAAATTAATTGATAATCCACTGATTTTTTTTCAAACAAGAATTGATTTTGTTTAACGGCATATCAACACCTCTATGGGTTATTTAATGCCTAAATCTAAATATTTTGTACGTAATTTTACGCTTTCGACTACATATATTTTGTACATAATTTAATGACAGGTGTAGGCTTTAAGAAAGCTTTATTCAACAAGGTTCGCGTATAATGTCCATTTATAGCCTCAGTAAACAGAAATAGCTCTCTCAAAGAGGAGAGTAACAAAACAAGGGGAGACCACTCTTGATTATTCATGAAACATAATTCTATAATTTCAGGGAAAGCGTATATTTTGTAAAGTTTGTAGAGCATAACATGTAGATAATTTTACTATAAAAATGTGTTTTTTTCTATTTTTTAGTGTTGCTTTGATTGTCATTTTGCTATAAAAATCTATTGTTGATCATTCAATATTATAAAAAAGATGTACAGTTGAATTTTGTTTGGAGTTTCATTATTTGCTGATAGCTGGAACCTTAACAGGTGCTATCATGCTGGGCCAATATCAGTTAAGAGGTGACTCCACGCTCCTCAAAACCGCTAATCTCCCGATCAGAGACTACATTACCGGATGTAGTTTAATGTCATACCCAGGACGACAAACAAGAGAATGAATATATTAACAACTAGCAGTATAACCCGTCTTCGAGAGAGTGTTTCATTACTGGGAATTTTTGCTGTTCAACTGGAGCAGTTTAAGTTTAAAGTCAGCCCACCCGAAAATCAATATTAGTAACAGCAATTGGGTGCAACTGAGGCACATCCCCAAATGGGGGGGGTTACAATTTGAATGTGGGGTGGCCCTGAAAAAGGTCGTTTTTGTATTCTCAATCTTGCAAGGAAGGAATCGTCACATTAATAATATTTTTATTTATAATATATTTTTTATTTTTAATTCAAATAATCTCTTGCGTCAGATTTCAACTCTCTAAATTGATTTTACGCTGTTTTTTAAAGACATTAAATTTTCCCTTTGCGCGAAGTAAAAAAATCAGTGTTTTCCTATTTTTCACGTTCAAGTTTGTAATTTTTCAGCCAATTTGAACTCAAAACCGACACTGAAGAATTATCTATGAAACAAAAGAAAAATTCAGCGAAATCTGATGAAAACCATGGAAACGCATAAACAACATCCGATCACACACACACACACACATTTTGAGAATTATAGATATAAGATGACGTACAATAACATGTTTTATTTCGTTATCAGTGTGGTGTTCGTTATATTTCAATATTTCTTTGTTAGTTTGATAGAATTATAAGATACATCCGTATGTAGTTTGCCTAAACTTAGGGCATTTGTATATTTTGATTTTTTTGTGTTCAGACCAAAGGTTTACGGTAGCTAATCTATCATTTTCACACATGTTAACTGGAATTATGACCACTTTTTTGAGACTTGTGGAAATCAAACCTCCATCTACATGTTGGACTCATATGCAAACTATATATATATATATATATACATATATATATATATATATATATATATATATATATATATATATATATATAAACTTTTTATTCTCGTGAAAACTGACCCTACGTCTACCTTTTGACTCTCGTGTAAACCATATCAATGTCAAAGTGTTTGTTCCTCGTGAAAACTGAACCTATGTTTACACTTTTGACACACGGGAAAACCATATCTATGTCAAAATTTTTAATGTCGTAAAAACCGAACCTAAGTCTACCGTTTTCGACTCTCGGGCAAACGGGATCTATGTCAAACTTTTTTTACACTCGTGAAAACCGAACCTAAGTCTACCGCCGTTTTTGACTCTCGGGCAAACGGGGTCTATGTCAAACTTTTTTTACACTCGTGAAAACCGAACCTAAGTCTACCGTTTTCAACTCTCGGGCAAACGGGGTCTATGTCAAACTTTTTTTACACTCGTGAAAACAGAACCTATGTCTACGGTTTTGATTCTCGTGTAAAAAAATGTGTACCTTTTTTAATTCTCGGGCAAACGGGATCTATGTCAAATCCTTTAACTTTCCTTAAAAAAAAAATTCGTTTTTCTGTCTATTGGTTACCAAAACGATATTAATTAACCTGGAAAACAAACCCAAACCTTTAGAAAACGAATAATTAAGAATTAGAGTATTTTAAATTTGTCTATGCTATTTCCAAATTCTGAAATTTCCCCAAGAAAAAATAAAAATGTCATTTGTAATTGGAAAGATGTTTTACTTGAAAATAAATCTGAACAGTAAATAATAAAGTTATCCAAATCCAATTTATTTTGTAAATTAGCTAAAATATCCTTGATGTAGGAAGTTTACATTATATTAAATTCCATGTATTGCTAAATGAATTTTCACTAACTACTTAAAACAATAGTTCAATTATACGTCTACTTAATTACACATGCGTTTCAAATCGATGGAGTTGTTTTTAAATAATTTCCAGTAATTAAAACCTTTCCCCACCCCCATAACACTGACAGCCTAATTTTAAGAGTACAAAGAAAGCTCCCGAATATATATAGATAAATAAAAGGGGTGGTTGGAATAAGAATATCACGAGCGGTTTTTTTCTAAAAAGAATTGTGGATTTGAAACTCAAATTTATCTTAAAATTATAACATTTCTGGACAGTCAAGGCGAATTTGATGGGCGTTTTTGTTTCGTCTTTATATAAACGCTATTATTTTTAAAGCCAGATTTGTCAGTAGAGCCAAGCGAAGCGTGTTTGCTGCCTATTACCAAAGGAAACGCCTATTGCATTAATTTTTTTTGGTTTGTTTTTCAATATTTTTCTATATCGTACGATGTCATTATCCATTCTTATTTATTTTATCAAGTAACATGACTCGACATTTTGGTTTATACCTGTCTGTTTTTTTTTAATTTTGGATTGTTCTATTTTTTTCTATATTGGCTTTCTCTTTTCTTTGCTTGTTCTGATCCTGACGCTCTAAACAATCAATACGAGTCTAAAAGAATTTCCCACAATAATGTCCGGTCTTCTGGCTCATAAATACTTAATGAAGTCCGAGTGAGAGATGAAAGGTCTCTCCCTGAAAAATGTAACAAGCGAAGCACTTTAAGCACTGGTAATTGCTTTTATATTAACTAATGGGGTTTTATAGAGACATAATAGTAACAATAAAAAAAAAACACCAAACTTTTATCCAACCAGATTCGTTAGGCAATCTCAGCATTAGCGGGAAAACTCATTCTTGTAATTCTACAGGTAGTGAACAAAAAAACGTATTACTTTTCAAGAAGGCATTAATTCAATAGAATTTTTATTGAGTGCTCCCTCTTGTTCTGACCCATATATTTAATATTTTTTTAACTAGGTTACTGTAGTAAATGGCTGACTGCAGTGGAGATCAAGTGACAGCAACACTGTCTTCTGAATAGTTCCGACGCTTCTTCGGATTTCCAGTTCCTCCGGTTCATTCCCAGGCTCTTCGGGACCGTTCCTAGTGACCCGATTACCATGGCTGTTGGGTTTAAGTTCCACATTTTCTATAATGCTATGGCAAGGTCGAGATATTTGTCCATCATTTAAATTTCTTTCTGATTTATTTCGTTTTTTGCGGGATCAGTACATTCTACTATCTGGTACTGTTATTATCTTCTTGTATCGACAACTACATTGGCCCGAATTGGGTGACCCGTTTGACTATCAATAACTGTTTTTCTTAATTCTTTAAAATAGATTCTCGTTAAATCAATTGCGCAGTTCTCAGTGGATCACCTTTCCAACCCAGTCATAGCTAGCTTGCTATATTCATTGATTGTGTAGTTGATTGTTTCATTTTTTAGTTTTCTTCATTCGCGTTTTTTTAAAATTGTTAAGTCACCTGTCCAAATAGTTTTTGTTCCGAATCATTTTATGACTTTGACTAGTGACATCCCAATCATTAGCCTTTTGCTTCTCTTGATCGATAATGTCACCGTTGTGAGACACGGCTTTAGATGTACTGAAAAGATCGAGGGTAGACTGTATTTTACTACAAGTGGTTTACAATGGAGATCATGGTGTCAACAAGTTTCTTTTTCAGTAATGCTCTCATCTGGATTGCCTTGTCTCTTCTACCAGTTTTCAGTCGTCGACACTGAGTGAGAACATTCTCAGTATTCATATAATGTCTAGCATGGCTGTCATTTTCATGTTTCACCACTTGGCCTGACGAATGTTCCTCTGTTGTGTCACCTCCCATGAGCTCTTCAGACGACTTACTGATGTGTGTCATGATTGAGGTCAAACCAAAAGCATCTTCTGATCTTCTATTTCAATGAACAATCTTTCGATTCTCTGGGATATCTTCAAAACTTTCACTACGGAACCCCCCGAGTCCGTCAGTCTCTCTCTCTCTCTCTCTCTCTCTCTCTATCTATCTATCTATCTATCTACATTCTTCAGAGACAGAGCATTCAGAATAGCCTCCCTTATTTCTGAGTGGATTCATTGAGGTACATTATTTGCATTATTCGGACTATTGTCCTTATCTTTGTCGCTGTTGGGGCCACCCACCTTCTCATCAGAATGGACTGATCTCTCTACTACTAATAGGACAGTTCTATAGAGTTCTGGGAGATCAGGTGACCATCACACTTCCGTCACTCTACCGGAAGATACAGTTGGACTTTATACTCTTTCTGATTGTTACTGACTAACCTGCGTTCGTTTGACTACTAATCTCTCTGTTGTAAATACCTCTTCAGATATACCAGTATTTTTCCCTACGTATGTGTTTGTCCTTATTTCAATACACGCACTGGGAAACACTCAACATCTCAACAGTCGCCATATTTATTACAACGTTTCGGCCGTTGTATGCTTCTTTGGTTCTTCTTCAGGTGGTTGAAATGTCGAACTGAACTCTTTATTTCGCCAAACAATCACTGGGGTAGACTGTTCTAGTTCCACGTGCCATGTTTAATGGATGTTTAATCCTGTTAATTTTCCCTCTGAAATTTCCCCACTGCCTTAACCGGGTATTGAACTCGCACTCTTTGGGTCCTGTCACTGGATCTAACCAACGCCTTTATCCACTATGCCATGTCTCCTCAATGACACATGACATAGTGAATAAAGTATTGAGGGATAATGACGAGTAAACACACGTGTTATATTTAACGGATCAAGATAAGGAATGTGCAATGACAAAAATGCGCAGATGTAGGCTTTATTCAACTAAGAGTTCTCGTATAGTATCCTTTTATAGTATTGAACTCTCAGTCTTTGGGTCCTATCACTGGATCTAACTAACGCCTTTATCCACTGTGCCATGTGTCCTTGAGAACAATAGTCTGAATAATGTAAATAATGTACATAATACCTCATCTCAGAAATATAGATATTCGTTGAGGTATTGAGAGTTTTATCTCCTAAAAGATGTATCAGCGAAAGTCGAATAGCCATCCTTGATACATCCCTGAATGTGCTCCTACCATAGCTCACTGTAACTATTACTACCGTCTCTACCACCGTAAACGATGTACCAAGGCCCGTCCTGCATACAGGGCTGCCTGAAACCGTTACAGAAAAATCTTGGTAAATGCTAAGATCAGCTATGCACAAAATCAACTAAAATTGACAATGAAACTCTTTGTTCGTCAGATCTCTAACAAGATTCTTAATATAATCAAACCGTCTATTATAAATGACACTGAGGTTATTTCATCTCGGTCATACAAGACTAAGTTCTTTACAACTCAACACAAGACAATCAGGGTCAACTCACACATCACTTCCCCTCTCTCACGGAGCACAATCTTTGCGATCTCGCTATCTCGACTGGAGAAGTTTCCAAACTCATCAAAGACCTTGACTCTACGGAGGCTAGTGGTTCGGATAAAATCCCTGTTGTTTTTCTTAAAATTAGCCCAGTTTTTGCTTCGATATTGAAAAAATTATTGAAAAAGAAATGCATCCCAAGTACATAGAACGTGTCATCTGTATGTTTTGTTTTCGCGAATGTTGATGGGCATTCATCCTCGTCGCATTATCGCCCTATCAGCTTTTTTAGTGTCATTAATAAACCCTTTGGGGCTATTATCAACAAATAGGTAGTTGCTCACTTTTTCAGAAAGAACATCCTGAGTGACAAACAGTATTGTTTTCACTCCTCTCAGTCCATTGCTGATGTCTTAATTTTCATTACACATAGAATCAGTGAAGCATAGTACTTATATCACCGGAACCATTACCTAAGACATTTCAAAGGTTTTTGACAAGTTGCAGCACAAGGAGTTTCTTAAGTCATCCCTGGAAGAGTTTACACAATTACCAACTCCTTTCTCTCGGGTAGGTCTATGAAAATGATTCTAAATGGCCAGTTTTCTGAAACCTCCTGTAATTAGTGCTGGGGTCCACTAAGGCTCTCTCCTCGATCCTATTCTGTTTTTTATTAATGGTATGATAGGAACATTCCCAGATCATTGATAAATGTATATGCTGATGGCACCACAATCAAGATGTTCAAAGCCCTAAATTCATTGAAAATTGATATCGCTCTAGCAGCTCAATAGAAAATGAAAATCTGCTTTTCTTGTGGTGAAACTTTCCATTACACAGTTTAAAAATCAAGCTAATAACATTCCATCATCACCGATAAGTCCTTGAGTTTCCTTCCGTCACAGTGAATGGATTCACTATCAATGAACTACTTTGAACATTTCAAGTTCACTGCAGACTTTAAATTGAGCTCAAATATGATCCATCGCTAAATATGACGGAAAAATGGTCGAATCCTTGTACCGCTCCATTTTGTCATGCGTAATCTATACAAGAGTCATATCAGACCAAAAGTCGAGTATTGCTGTCATATCTGGGTTGGAAATGTCCAATCCTTACTTTCCAATACCAAGAAAGTTCCAAATCATTTACGCGATCTAAAAGATGACGTTTCGACTATCAGCCTGCAGCTTCTCATGAACGATATGTCTGTATTTTGAGAAGCGTCTGCGGCTTTAGCAAAAGAGGCTTTGTTACACTATGCATTACTATAGATTACAGACAATGGGGATCAAGTGGCACCAAATCACTTTTTGTTAGTGTTCTCATGTGGATGAGCTTGCCTCTTCTGTCTATTTTGAGTTTCTCCACCTTTCCTCAGTGAAACCATTCCCAGTGCTCTAACAACAACTAGCACGACTGTCAGACTTCATGTTCCGCAACCTTTTGGACTCCGTGACAAAATAGAAATACTCACCTATTTGTAAATAGATATTTTAATCTGATATTAATCCTTATTTGTATAAAGATTCTTTTTAGGGAATTCACTTATCTTAGTTGACATCTCTGCTATTTTAAACAGTGGAATTAATGCCAGCCAGCCTATAGGCCGAGAAATCCATACTAGCAAAACGAATTCATCCTAACAATTGTTAAGAAGTACTCCCCGTCGGTTTTTGGACAGGAGTAGAGGTTCATCCTTTGTTTCCTGTTTAGGATTGAGTTTCTGGTTCCTTCAACTTCTGACGTATCTGCCTGAATTCTGAAATTTTATTCGGTAATTATTATTTTTTCTACTCCCAGTAGAAGTAAATAGGTTTGCCTATCATCCGGTTCACACTCCTCCACCCTCTTTTGAGCAGGAGTAAAGGTTTATGCCTTGTTTCCTGTTTAGGACTGGGTTTAGTTAAAGTTTATTACAACAATAAACTTCAACTGGCCAGCAATAAATTTTAAATGACAAAAATACATCCACTTGAAGTCTAGAATTAGCTTCAAATTTTTTTGTTGCAGCCCCAAAAATTGTGTCCATTCTAAAATTAAATTCAACCCTTAAATTGACCGATAGAAGTGTTAATGGATAAAAAAAAATCAACCAATCAAAATTAATACAGTTATTTTCCTATTTATGTCCAAGTTACTTCCTTCCTACCACGGTGATAGTCCAAGGTAGAACCAATAAAGAAGAACTCGAACACAGGTATGGAATAACACAGATATATTACAAACAGGAATATATACAGAGAAGTAGAAGTGTTAGTATGAACAATCAGGTTTAGTAGAGAGAACAATGTAGTCTCGACCAGTATCACTATTCCAATGTCTTGCAGTAATTGTCTGAACGCGACTCTGACTTGGACTGCCTCTGACTGACTCTTGACTCGACTTGAACTACTGACTGACTTGAACAACTGACTCAACTGACTACTCCTTGCCTACTCCTGGGGCGCAGTATTTATTAAGTATGGAATAGTCCATTATTATTATTATGGGTAAGATCCCATAACAGTTAGTAAAGACTTCTTTATTTCTAAGCAGGTTGGTATTAATATCAGTGTTTAAAATAACAGAGAGGAAAAATTTCACGGTTTTCCTATTTTAATTTTCTGATGAATCTTACTTAATCCTTAAGTTAATGATTGATTAAGATCAGGACGAGTTCTATAGATAATAAAATATGCGTAGAAATTCCCCTGTCGCATCGTTAAATATTTGAGTTTAAAAACTTTAACAAAATATTGCAGTAACAATAATAAATATGAATGCTGGTTGTTATTTTAAGAAGTAAGGGGGTACAAATGAAGAGATTTTTAATTGACAACTTTTTCTATTTCACTGAAACAATCGTTAAACACTTCTATCTTCGCTTCTTTCTTTCAAGTAATATATGACTTTTGTTTTTTCTACGAAACTAAATGGGAATAGACCATTATTTATAAGGTTTTGGCAGTAGACGTTAAACACTTCTTTCTTTCTTTTTTTTTCTTTCTAGCCAAATCCCCATCTTACGAACATTTCTCTTAAATTCAGCAGCCTATTTTATTTATGATAACTGAATTTTAGGCGATTGCTTCACTCCATACTGTGCGCCTGAAAAATTCAGCTTTTATTGCGATCGCCATCGTTTAACGGACTTTTGGGTAAGATCAAAGTGTAGCATCTGTTCCTATCAACTTAATTCTCTCATTCCATCTCCAGCTTTCTTTCTTTCTTTAACTGAAACTATGTAGTGTATTTTCCCCTATTTCCACTTGATCAATTATAAGCTATTGGCAGGGCGTAACGGTCGTGCGAACTACCGAAGGGAGGGACAAGCACAATTGTAATAGGACAGGAAATACTTAACTATATTTTAACATTCTTTCAGATTAACTCTGCTCTCAGAGGGAAATCCATTGACAATTTTTGTTTACGACTCTTAAGATCAAGTCTTCTGGTTCGAATTGATTTGCTTCAGAATTATAATGTGCTTCATTCTCTACGACCGTTACTGGTTTGCACATAAACCATTTCGTCTGTCTTATCGAAGTGTAGTCTCTTTTATATTTACCAATGGATCACCTTTCTAACCCACTCACACTTCTTGTTCTAGTCTTTTTCCATCCCATGCAAGACAGTAAAGCTACTAAGACAGAGGGTTACTGGGGGGGTGAAAGAATTAGAAAACAGAAACATTACTAAGAAGCGAGAACAATAGAAGAGTAATCATGAAGGCAGTAGATAGCGATTGAAATTGCATTTAAATTAAATTGAAGATTAAAGTTGATTGGAAAGCATTGAGCCGGAGGAATGTTCCACAAGCGGAAAGAAGCTATTAGCATAGAACTTACGGTTACATCTAGCCAATTCAACTGTAAATTAATGAGAATTCGTTGCCAGTCTAGTGATGTGATTAAATCCATAAAGTCTAGGTAACATAGCGAAGAGAGATATTTATTTCTGCACAGAAAATATGGCACAAGGCCAAAAGGAGAATAGGGAAAAAGGCGGTTTTCATCTGTCTTAACATTAAACTTAGTTAGCCACAAACACTGACCCAAACATACCACAATATTCCTAATACTAAAACAACGCATTCTTACTTACCTTTCTTACTACATTCGCCGTAATACCTCATGTCTCTATGAAAGTCCTAACAAGACCCCATGTGTACAATTCATTGTCTGTGCGGGGAAGGGAACAAAATAACAACTTTAAAATCCCAATGAATATTTACAAAAAAGAAAAAGAAATGAACATAGCAAAGAGTTCATCCGAAGAATTACCATGAAAGTTTGTTTTTTTTTATATAGAAAAGGCACAGAGAGGCAACTTTACGGCGGTAGGAAAGTAATTGAAGCCGGGATGCCAGGTCAGGAGCAATAATATTGCTGATTCTTCTTTGGATTTTATCAAGAGTTTCTAAATATATAACAGAGGAATCGTACCATAGGTGACAGCAATATTCTAAGCATGGACGAATGTTAGACTTAAAGATAGAGATAAATTGTCTAGTACGTCACAGTGAACCAACTTTCTTAGCAGCTAACCTAAAAATATAGCCTTTCTACTTTATGCCAGCGAGAATGTTAGCCCGAGAAAGCGCAACGAGTCACTCTTCTGGAGGTTAGCATCAGCCATGCTGATGGAATAAATAAAGGAATAATACAACACAAAATGTACGTTAACAAAATGTATTGAAACAAAGAATAGGTACACAATATTTAATTTAGTTTGGTATATTCTTGGATGTTCCTGCAATTGACTAAATCGCAGTCGTCAGAGTTTGGATTCATTTCCTCTACTATTTCCCCAAGCTTCCGGTCCAACCCATTTTATATGGTCGGTATCCGTTAGCCTTTGTATCATCAAACACTGATGGAATGCGGAAAGGATACTTTCAGCGTTTGTGTGCTAATTTGTTTCATTCACTGATGATGCAATTGACTGTGTCATTTTTATTTCCACATTTGCTTCAATCAAGAGTTGTATCTATGTTAGCCTTTATATCAATGTTTTTATGACATTACTTTGTGCCACTCTAAAGAGTCTCACTCTTTCTCTATACATAACTAAATCCGTGTCAATTTACCTGCCGTTCTCTCGATTTGTTTTTTGAAATGGCCACACATTTGTCTTTTTTATCTTATTTACCAATTGTCGTTTTAGCTCTTTCTGTCGTTTAGCCAATATGATTCCATCTTAAATTGGCATTCGAACAGCCATTGATACAAAGATTGTTTGAGAAGGATTATTGAAGCGTTAAAAGGAAAAAAATCCCAAAGAAACTCTTATTGACCCCAGCTTTACAGTAAACGTGCGAAGGAGGAGGTGGGTGTTCATGCGTTTCCACTTGCAGTTGAATCAAGCTTTGACACTTCATCCCCGTTTTTGTTTGATTATTAGATTTGTTTTTTACGGGGTTTTTTTTTTCACCATTCTGTTATTTTTAGTGAAGTTTTGCGGCTCTTGTAAATATTCTTGTGGGTATGCAGGTAGGGTAACGACTATCTGGAATGGAGGGTGAAATCGGCGAATCGATTTCAAATTTCGGGCTAATCTCTTTCGCACTAATATCCTCGGGAAAAAAAAACAACACGCGAACCTCTAAATCTGAGCGGCAAGCAACCAACATAAGAGAAAGAAATCTCCTGATTTCTAAGCTGTAGAGATGGCAATGGAAAATTATCTTCCCCAAGATTTCGTCACTATGTGTTCAAGAAATTTCAGCCGTTTCTTTCTGATTCTGAGTATAAGTGATTTTTTGTTTTCATTTTCCTTAATATTTCTTCGTTACTTACCCACTCCGTACATGGTATTCTCAGTATCCTTCTGTAGGGCCAAATTTCCTTTGCCTCAAGTCTTCTCTTTATCTGTAAGGAAATTGACAACTACATAGAAGAATGGATATTATATAATGGTTTAACACTTTTTCTTTGTTTCTAACATATTTTTCTGTGTTTAAGTACTTTGCTTGATTTTTGGAAGGCATCTTTTGCTATTTCGCGGTTGGTGTCATATTTTCCATCCTATGTTAAAAATTTTTTTTTTTTGTATTTCAACCCGGCAATGGCATAAAAGCCACTAGAATGCAAGGGCTTACTGAGAGTGTACAAGAAACACAGAGAGAACAATAGAATAATTGGATTCAAGGAGACAGAAGATGACGATTGACATTACCTTTAAAGGTTTGAAGATCGTAGTCGACAGAAGCCGGAAGAAAGTTCCTCAAGCGAGAGAAGGAATTATTAGTATAGACCTTTTGGTTACAACTAGCAATTTTAGCAGTGGAATTATGAAACCTCACGGCCAATCTAGTACTGCGCTTAAATTTGCAAAGTCGAGGTACCAACACGGAAAGCTCATCAAAACGATTACCTGGAAAATATTTACAGAAGACGCAAATGGAAACTATGTTACGGCAATAAAAAAAAATGACTGAAGCCGAGATGCTAGGTCAGAACCGATAACGTTGCCGATTCTTCTTTGAATAATTTCTAGACGCATAGCATAAATAGCAGACTAGAAGTGGTAAAATATTCTATGCACGATAAATCGGCAAGAAAGATACTGGCAATATTGTCTAGCACGACACAGCGAACCGACTTTCCTAGCAGCAGATTTGTCAAGTGATACCTATTTGTCGTCTTCAGGATATAGAAAGGAATGATAAACAATGTTGTCGAAGAATTTTATTTTGAACACGTGACCGCTTTGTTTGAAGGTCAGTATCGGTTCCCCAAAACTGGATAGATAGAAAATTGAATTGATATAAGTATTAATGTATCTTGAGGTGCGGAGGAGACGTGCGGAATACATAAAAACTGGCGTTTAGGTGACCTAAAACCAGAAGCCACGAGAAGCCACAAGAAGCCAGAAGAAGGCACCAGAGGTCCCAAGTAACTGGGAGAGGCTGGAAGTGGTCGCGTGACCTGCTAGAGAGAGAATTCCCGACAGATCTCTTTCTTCATTGACTGAACTCACTCCAAACACTGGAAGAAAAATAACAAAGTGTTATGATAGAGAGTTTAACAGGAAGGGTTAATTTTGTTATATCAACGACTATATAGACCAATTGAAAATTATCCCGGCGACCTTCTTCGCTATTTGTTGTTATTTGTATCTTCGTCAGCGGAAGCGTTCTTTGTTCTTTCTAGCACGGTTCCGCCCGATCCAGCGCTCAAAATCCGATCTACACTGTTCTGTGGTCAATACAACGTGTACAGAAGCAGATGAAGTAAGTAGGTGGAAAATATATAACCATCAGTTGACCGGCAACAGTACTGATCAGCCTGGGAACAACCCAGGATCGAGCCGAGCCGGGTCGGCCATGTTATAAAATATAATAATTTCATGCCAGTGGAAAACGTAAAACCAAAAAGGTGCAGTTAGTTGCTCTCCAGGGGGCTAGCATCAGCCATGCTGAGAGAAGGCAAAAAGGTTTTCAAAGTAATTTAATGAGAGAGGTTTCGTGTTAGAGGCTTTAAAATTAATAAGCCACTTCTTGCCCCAGTTAACAACAGATTGTAAGGCATTTTCAGGATCAGCTGCTAATTTGATTTTATTTAACCTATCAGATTTACTATTAAGACAAGAGTAAATAATTGTATCATCAGCATATTTACCGAGTCGGAAATTAATGACATTATGAAGGATGGTGATTAAAATAATGAACAGAGTGGGTCCAAGAATGGAATTTTAGGGGATGCTCGCATTAATGGAAAATGATCTAGAAGAATGGCCGTTCAAAACAACATTCGTTACACGGTTTGATAGGAAAGGTTTAAAAAATGAAAAAAGAAACGGTCAGAAACACCATAACCCTTTCACTTGTGAAGAAAACCAGCATGCCAAACCCTGTCAAACGCATTCGAAATAGCTAAAGTAACAGTTTGAGTTCCGGCATTCTTATCTAAACCTTCACAGACTCTTACAGCAAAAATGGTTAACGAATCGGTGGTTGATCTAGAGAAGCGAAAGCCATGTTGTTTGTCGGAAAATAAACTCTAGAAGATGAGATACTTAACCAATTTGGGGTTGATTAGAGCCTCGATTATTTTGCCAAAGAGAGGTAGAAAACTAATAGACCAATAAATTGAAAGATAATATGGTTCTTAAAAACAGCAACCACAGAAGAGGGATCTTTTGTAGTGTTTGGAGAGTATAGGAGTCAGCTCGGGAGTACATTTCTTTAGAACAGTTGTTAGGAGACCATCGTGTCCACATGTTTTTTGGTGATCAAGTTTGGTAACAAAAAGGAAACTTATACTAAACATCAGGAAGAGAGAATTGAAATTTCTGGAATACATAATGAGAAAAGAGGACTTCGAAATTCTGATACTCACAGGACGTATTGAAAACGAGGAACATAGAAAAACAAGGTATAACATAGTGAGCTTGAGTAAATGGATGGTGGAACAAGGTTATGGGGAAATAATAAAAAGAACAAATTTTATTATAGCTATAAAGAGCAGGACATTGTGGAGAGCCATGATTGCATACGTCCTGAAGGAACACGACACATAAAGAAGAATATTTGTTTGATGTTGACGTCTCCAACTCGTACTTCTCAACTTAGGCTTTTTCTCTTGCTGATAACTATGCATTCTGTCTTTAGCAAGTTATAGTCCTTTCTTCACGCTTTCCTTTACTACTTTGTCTAGAAGGTCCTTTAGTCTTGCTTCTGTGTCTGCTATTAACACAAGTTTCATTTGAATATCTTTGGAATCAAAGGGCGTAATAGGGCCAAAACGCCTAATAGGAGTAACTGAGAATAGTTCTATGTGGATATGGAAAAAACGAAATACTCCGTGGAGTGTTTCAGCGAACATGACGGCATGACATGACTGATTGTGAATGCGTAATGAGGTTCACGTTGCATTCTCAGGACGCGAGGTTTGCCGTTTTTCGGAATTTTCGTAAATTTAATTTCGCCATTACACATTTGAACTAGTTTATCTACAACACTTGTATATCGTTATAATGGGGCCTCACATCAGTGAGCGGGGGGGGGCGGTGTGCAACCGTTGAGAGAAAGGCCCCGAAACGGTGCACATTCTCTCCTGATGACCCTAGTTTAAATATAAATTCGAGAGGAAGACATCAAAATTCAGTGAAGTCATATGCCTTAGAGAAGCTCGGTGGAAGTGTCATTGGCATGAGGAGCATTACACATTCAGCTCGCTTCAGGTGAGTTTCAATTACTTTCCAGTAATTTCCTTCTTCTGTTAAAATTGCGCCCACCGATAATAAATTCTAGTAGGGTTTCCGGCTCTATTAAGATTGCCTCGCTGTAGATGTTGAATAAATCCCGTGAGAAAACACATCTTCATCTTACTTTCTCTTTTTGTGTGTGTGTGTGTGTGTGCCTACTCAATTCATTTTTCACCCGTATACATGTTTTCTTCCAGTAAATCCATCAAAACGCTTAGAAAAACAAAAGCAGTTAAGCTGGTTATCATTCTTTTTTTGATTCCAAGAAAATACTCCCGTGAATACTAATAAACTGAGTAGTGACGAATTGCTAAGGATCGTTTCTATAGAAGCAATACGGATTTCGTAGCCTGGACAGTGTGCATTTTGCTCTCATGCAGACCCAAGAAAAATAACATAATGAAAACAAAGCGCTGTACGTCAGTTTTGTCGACCTGAAAAGAGCGTTCGTATGAGTTAACATGTCAAGCCTCTGGATAATTTGGAGAAAAGGGTTTGTCCATGAAAATGACTCTCCAAAATCAGCTATTTGACCGTCCCACCAGTTATTACTTTTCCCTGCAAAGCACATGCTTGCGTTTGCGTGTCGGAGTTGCGAACATAGTATGGTTGGTTATGTAACTGTAGGTTCAAGGTCCTGCCACCGACTTCTTTGTACTTCTGGTGATTGTTGCAAAGGTCTGAAAAGGTATTTGCCTTCACGTTGTTGTCTTTGCTCGGAAGTAAACAAACTCGGTTGTGTCGTCGCATTAATTTCCATTGCTTTTTGAAATGGATCAATATACGAAAGTTGGTCAAACTCTGCCTCTTGCTGAAAATCAAATGGTACATAGTCCAACTAGGAGAAAGATTTATTTTCATGGTGTTAAAGAACAAAATGCATATAGTCTGAATTAACTATTTGCATTGCCCTTGGTAAGGATATTCTACTAATTATCAGTAAACGAGAAAGAGAGAGAGAGAGAGAGAGAATGAGAGAAAGAGAGAGAGAGTGAGAGATAGAGAGAATGAGAGAGTTAAAGAGAGAGTGAGAGAGAGAGTCACCCATTTGTTTGTTTATTTATTTTTGTTTTCTCAATCCTAGTAGTTTCGGAAACGCGTGTTCTCTAAGAAGCAAAACTATCACTGAAAAGTTTGGGGAAGGAACTCCTTTTATAAGTAACACTCCTCTTCTCTTTAACTGGTAATTCGTTAATGATGTCCAACAATTCACAGCTGAATAAAAAGTTACTCAAACCCACTTCATAGCTAATTTGATAAACGAAACAGTTTTCTTCAATCTCTTATCTTTACAGTTTTTCTTTTTTGGTAATGACCGGCACCAATTCTCGAACGAGGAATTATATCCTTAATTGAGTATGATACAACTGCCTGCTGACTCTGTCAAATCTTTCATCCTGATAGAAAGAAACATTTGTTTTCAACATTCAAACATTTATTTTTTTATTTGACTTCTGGTGAGGATTTTCACACGTTGGCGAATCTTCTGATTTTTTTTTTAAATTCATCCTGTACAAGGCGCGGGGCAACTCAGGTTACAGAGTAAGATACAAGTTATACGGATATGTGGGGAAGATGACGGTTACCCGTAGAATTAAATAGATTAAGATTATAGCAATGAGAGATGCATCCTCCTGGGAGTTGATTCCGCCATGCAGCGGTTCGTGGGATAAACTACTCTTAGTTGATCTTACATCTTACCAATGGAATACGAAAAGAATGATGGTGCTTCGCTACAATGTACGTGGCATGGCGGCTCTTAGCCGTGAAGGTCAGAACTGGTGGAACTGACGAAGGTAGTTTGTCTGAGCCCTTTCCATGGAAATAGCGATAGAGCAGTTTGTCATGTTCTAATATATTTATATATTGTATTTTAGAAATACGGTATATTTCCGACACGTGTGGTCCGATTTTTAGATGACTTTTTCTTTCCAAATAGTTCCAAATTAGTTTATCTAACTGTTGTGGTAGGATCCACCTAATTTGCATAGTGGAGTACCGACCATATAAATATGGTTGGTACCGGGAAGAGAGGGAGGAATCAAGAGATTCAACCAGAGACTCTGCCCGACTGCGACTCATTCAACACATTCTCCAGGAACGGTCTTACCAGGAATGTACAAAAGACTATATGTAAATATTGTGTACACTTTCTTGTTTCAATACATTTTGTTCTAAGTACATTTTGTGTTGCATTATTATTCCATGCATTAGTCAAGTTTCAACAATAACCATGATTATTATTATTTTAACCGTACGATTACCAAATTTATGAAATTGGTCAGTACCTAAATGGATGATCGCTTGGGAATACCAGATGCTATAAGCTTGGATGTGCGGGCGCTGTAATAGATAATGGCTCAGAATTGTTAATCGGAGAGCTGAGTTCCAATTCCACTTGGGTTCGTTATATTCACTTACGCGTAAATACCCTTAGGAAAGGTGTGAATCCACTTCTTCTTCCCCCAATTATGGGTTAATTAGTAATTAGGTCCACATAAACACGTATATGCACAAAAGTATCATCTACCATGTACTCAACTGTGAAAGCAGAATAACATATATTTTTCATCATTTCAAAGCTTCCAAGAAATTAAATTTTGGTGTTAACTGAACCATAAGGAGTTGATATGCCGTTAAACAAACCAAACAAACAAACCCTTTCGAAAGGTATATAGCCACCTCTTATCTCCCCAGCTATGGGTTAATTAGTAAGACTCGTATCACTAAACCATTATTATCTAAAAAAAAGATTAGGAGATTTGAGGTTTTGTGGGGCGTGAAACCATCTTCTAGTTGCTGTTGTTCTCATACCCACCCTCATTTGGTTCATGGTTCCAGAATAACTTAAAATTAAAGTACTTTTCCTTCACTTCATGCACATAATGTTGCGTTCTGTGTCGTCTCTGGATTGCCACCTTACTACATAAAATGGAATCAACGAAAAGGACCATTTCTTTTTCTTATTCGTTTTATTAGATGAGAGTGGTGGCAGCTTGGATTCTAAGAGGCAGCGGGAGTTATGTCACAGGAACGCATGTCTTTCGCACGGTAGATCAACGTCCCTCCGCGGGTGGTCTTAGCCAGTCGCTGACCTGGGTGTGAGACTCGTATCGTCGCTTCAAAATTATTATGGCTCTCTGTTGAACTCGCGCCGTTTTGTACTTATATCCAAAACCCAGACAAAGGCAATCCATCACTGTCCGAATACCACTCACAAGACACTCCGCCCAATCGCTGACCATCGGATTCTGTAAAAATAATGTCACACTCTGTTTCTCTCCGATGTAAATTTGCAAAGAACAATTTCAAGTAACTAAACTGCAAATCTTGTGGGTGTCTGTCTTTTCCTTTTACCTACCTGCTAGCACTGGTTGGCCCATTCTGTTATTGATTATTGCGATGTAGAAGTTAGTTTTCTTTATTGCTTATTGATACTCGACATAATAATAGATCCGATTATTATCTGACAGTTTCGTTGCAGGCCGATGTTTGACAATCTTTCTTAACCAATTATTTCCGGTTATCTCTCTTACTCGTTCATTGACTCACACACTCATTCACACTCTCATTCACTCACACACACTCACTATCTCTCTCACTCACACTCTCTTCTCTCTCTCTCTCTCTCTCTCTCTCACACACACTCACACACACACACACACACACAAAATTTCTTAACCAATTACTTCCGGTTATCTCACTCACACTAATTCACTCTCACTTACTCAATCACTCTCTCACTCACGCCCTCTCCCTCAATCAAACATTCATTCACTCTCTCTCATTCGCTCACTCTTTCGCTTTTTTACACTCTCTAACTTATTCTCTCTTTTTCACACTCACCAACTATCTCTTTCTCACTTACAATATTTCTTAATCAATTACTTCCGGTTGTCTCTCTCACTCACTCACTTTCACTCTCTTTGACTCACTTTTTCAGTCGCTCTCTCCCACTTTCTCTCTCCTTCTCTCTCTCTCTCTCTCTCTCTCTCAATCACTCACTCACTCACTCACTCACTCACTCACTCCACTCCACTCCAAAGAAATCACTTGTGACTAATCATGCGATTGATTTGGCCACATGAAAGAATAACTAATCGCTTTTTGAACATCTGATCAGGAAATGAAGCGGATCGAACATTGATGATTGATTTCTTGCTATGTGTGGGCTAATGGTGGAAAGATTATTGCCATCGAAATTTTCCTAAGAATTTTAATTGTAAATTTTTGCATTTTCTCGAATCAATATCCCGTCCACTTGGGCACCAGAGATTTCAGAAGCACGTGATCAACAACAACAAACAGCTCTATGAGCAAAGATTGAATATGTCAGTTCGGACAGAAGAGAGTTTGGAGTTCGATAACTTTTCCTAATTAATTTTAGAACTAATTAAGTATCGTAAGTCTTCTATTGATTGATTTCTCGTGCTGTTGAAAAACAAAACTGGAAGTTCAATTGAATCTTTTAATGGAATTTGGCAAAGATATTGAAATAATCTATAGTTTATACTGAATACGGATAGAAAATGAATTCAGTAAATGTACAAAAATAGAAAGGAGCGTAAGACAAGGATGTGCCTTCTCGCCGGACTTATTAAACATTTACAGTGAGATGATTCTGAGAGAATGAGAATTCCTGCCAGGATTCATTATTGATGGTCACAATCTCAACACCACAAGATATGCTGATGACACAGTTGAAATTTATTAAGTGATTTTCTTGAAACAGTTTTTTTTTTAGCAATTTACACTTCTCAGGTCAACTGTTATGGCTCTTTCTGGAAGTGATAGCTGTTTCCTTCCAAGTCGTTTGTTTATGGTATTGTGGAAAGTTAACAGCTTTATTATATTTTCTCTGCGAGTTACATACGCTACGTATTTTTGATGCTCTATAGAAAAATAGAAAGAGGTGTAAGACAAGGACGTGTCTTCTCGCCGGGCTTATTCAACCAATACAGCGAGGCAATCTCGAGAGAATTAGATGACCTACCAGGATTTAGGATTGATGGCCACAATCTTAACATAAGTTATGCAGATGACACCGTGCTGATAGCAAACACAGAAAAAATTACAAAAGCTCCTACAAAAGGTAGTAAAGGAAAGCGAGAAGAAGGGACTAAATATCGGATTATATGTCTTCAACTACAGATAAAATTATTATTGGTCATTTTGCTATGTCATATATCATTGATAATTTTATATATAAAAATATATTGACGATATTTTTATTATAAAAATGTATTTTTATTCTTTCATAGTGTTTTGTTGTTGTTTGGGATTTTATTTTTACCCATAGTTGGGACGCTAACAGGTGCTACCACCTCGGATCAGGGTGAACATGGGAACAACAGCAACTAGAAGGTGGTTCCACGCCCCACAAAACCTCCAATCTCCTAATGTTTTTTAGATAATAATGGTATTGTGATACTAGTCTTACTAATTAACCTATAGCTGGGGAGAGAAGAGTTGTATATATACCTTTCCTAAGGGTTTGTTTGGTTGATTTGTTTAATGACATATCAACTCTTTATGGTTCAGCTAACACTAAAATTTATTTTTCTTGGGTGCTTTGAAATGATGAAAAATATGATATGTTATTCTGCTTTCACAGTTGAGTACATGGTAGATAATACATTTGTGCATATACATGTTTATGTGGACTTAATTACTAATTAACCCATAGCTGGAGGAAGAATACGTGGATTCACACCTTGGGGTATTTGCGCGTAACTGAATATAACAAGTGGAATTGGAACTCGGCTCTCCGATTAACAATTCTGAGCCATTATCCATTACACCATCCGCACACCCAAGCTTACAGCACCTGGTATTCCCAAGTAATCACCCATTTAAATACTGACTAAGCTCATAAATTCGGTAATCGTTCGGGTAAAATAATAGTAATAATCTGTCGTTCGACTTATTAATAGAAGGCAATTATACACCTTCTTTTTCTCATGCGTTCACACGGATAATAATTTTCCTTTTATGTAATCATTTACTGTACACGGTCAGGTAGATTAAAAACAAATCATATGTACGTTGTGTAATCAAAAGGCTCATGGACGCAACTGTCACGTTCTCAAGAACACATGGCACAGTGGATAAAGGCGTTAGGGCCCAAAGAGTGCGAGTTCAATACCTGGTTAAGGCTTTGGAGAACTTGGAGAGGTGAATTAACAAGAGATAACTGATAACTGACACCCATTAAACATGCTACGTGGAACTAGAACAGTCTACCCCAGTGAGCGAAATAAAGGGTTCAGTTCGACATTTCAACCACCTGAAGAAGGTCGGATCGTACAACGGCCGAAATTTTGTAATAAATATGGCGACAAAGATGAGGACAATAGTCCGAATAATGTAAATAGTGAGCAGCCAATGGTTATTAACATTAACAAATCTCCTAGCCTAACCGAGCTTGACATAATTCTTTTTTGCCTGCTTCTAGTCTGTAATGCAGATTGCAAAATAAAATCTTTTTTTTTTTTTTCTTGCATATTACATTTCTGCATCCCTTACAAATAACCACGTCAAAAGAGATTGGATAGCCATTCTAGCGGACAGGCATGCTCAAATACGTGCGGGCATCATTAAAATCTTTTAAAGTATGTATCTCTTCGACAATTTAACCCCGTGGATTGAATAAAGTTTTCGGTTCAGCATTTCGAGGTTACAGACTACAAAAGGCACGTGAAGAGGGTCATGAAGATCATATTCCTGAACAATGGTTTGTGAAGCAAACACACTTATTATCGCTCTTGATCAGACGATTCTGTGGAAGCGGAAGGCGTTTGCAACGAGGATTAACTAGTTAACGTAGCCACAGTCATATTCGGAAAATGAGCAGCTAATAGTTATTAACTTACTCACCTTAATATTAACAAGTCCCCTAACCTAATCGAGCAGTGGATAATTCTTTTGTGCCTATTTCCTTTCTGTCTGTAATGCAGATTGTAAAATAATATCTTTTTTTCTTTCTTGCAGCTTATATTTCTGTAACCCTTACAAATATCCACGTCAAATCGAGGCTTTCACATGAATGCCAGGCATAGAAACAAACTTGTCAAGAAATATATAAACTTTTAACTCTACACAACCACTTTCTCAGATCAATGATTCAAAATGGCTTCCAGCGAATGAAACCTGTATCTTTGTTAATACAGAATCATAAACAAAGAACTGTACCCAATAACAGAAACCATAACACTTGTGGACTTTCCAAAACGGCTTTCCAAAACGACAACAACTAAAATAACATATGTAACTCGTAGAGAAAATAATGGCATAATCAAAATGTCGATATTGCAAACGAAAGTTTAGAAAGAAAACTCCAATTCAGTGGAATTGAGAAACCTATTAATTTTAAGAGAAGGATTTTATAAATTTCAACCGAAAGTAGCACTGACTTCCCAGTCAATGAATGTCGAATGTTTCCTTATAAGGAAACGGCTGATATTACCATTATATTTACAACAATACTAACATTTTGAATGTAAACCTCAAAAACATATTTGCGCCATTTTACTTTAAGCTGTTTGTTGCGAAGTATATTTTTAACGTAACTTTTGTATCTCGGTTTAGGATAATAGCTGACGAACTAGTGTAATTGATCACTATTACTGTGTAGCGAGTTCGCGCCATACTAGGCTCCCCATATTTGTGGCCTTGTATCAAAACTAAACTATGCTTGGTCAGTATGAATTGTCATTGTGTTCTGCTCGTAAAAACTATATAAAATGAAAAATTCTTCATAGCGTGTTTAAACTCTCATTAAATTTAATATCGAAATCTGTTTTTTATACTTGAGTTTATACGTAAATATCAGCTGAATCTATACTTGAATCCATGGGACATGTTTATATTTTAGTTTATAGGTAAGTACAGGGTGCGATGGATAAATTGTCGTCTAAATTAAGCAGCAAAAAAAAACGAAAATAACACAGACATCTCATTTTAACAGATATCTTTACCAATATATATCACAAAAATATCTTGAAATACTAAAGAGTAAATTTCTCTAATAAAATTGCCATTGGCTTCAACCACGGCCTCCAGATGACTTCGGTATCTCCTGCAACTCTTCTGGGCGGTTTCCTTGTTTAAGCTGATGAAGGCTGCCACAATCCTTGCCTTCAGTTCATGTTCAGTGTTACAAGAAGTTTTGTTGGTCTCTCGCTCAACTGCGCCCTACACATAATAATCAAGGGGGTGCAGTCTGGGAAGTTAGGTGTCCAGATTAAAGAAGTGATGTAGTCGTAGAAATTGTCTGACAGCAATGATTGGATCTTCTTGCTTGTGTGGCATGGTGCAGAGTCCTGTTGCAGATATAGTGTCTTACAGCAGCCATCCTCTTGATCCAGGTAGTAATACCTCCTCCGTATTGTGGGAAGATGAATGGAACCATAGCGTCACCGTCACTAGTAATCACTCCACACAACTTCGTTATCACCATTAAACTCGCCCAAATCTTTCCGAATCCTCTGGACTGTCCTCAGATTGACAGCCAAACACTCTGAAAAGTTCGTTTTTGAGCATGTTGTTTCCAAACTTCTGGGGTCATGTTGCTCTTTTTCTCACAAACGGTGCCCAACTGACCCTACTATACTGTGCAGTCGACAAAAACTATAACAAAGAATTTGCATACGCGAAATAAAAAAATATACGTCGACAATTTACCCATCGCACCATGTATTGGTGATATTTATTTTCGAGTTTATTAGTGAACAGTAGTCAGGATTTTACTTCAGTCTTTTTGTAAACAATATGAACGGTTATGCCTGAGTCTATTGATAAAAATTATTCGTGTTTATACTTGATTCTATAGGCAAACATTGGTCATCTATATTCAACTCTGAAAGGATCCGTCCACTAAATGGCTCCTTTTTTGGTGGTGGTATTACCCATTTGCAAATGATGCAATCGGCTGATTACAGATATGCCGACAAGGCAACTAAACAAAATGATCAAATATTTACGTCGCCTCTCGTTTTAGCTTTACATATTAAAGTGTTCGAAAAGTAATGACATTTTATCAAGAAAGGATTTTGGGGAAAATTAAATAAAGCCAATAACCTAAAAAGACAAATAAAACCTACAAACTTGTTAACATCCATAGGATATAAAAGTAAATGTAAGTTCATTTAATTGTTATAAACGCTACCCTACGTTAGCAGGTGGAGGTAATAATATCCCATATAATAATATACATGGTGTTTCAAAAAAATTGATATCATTTCGCAATCTAATAACTTTGTTAGATCTCCTTCAAATGATTTCAAATTTTAATAGCATCTTTATGTTTAATGTTTGTTTTATGTTTTTATGTCTTTATGGATCAGGCGTGCTGGTGTTAAAAAACAGTGTGTTGCTGAAAATGGCCGCCCTGTTCACCTGATTTAACACCTTGTGACTTTTTGAAAAACTACGTGAAGGGAATGGTGTATATTCCCCCTCTCTTCCTTTTGAACATAGAAGAACTCAATGCAGAGAATCAATATGCACTGGAGACTGTTACCCAAGATATGCTTCAGCGTGTTTGGCAGGAGCTGGATTACCGACTTGATGTATGCCGTGTCTCAGGCGGAAATATATTGAACATTTGTGAAATCGTTCACATAATCCACATGCTTTTGAATTTCTCATTCAGAATTGAAAGAATAAATCTTATGATCTTCAACATTAATACTTTTTAATTTCATTTGCCTTAATCATGTACTTTCTGTGATATTTACATCTCAAAGGATATCAAATTTTTTGAAACACCCTGTATATTAAGGATGTAACGAGAGCGCTTGAAAGAAATATTTATTCTCCCGTTTGTACTTCCGCCGTTATGGGCATTATTGTATTCGTGATATAATAACACCGTAATTTACAAACGGAAAGGAATGGCTGAATGGGAAAAAGAATGACAAACATGCTTTGTTCTCAGTGAGATTTTTAAATTACGAAGACATACACAAAACTAATATATATATATATATATATCAACATGTCTGACGCGGAAAATAAATATCACGAAGGAAAGTATAAGGAGAAACAAAAGCAAGGTTCTTAGGTATAATAAGGAGATAATCTTGTATCTGGAGAAACCATTTATAAAGACTCCGGATTCAAACGGGCCGGATTCATCTATGTCACAGTCAAGCACATATTCAACGAATGGGGAATAGAGAGTCTTAGGTTTTCTGAAATTGAGGTCTTCGAGCTGGAGTTTTATTCTAAATCCTGGAAAGATACATTCCAAAAGGGAAACGGCACCATGGACTTCTAAACTGTTGGGGAGGCAGATTTAGCCTCTACTCGGCTATAAGGATGGAGCGAGGCAACGAAAGCATCTTTACCGTTTGTTTGCTGTCTACGAACTGGAAAATGACTACCATTTTGGTCACTGTATTAAGTGACGTCACGAAACGTCCGTCATATGACCACCGTGATTTATTTTCATTAAAGGGAGATTCTTCCAAGGACAGTGTTCTGTGATATATTTTTTCCATAATTATTTATTCATTTATTTCATATTTGTTTATTTTACTTAGACGTGGATCTTAGTAAAAACGAATCTGAAAGAGTTTCGTTTCGTTGCTCAAAGAACAAAATGTAAATGACAAAATATACACGAATTTAGCCGTTATTTATTTTCTTAATAACATTTACAGTAACGACAGACACAAGAGGTTTATAGCAAGTTTTATTATTTCCAAAATAGATCGAAATTCAGAATCGCTTGGCCATGAAGTCATATTTCCACGAACCAACCAGTAACGTTTCCGACAAAGATACGACGTAATAGTCTGGCGAGATAATCAGAAATGTTTGCAACATGGATACGACGTTATCGCCTGGCAACTAATCTGAAAAGGTCTATTCGATACAAGGATATGATGTCATGGACTTGCACACCAATCAGAAGCTATGCGGCAAATTCTAAAGGATTCTTCTTATTTCCACAACATAGCCACATAAAGAGAAAAATAACCGAATTCACTCCGAATGGAAGAATTAATTTTATAAAATTTTCAGGTTCTGTTCTTATTATAAAATACACAGCGCCAACATACTACACATATGTACGACTTCACATACACCCGCATAGACACACACATATATATGAAATTTCATTATACAATTTAAACATGCAATAACAACATTTGATGAATCAAACGCTTTATATATATATATATATATATATATATATATATATATATATATATATATATATATATACATAAAAAAATATTTTAATAAGATATATAATCCGTGTTCTTATAGATATTTTTATTTTTACAAAATAGTGCTCAATGTAAATTTACAGAGCATTAATATTATAAATTGATTTATCTAAAATATGTTTTTTTCGCTACACAGTTCTAACTATGTTTCAAAAATGGAAGTTAAAAGCTACGGATTTAATTTTGTAATTAAATTAAAGACATGAGTTCCATTTCATCCTCAAGCAAATTTATATATATATATATATATATATATATATATATATAACAAATATGTGGTGCAGCTCAATTTATATTACAATGACTCATTTCATGCAAAAAGTAGATTTGTAAAGTTTATGATATAAAATGGCGAAATCTCTTCACAAACCAAAATGTTAAAGTTACATTAACCTACAAACCACTCGATGAATGTTATGATCCTTGTTTTTTAATAACTACAAGCTGTATAAGGTCTTTTTTTAATCTGAAAGTACTTTCAACTTTACACACAGTCATCCTCAGGCATGGAAATTATTTTGTGTTTAGTAAATCTAGGTAGCGTCAGAGACGAAAGATTAAATGCGAATCGAAATATGTTTTTTTTATAAATGTGTTATTGTTAACGGATAAAATTTATCTTTGGACTCTACAAACTTCTAACATATCCCTTTATTCTTCTGTAAATATATTGTACTATATGAAAGTTTATTCAGAATATTCAATGCTTTTTGATAGTAGTTATAATCAAGGCTATCGTTATCTAAATTAATATAAAACATAAATATAATTAATATTAAAAACATATATATATATATATATATATATATATTTGCTTCTTATTATAAATGCATATAAGTAATATGCTTCCTATTATAAATCATTTACCTATATCGGACTTACTACTATCTCTTTGAGTAGTCGCCTAACATGTCACTTATCAGAGCAAAGCGCCATAAAAAAATCTATCAACCCACTGTCTACAAAAACCCTTAAGAAAAATACTGGTTGAGTTCTATGTAAATAAAATTACCGAAAACATTTCGTTATAAGAGAAGCCCCGTAAAACAAACATCTCGCTCCCCCACCATCAACCTCATCTTGTTTAACAATGGGAGTGGCGTGCTGGAATTCTTTTGAAAATAGAAAATCTCACCCTTGAATTCCAGACATGATCAACACGCTATGACTCCGAATAAACGCTCCTACTAGAATAAAAAAAAAACACAGAAATACACAGTCAAAACATGAAAAGAAACTAACAACACCAAAACAAACCCTACTTGGAAATAGCTAAGGAAGTGTCCGAAAACGCTAGGGACAATATATACAGTAGCGGCCATAATATAAGGATGGGAAACAACAAAGACATAAATATGTGTATGACTTAAAAAATAATACATGATTAGCAATTAAATTTTTACCGAATAAAGATTAGGGTGTAATGCATATATAATATCCAAAGTTACAAAATTTCACATAATAGTTTTTTTTTTTTTTAAATAAAGATTAAATGGAACAAAGGAAATAAGCTACTGGGCAAAAGTTAAGGAACGATCTTGTTAATATTTGATTGAGAACAAAATATCAACAAAATTTAATATTTGGTAAACATCCCCTTATTTTCAATGACTTCTCTGCATCGTCGACCACATGATCTAATTAATTTCTTGCAAAAATCAGCAGTAATTCCTCCCATTCGTCTTTCAATAACTCCCATAGGTGATCCTGGTTTTTCGGGTTTTCTTTTCTGAGCCCTTTCTCCAATTATCTTCCAAACATTTTCTATTGGATTCAGGTCGGGGCTCTGGGCTGGCCACTTCATTAGGACGATTCCTTCTTCTTCAAATAAAGCCATATCCTTCTGAGCCTGGTAAGGTGCATTGTCCTGTATGAAAATAGGAGATTCAAAAGATTATGGTGTAATCTTGGTACCACATGCTGCTGAAGAAGCCTTTTTGTAAATCTCAGCATTGATATTGCCATGTACGCGGATGATAGGGCCAACTCCTGCAGATGAAATCATTCCCCACACCATCACACTGCCGCCACCAAACTTAACGGTTTTTTTGACACATTGAGAAGACAGTCTTTCACCTGTTCTACGGCGTACGTAAGTTTTGCCCTCAGAACCAAATATAGTAAACTTGGACTCGTCACTGAAATGAACTGTATCCCATTGTGCGTCAGTCCAAACAACATGTTCTCTCGCATACTCCAGGCGTGCCCTTTGGTTTCGCTTTGAAATGAGAGGCTTCGAAGCTGGAATACGGGCATGCAATCCTGCATTTTTTAACCTGCGAGCAACCGTTTTCCTTGAGATCTTATTATCTGTCTCTTCATTAAATTTACGGGCAATTGATGTAGCAGTTTCAAAACGGTTTTTTGTAGATATTCTAACAATTCTTCGATCTTCTCTTTGCGATGTTTTTGGAGGTCTGCCGGTTTTGGTTTTGCATCTAACGTTTTATCGGTTTTATACCTGCTAATTACACGATGAACGACACTTTTAGACCTATGAACAATATCAGAAATTTCTGAAATTGACTTTTTTTCTTGATAGTTAGCGATAATGAGTTTTTTTTCTTCAAAAGAGAGCGTTTTGCGTGTAGAATTTGCCATATTGCTTAAAAATAAAGTCCTAATGATAAATGAACTTTTACTTATTGTTGAAAAGCTCCATCGAGTTTTTTAACAATGTAAATTAAAAGTTTATGCAAATTATTAACATCGTTCCTTAACTTTTGTCCAGTAGCTTATTTCCTTTGTTCCATTTAATCTTTATTTTAAAAAAAACTATTATGTAAACTTTTGTAACTTTGTATAATATTTATGCATTACACCCTAATCTTTATTTGGTAAAAATTACATTGCTAATCATGCATTACTTTTTAATTAATACACATATTTATGTCTTTGTTGTTTTCCGTTCCTTATATTATGGCCGCTACTGTATTAAAAAAACCTTCACTGAATTGTTAAACTTAAAAAAGGTATTTCTATAATGTTTTTCTAAAAAAAAAACATCTATTTTTATTTATTTTTTATTTTGCAATTGACAGCAAAAATGTTAAAAAAATATTTTAAAAATAAAAAAAATCAAATTAAGGTAACACGCTTAATATATCGTATTTTGTAAAAAAAAATAGTAGTTTTAAAATAATTTAAACTCTATTCATTAGCAAATTAACAATTTTTACAATGATTAAAAAAAATATTGTGCGGACAAATTTTAATTTAGAATAATAATAAAATTTTTGGAAACAAAAGAAAAAATTTTTGAAAATTTAAATCTATTTTCATCGTTTATGTGTCGTGTCAAACTACAAAGACAGATTATGAAATATCAAATCGAATATAAACCACACCAATAAAACCATGGAATATAAATCAGAAATTTGTTATATATATATATATAATTTGATTTATCGATACCGTGAAAATATTAGGTTTGTTATCGTGTAGAAGACATACCACGTGATTTTTATATATTTATATATAAATAAATAATATAATTTTGGATATATATATAGATATATATATATAAATGTAAATTTTGAAAATATATAGAAGACATGTTTATGTTGAAATCCAGGTCCAATCTTTATTGATCTTCAAGCACCATTCATGTCTTCGCACAAAATATTGAGCTGACAAACTACAAAAGACAGTTGTCACCACAGTTTTGTATTTCATTTAAGAACGTTTAATTCTTTGTTATTTTTTTACCGTTCTCAAACATACATACGCAATAAATTATCGTTTTTAAATAAAGTCAAGGACTCTTATAACAACCAAACAAAAAAAAATTTTCATTCAATACATTCAATGGTTAATTCTTGTCGTTATTTAAATGTTTATTTTTTTTACTCAAGTTGTCTTTTTTTTCTATTTTTATTCTTTCACTGGTGGGTGATGGAAAATCGTTTTATTTTTCTAAACTATTTTAACAGTCCTGCAACAATATTTAAATTCATGTCTATAAGGAATTATCAGTGTCCATTTTTAGGTTTTTCTTAAAATCCAAATACAATCAGAATCTCTAAATAGTCCACAAATCTTATATATATATATATATAATATAAATATTTTGCTGAATATATATATATATATATATATATATCATGGAGTTCGTGTGTGTGTGTTCAATACCCGGTGTATATTCAGAATGTTCATTTGAAACTCGCATGACATAAATAAATAATTTTAAGTCTGGAAAACAGTCTACCAAGTAAAGCAGTATAAAAACCGTGAACAGGACATGTTAAAGAAAACATCAGGAGGTGCCTAAAATTAATTTCAGATCTATGGATGTATAAATATATCCGCCTGATCTTAATAAATAACTGAGACAAAAAAAATACTCCCTAAGGCATTTATCAAGTATTAATTAAAGATTATGTTCATTCTATGGACCCTGAGCAATTTCAATGAAATCATTTTTGTAATTTTATAACCGAATACATCATTCTTTTACTGTCCAAAGTTAATCCATTTGGTCATTTGAATCCTTTTTGGTCTTCTTCATTAGTAATTCTCATTGAAGAAATTCATATCTCTGTCAGTTGAGAAAATAATGAACGATTGGGATTCTTACATTCTTATGCAATTTAAAAAATTAGTTTCAAATATTTACATAAAATAAAATTCAAAAATAAAAAGTGCCAATATTCAAGCAATGATAAATAAAACAATTGACAATATGGGCCGAACGAGTTGGTCATTTGTGTCACTTGTTTAAAATTTGCAAAAATTGGTTTATACGTCAAATAATGTTCATTTGTATGTCAAACTGAATGAGGAATTTCAATTTAAATAATTCATTTCTTAAATAACCAAACTTTCCAAAAAATTCAATAATGTTCAACTCTGTAATTTTCAACTTTAGTTTATAATTGGATTCCAATTGTTCATTCTGGTTTTAAAAGTCTTCTAATTTAAATTAAATTTCAGTTTAAATTTTAACCACCTTAATTTTCATTAAATTAAAAAACGTTATGACAAATGTGGCGACAAAGACTTAAAAATACACTTTTTTAATAAACAATTAGAAAATTAATATCTCAAATATAGACAAATGATTTGAATCTTTTTAAATATTATTTTTAAGTCAAAATATCGAAAAAAACAAAATTTTTAAAATAATTAAACATAAAGTATTTTGCCAAATGCGGTTTTTTTTTGCCAAAATAAAATCTAATAATTTCAATTGAAATTGAAATTCCCTGAGGTAATTTTTTTAATTAAATTCATTTTAATTGTTATCGATTTTTCAATCAATTCATATACTGAAAGAACCTTTTCATCAGTGATATTTAAATTTTTTTCTTTAAATTTCATTATAGTTAATCCTTATATTAACCCCTGATTAAATAATCTATTCAATTTTAAATTCTGGAATTTAAATGATTTTTGAAAACAAACGAGTTTTAAATTTAATTGTATGCCTTAACTAATTTTTCCAAATTTCAAAACGGTACTGTCTAAAAAATCCTGATTAAATGTTGAAATAAAAATAATACAACATCCAATTTTTTATCATTTTTTTTTAGTTTTTTTTTTTTTATTCTAGTTTTCTTTTTGAATAATGTTCATTAACAAAAGCAAAGAGCTTTTGAGTGTTCAAATATGGCTCGTGTTCAAATATAATGTTTCATTTATTGGTAAAATTCTTCAAAAGTCGATTCTCAAAAAATAAAACCTATTTCTTTACAATAATGTTCAATTTTAGCAGTTAATCGTCAACAAAATAAAAAATGTTTTTTTTAAAAAGAACCATTATTTTCAAAATTCAATTCATATTTATCTAAGTAAAGTTAAATCTCTTTACATAAATTCATTCTTATGTCAAAGAGAAATGGGTTTTATTCCATCCAATATTTTGAAACTCAAATAAAAAATTTATTAAATAATGTTCATTCTGTAAATTTTAAAAATTTATTTAATATTTCAAAAAAATTAATTTCATTCACCAATAAAAATTAAAAAAATTTATTTTTGTTTAGAAACTAAGAGCAAATGTTTTCAAACTTGAGTTGGTCATATGTTCTGTTTTATTTTTCCATATTAAACAAAGAGAAATTTCCATCATCTCTTTACAATAATGTTCATTCTGTATTAGTTCATCAATTTGGTTCTCTTTTTAATAATTTCTGTAAATCAAAGAGCCAAATGGTGTTGGTCATCTCTTTTAAATAATGTTCATTCTTTTTGTAAGTCAAAGAGCCAAATGAGTTGGTCATCTCTTTACAATAATGTTGTTCATTCAAAAAAATTCAAAGAGAGGTCAAAACAGGTTGGTCATCTCTTTACAATAAAAATTCTAATATTTGATTCAAAGAAAATGAGTTTGGTCATCATTTAAATAATGTTCATTTTTCAAAAAAATTTTCATCTCTTTAATAATTTCATTCAAGTCAAATTAATGAGTTTGAATTTTTACTTTTTTCAAATTTCAGAATTAAGAGTCAAAAATTCCTTTGTCAAATAAATTCATTTATTGATGTTCATTCTAATAAGTCAATTTAAACGAGTTTTGTAGATCTCTTTAAAATTTTCATTCTGCTTTCAAATTTCAAAATGTTGGTCATCCTGCAAAAATGTTAATTTTAATGTTCATTCTTTTTGGTCATTCTTTACAAAAAAAGTCAAAGATCCAAATGAGTTGGTCATCTCTTTAATAATGTTCATTCTGTTGTAAGTCAAAAAACAAAAAAGTTGGTCATCTCTTTACAATAATGTTCATTCTTAGTAAGTCAAAGAGCCAAACGAGTTTGTCATCTCTTTACAATCCCAATGTTCATTCTTAGTAAGTCAAAGAGCCAAACGAGTTGAGTCATCTCTTTACAATAATGTTCATTAATAAGTTTAAAGAGCCAAATGAGTTGGTCATCTCTTTACAATAATGTTCATTCTGTACTGTAATCAAAAAAGCCAAACGAGTTGGTCATCTCTTTACAATAATGTTCATTCTGTATGACTTTACAAAGAGCCAAACGAGTTGGTCATTTCTTTTCAAATAAATCATTTCAAATGTAGTAAATCAAATTGATTCTTGGTCATTCTTTATCTCATTTACAAGTCAAACAAACAGTTTTTCTCTTTAATAATGTTCATTCTGTAGTAAGTTGAGCCAAATGAGTTGGTCATCTCTTTTACAATAATGTTCATTCTGTAGTAAGTTCTCAAAAGAGCCAAACGAGTTGGTCAATCTCTTTAAATTGTTCATTCTGTAGTAAGACAAAGAACCAAACGAGTTGGTCATCTCTTTTCTGTAAATAATCAAAGAGCCAAACGAGTTGGTCATTTCTTTCAATTCGTGTTCATTCTTAGTAAGTCAAAATGAGTTGGTCATCTCTTTTACAATAATGTTCATTCTGTAGTAAGTCAAAGAGCCAAACGAGTTGGTCATCTCTTTACAATAATGTTCATTCTGTAGTAAGTCAAAGAGCCAAACGAGTTGGTCATCTCTTTACAATAATGTTCATTCTGTAGTAAGTCAAAAGAAATCAAACGAGTTTTGGTCATCTCTTTACAATAATGTTCATTCTGTAGTAAGTCAAAGAGCCAAACGAGTTGGTCATCTCTTTAAATGTCATTCTGAGTTAGTAAACGAGTTGGTCCTCTTTAAATAAGTTGGTCATCAAACGGTACAATAATGTTCATTCTGTAGTAAGTCAAAGAGCCAAACGAGTTGGTCATCTCTTTACAATAATGTTCTGTAGTATTCAAAATGTTGGTAATCTCTTTAAGAATGTTCATTCCAAATCAGTTGGGTCATCTTCAATAATGTTCTTTACAATAATGTTCATTCTGTGGTAAGTCAAAGAGCCAAACGAGTTGGTCATCTCTTTACAAATAATGTTCATTCTGTAGTAAGTCAAAGAGCCAAACGAGTTGGTCATCTCTTTACAATAATGTTCATTCTGTAAATAAGTCAAAGAGCCAAACGAGTTGGTCATCTCTTTACAATAATGTTCATTCTGTAGTAAGTCAAAGAGCCAAAACGAGTTGGTCATCTCTTTACAATAATGTTCATTCTGTAGTAAGTCAAAGAGCCAAATGAGTTGGTCATCTCTTTACAATAATGTTCATTCTGTAGTAAGTCAAAGAGCCAAACAGGTTGGTCATCTCTTTACAATAATGTTCATTCTGTAGTAAGTCAAAGAGCCAAAAACGAGTTGGTCATCTCTTTACAATAATGTTCATTCTGTAAGTTGGTCAAAATAGCCAAATGAGTTGGTCATCTCTTTTATAAAATGTTCATTCTGTAGTAAGTCAAAGTAAGTTAAACGAGTTGGTCATCTCTTTTCAATAATGTTCATTCTGTAAAGAATGTTCATTCAATGTTCAGTAAGTCAAAGAGCCAAACGAACGAGTTGGTCATCTCTTTACAATAATGTTCATTCTGTAGTAAGTCAAAGAGCCAAACGAGTTGGTCATCTCTTTACAATAATGTTCATTCTGTAGTAAGTCAAAGAGCCAAACGAGTTGGTCATCTCTTTACAATAATGTTCATTCTGTAGTAAGTCAAAGAGCCAAACGAGTTGGTCATCTCTTTACAATAATGTTCATTCTGTAGTAAGTCAAAGAGCCAAACGAGTTGGTCATCTCTTTACAATAATGTTCATTCTCTCAAAGAGCCAAACGAGTTGGTCATCTCTTTAAATAATGTTCATTCTGTAGTAAGTCAAAAAGAGCCAAACAATAATGTTCATCTCTTTACAATAATGTTCATTCTGTAGTAAGTCAAAGAACCAAACGAAATGAGTTGGTCATCTCTTTACAATAATGTTCATTCTGTAGTAAGTCAAAGAGCCAAACGAGTTGGTCATCTCTTTACAATAATGTTCATTCTGTAGTAAGTCAAAGAGCCAAACGAGTTGGTCATCTCTTTAAGTCAAAGAGCCAAAATGTTCATCTCTTAATAATGTAAGTCAAAGAGCCAAACGAGTTGGTCATCTCTTTACAATAATGTTCATTCTGTAGTAAGTCAAAGAAAAGCCAAACGAGTTGGTCATCTCTTTACAATAATGTTCATTCTGTAGTAAGTCAAAGAGCCAAACAGGTTGGTCATCTCTTTCATCAATAATGTTCATTCTGTAGTAAGTCAAAGAGCCAAACAATAATGTTTGGTCATCTCTTTAAATAATGTTCATTCTGTAGTAAGTCAAAGAGCCAAACGAGTTGGTCATCTCTTTACAATAATGTTCATTCTGTAGTAAGTCAAAGAGCCAAACGAGTTGGTCATCTCTTTACAATAATGTTCATTCTGTAGTAATCAAAGAGCAAACGAGTTGGTCATCTCTTTAATAATAATTCATTCTGTAGTAAGTCAAAGAGCCAAACGAGTTGGTCATCTCTTTACAATAATGTTCATTCTGTAGTAAGTCAAAGAGCCAAACGAGTTGGTCATCTCTTTACAATAATGTTCATTCTGTAGTAAGTCAAAGAGCCAAACGAGTTGGTCATTTCTTTCAAATAATGTTCATTCTGTAGTAAGTCAAAGAGCCAAATGAGTTGGTCATCTCTTTACAATAATGTTCATTCTGTAGTAAGTCAAAGAGCCAAACGAGTTGGTCATCTCTTTACAATAATGTTCATTCTGTAGTAAGTCAAAGAACCAAACGAGTTGGTCATCTCTTTACAATAATGTTCATTCTGTAGTAAGTCAAAGAGCCAAACGAGTTGGTCATCTCTTTACAATAATGTTCATTCTGTAGTAAGTCAAAGAAACAAACAGGTTGGTCATCTCTTTAAATAATGTTCATTCAAACAAAAGAGTTTGGTCATCTCTTTACAATAATGTTCATTCTGTAGTAAGTCAAAAGAGCCAAACGAGTTGGTCATCTCTTTACAATAATGTTCATTCTGTAGTAAGTCAAAGAGCCAAACGAGTTGGTCATCTCTTTTCAATAATGTTCATTCTGTAGTAATGTCAAAAGTCAGCCAAACGAGTTGGTCATCTCTTTACAATAATGTTCATTCTGTAGTAAGTCAAAGAGCCAAACGAGTTGGTCATCTCTTTACAATAATGTTCATTCTGTAGTAAGTCAAAGAAGCCAAACGAGTTGGTCATCTCTTTACAATAATGTTCATTCTGTAGTAAGTCAAAGAGCCAAACAGGTTGGTCATCTCTTTACAATAATGTTCATTCTGTAGTAAGTCAAAGAGCCAAACGAGTTGGTCATCTCTTTACAATAATGTTCATTCTGTAGTAAGTCAAAGAGCCAAACGAGTTGGTCATCTCTTTACAATAATGTTCATTCTGTAGTAAGTCAAAGAAAAAAAACGAGTTGGTCATCTCTTTACAATAATGTTCATTCTGTAGTAAGTTCAAAGAAAAAGCCAAATGAGTTGGTCATCTCTTTACAATAATGTTCATTCTGTAGTAAGTCAAAGAGCCAAACAGGTTGGTCATCTCTTTACAATAATGTTCATTCTGTAGTAAGTCAAAGAGCCAAACGAGTTGGTCATCTCTTTTTCATTCTGTAGTAAATCAAAGAGCCAAATGAGTTGGTCATTCTTTAAAATAATGTTCATTCAGTAGTCAAAGAGCCAAACGAGTTGGTCATCTCTTTACAATAATGTTCATTCTGTAGTAAGTCAAAGAACCAAACGAGTTGGTCATCTCTTTAGTAATAATGTTCATTCTGTAATGTTCATTCTGTAGTAAGTCAAAGAGCCAAACGAGTTGGTCATCTCTTTACAATAATGTTCATTCTGTAGTAAGTCAAAGAGCCAAATGAGTTGGTCATCTCTTTACAATAATGTTCATTCAAAGAGCCAAACAGGTTGTCATCTCTTTAATAATGTTCAAAAGAAGTCAAAGAGCAAACGAGTTGGTCATCTCTTTACAATAATGTTCATTCTGTAGTAAGTCAAAGAGCCAAACGAGTTGGTCATCTCTTTACAATAATGTTCATTCTGTAGTAAGTCAAAGAGCCAAACGAGTTGGTCATCTCTTTACAATAATGTTCATTCTGTAGTAAGTCAAAGAGCCAAACGAGTTGGTCATCTCTTTACAATAATGTTCATTCTGTAGTAAGTCAAAAGAGCCAAACGAGTTGGTCATCTCTTTACAATAATGTTCATTCTGTAGTAAGTCAAAGAGCCAAACGAGTTGGTCATCTCTTTACAATAATGTTCATTCTGTAGTAAGTCAAAGAGCCAAACGAGTTGGTCATCTCTTTACAATAATGTTCATTCTGTAGTAAGTCAAAGAGCCAAACGAGTTGGTCATCTCTTTACAATAATGTTCATTCTGTAGTAAGTCAAAGAGCCAAACGAGTTGGTCATCTCTTTACAATAATGTTCATTCTGTAGTAAGTCAAAGAGCCAAACGAGTTGGTCATCTCTTTACAATAATGTTCATTCTGTAGTAAGTCAAAGAGCCAAACGAGTTGTCATCTCAAAATGTTCATTCTGGTCGTCAAAGAGCCAAACTTGGTCATCTCTTTAAATGTTCATTCTGTTCAGTAAGTCAAAGAACCAAACGAGTTGGTCATCTCTTTACAATAATGTTCATTCTGTAAAAAGCCAAACGAGTCAAAATAATGCCAAACGAGTTGGTCATCTCTTTACAATAATGTTCATTCTGTAGTAAGTCAAAGAGCCAAACGAGTTGGTCATCTCTTTTACAATAATGTTCATTCTGTAGTAAGTCAAAGAGCCAAACGAGTTGGTCATCTCTTTACAATAATGTTCATTCTGTAGTAAGTCAAAGAGCCAAACAAGTTGGTCATCTCTTTAATAATGTTTCATTCATAATGTAATGTCATTCTCAAAAGCCAAACGAGTTGTTCATCTCTTTACAATAATGTTCATTCTGTAAAGTCAAAGAGCAAATGAGTTGGTCATCTCTTTGCAATAATGTTCATTCTGTAGTAAGTCAAAGAGCCAAACGAGTTGGTCATCTCTTTACAATAATGTTCATTCTGTAGTAAGTCAAAGAGCCAAACGAGTTGGTCATCTCTTTACAATAATGTTCATTCTGTAGTAAGTCAAAGAGCCAAACGAGTTGGTCATCTTTTACAATAATGTTCATTCTGTAGTAAGTCAAAGAGCCAAACGAGTTGGTCATCTCTTTACAATAATGTTCATTCTGTAGTAAGTCAAAGAGCCAAACGATTTGGTCATCTCTTTACAATAATGTTCATTCTGTGTAGTAAGTCAAAAGAGCCAAACGAGTTGGTCATCTCTTTACAATAATGTTCATTCTGTAGTAAGTCAAAAAGCCAAACAGGTTGGTCATCTCTTTAATAATGTTCATTCTGTAGTAAATCAAAGAGCCAAACAGGTTGGTCATCTCTTTAATAATGTTCATTCTGTAGTAAGTCAAAGAGCCAAACAGTTGGTCATCTCTTTACAATAATGTTCATTCTGTAGTAAGTCAAAGAGCCAAACGAGTTGGTCATCTCTTTAATAATGTTCATTCTGTAGTAAGTCAAAGAGCCAAACGAGTTGGTCATCTCTTTACAATAATGTTCATTCTGTAGTAAGTCAAAGAGCCAAACGAGTTGGTCATCTCTTTACAATAATGTTCATTCTGTAGTAAGTCAAAGAGCCAAACAGAGTTGGTCATCTCTTTACAATAATGTTCATTCTGTAGTAAGTCAAAGAGCCAAACGAGTTGGTCATCTCTTTAATATAATGTTCATTCTGTAGTAAGTCAAAGAGCCAAATGAGTTGGTCATCTCTTTCAAAATGTTCATTCTGTAGTAAGTGGTCATCTCTTTACAATAATGTTCATTCTGTAGTAAGTCAAAGAGCCAAACGAGTTGGTCAAAGAATCTCTTTTACAATAATGTTCATTCTGTAGTAAGTCAAAGAGCCAAACGAGTTGGTCATCTCTTTACAATAATGTTCATTCTGTAGTAAGTCAAAAGAACCAAACAGGTTGGTCATCTCTTTACAATAATGTTCATTCTGTAGTAAGTCAAAGAACCAAACGAGTTGGTCATCTCTTTACAATAATGTTCATTCTGTAGTAAGTCAAAGAGCCAAATGAGTTGGTCATCTCTTTACAATAATGTTCATTCTGTAGTAAGTCAAAGAGCCAAATGAGTTGGTCATCTCTTTACAATAATGTTCATTCTGTAGTAAGTCAAAGAAACAGCCAAATTCAGGTTGGTCATCTCTTTACAATAATGTTCATTCTGTAGTAAGTCAAAGAAACGAGCCAAACGAGTTGGTCATCTCTTTACAATAATGTTCATTCTGTAGTAAGTCAAAGAGCCAAATGAGTTGGTCATCTCTTTACAATAATGTTCATTCTGTAGTAAGTCAAAGAGCCAAACGAGTTGGTCATCTCTTTACAATAATGTTCATTCTGTAGTAAGTCAAAGAGCCAAATGAGTTGGTCATCTCTTTACAATAATGTTCATTCTGTAGTAAGTCAAAGAGCCAAACGAGTTGGTCATCTCTTTAATAATAATCATTCTTCTGTAGTAAACAGTCAAAGAACCAAACGTTCATTGGTCATCTCTTTACAATAATGTTCATTCTGTTAGTAAGTAAGTGAAATAGCCAAACATTCAGTAGTTGGAGTTGGTCATCTCTTTACAATAATGTTCATTCTCTAGTAAGTCAAAGAATCAAATGAGTTGGTCATCTCTTTAAATAATGTTCATTCTGTAAACGAGCCAAACAGTTGGTCATCTCTTTACAATAATGTTCATTCTGTAGTAAGTCAAAGAACCAAACGAGTTGGTCATCTCTTTACAATCTTTCATTCTGTAGTAAGTCAAAGAGCCAAATGAGTTGGTCATCTCTTTACAATAATGTTCATTCTGTAGTAAGTCAAAGAGCCAAACAGGTTGGTCATCTCTTTACAATAATGTTCATTCTGTAGTAAGTCAAAGAATCAAATGATTTGGTCATCTCTTTACAATAATGTTCATTCTGTAGTAAGTCAAAGAGCCAAACGAGTTGGTCATCTCTTTAATAATGTTCATTCTGTAGTAAGTCAAAGAGCCAAACGAGTTGGTCATCTCTTTACAATAATGTTCATTCTGTAGTAAGTCAAAGAGCCAAACGAGTTGGTCATCTCTTTAAAAATGTTTCATTCTGTTCAGTAAGTCAAAAATGTTCATTCTGTAGTTGGTCATTGGTCTTTACAATAATGTTCATTCTGTAGTAAGTCAAAGAGCCAAACAGGTTGGTCATCTCTTTACAATAATGTTCATTCTGTAGTAAGTCAAAGAGCCAAACGAGTTGGTCATCTCTTTAAAATAATGTTCATTCTGTAGTAAGTCAAAGAGCCAAATGAAATCTTTTGGTCATCTCTTTAAAATAATGTTCATTCTGTAGTAAGTCAAAGAGCCAAACGAGTTGGTCATCTCTTTACAATAATGTTCATTCTGTAGTAAGTCAAAGAGCCAAACAGGTTGGTCATCTCTTTAAATAATGTTCATTCTGTAGTAAGTCAAAGAGCCAAACAGGTTGGTCATCTCTTTACAATAATGTTCATTCTGTAGTAAGTCAAAAGAACCAAACAGGTTGGTCATCTCTTTACAATAATGTTCATTCTGTAGTAAGTCAAAGAGCCAAACGAGTTGGTCATCTCTTTACAATAATTTCATTCTGTAGTAAGTCAAAGACCCAAACGAGTTGGTCATCTCTTTACAATAATGTTCATTCTGTAGTTTTGTCAAGTCAAATAGTCAAACGGTTGGTCATCTCTTTACAATAATGTTCATTCTGTAGTAAGTCAAATAGCCAAACGAGTTGGTCATCTCTTTACAATAATGTTCATTCTGTTAAGTAAGTCAAAGAGCCAAACTGAGTTGGTCATCTCTTTAAATAATGTTCATTCTGTAGTAAGTCAAAGAGCCAAACGAGTTGGTCATCTCTTTTTGGCAATAATGTTCATTCTGTAGTAAGTCAAAGAGCCAAACGAGTTGGTCATCTCTTTACAATTCTGTTCATTCTGAGTGTAATCTCAAAAATTCTGTAGTAAGTCAAACCAAACGAGTTGGTCATCTCTTTTTAATGTTCAATCAATGTTCATTCTGTAGTAAGTCAAAGAGTCAAACTCTTGGTCATCTCTTTAAAATAATGTTCATTCTGTTGTTCAAAAAGGCCAAATGAGTTGGTCATCTCTTTAATAATGTTCATTCTGTAGTAAGTCAAAGAGCCAAATGAGTTGGTCATCTCTTTACAATAATGTTCATTCTGTAGTAAGTCAAAAGGTGCCAAATGAGTTGGTCATCTCTTTAAATGATGTTCATTCTGTAGTAAAAAAGAACCAAACGAGTTGGTCATCTCTTTACAATAATGTTCATTCTGTAGTAAGTCAAAGAGCCAAACGAGTTGGTCATCTCTTTAAATAATGTTCATTCTGTAGTAAGTCAAAGAGCCAAATAGTTGGTCATCTCTCTTTAGTCAATAATTTTCATTCTGTAGTAAGTCAAATAAGTCAAATCTAGGTTGGTCATCTCTTTACAATAATGTTCATTCTGTAGTAAGTCAAAGAGCCAAACGAGTTGGTCATCTTTACAATAATGTTCATTCTGTAGTAAGTCAAAGAGCCAAACAAGTTGGTCATCTCTTTGTGTTTCATTCTTAAAAAAGTCAAAGAGCCAAATGTTGGTCATCTCTTTACAATAATGTTCATTCTGTAGTAAATCAAATAGCCAAACAGGTTGGTCATTCTTTAAATAAATGTTCATTCAGTAGTTCATTCTGTAAATAAACAGTTGGTCATCTCTCTTTACAATAATGTTCATTCTGTAGTAAGTCAAAGAATAAAACGAGTCATCTCTTTGGTAATGTTCATTCTGTAAAAGCCAAACGAATCTCTTTTAATAATAATGTTCATTCTGTAAAAAATGAGTTGGTCATCTCTTTACATTCTGTGTTATAATGTTCATTCTGTATTCTGTCAAAGAGCCAAATCGAGTTGGTCATCTCTTTACAATAATGTTCATTCTGTAAGTAATTCAAAGTCAAACTTTTACAATGTTCATCTCTTTAAAATAATGTTTCATTCTGTAGTAAGTCAAATAGTCAAATGAGTTGGTCATTCTTTAAAATAGTCTGTTTCAGTTGTTCATTAAGTAAAATTCTGTAGTCAAACGATAAAATGAGTGGTCATCTCTTTAAAATAATGTTCATTCTGTGTGTCAAAGAGCCAAACGTAAAATAGTCATCTCTTCAATAATGTTCATTCTGTAGTAATCAAAGTCACCTTTCTAATGTTCATTCTGTAAAAAAGTCCAAACAGTTGGTTGTGTTCATTCTTAAGTAAAAATAGTTCATTCTGGTAAGTCAAAGAGCCAAATAGTTGGTCATCTTTTACAATGTTCATTCTGTAGTAAGTCAAAGAGCCAAACGAGTTGTTCATTCTGTAAAATAATGTTCATCTCTGTAATAATCATTCAAAAAATAGTCAAAAGTTGGTCATCTCTTTAAAATAATGTTCATTCTGTTCAGTTCATTCTGTAAAAATAGTCACCTCTTGGGTGTTCATTCTGTAAAATAATCACTTCATTCTGTTCATTAAGTCAAAGAGTCAAATGGGTTGTTCATTCTGTAAAATAGTTCATTCTGGTGTTCATTCAAAGAAAAATGAGTCACATCTCTGGGTGTTCATTCTGTAAAAAGTCAAAGAGCCAAATTCATCTCTTTAATAATGTTCATTCTGTAAAATAGTTGGTCATCTTCTTTACTCAATAATTCATTCTGTAAAATAGTTTGTTCATTCTTTAAAATAATGTTCATTCTGTTCATTCTGTCAAATAGTCAAACTGGGTGTTCATTCTTTAAAATAATGTTCATTCTTCTGTGGTTTCATTCTGTAAAATAGTCATCTCTTTAATTGTTCATTCTGTAAAATAGTCAAGAACTCTTGGTGTTCATTCTGTAAAATAATGTCAAGTTCTGTCAAATTCTGTAAAATAGTCATCTCTTGGTGTTCATTCTGTAAAATAAATAGTTGGTCATCACCTCTAATGTTCATTCATTCTAAGTCAAATAGTCCAAACTTGTTGGTCATCTCTTTAAAATAATGTTCATTCTGTAGTAAGTCAAAAGAGAGCCAAATAGTTTGGTCATCTCTTTATTCTGTAATGTTCATTCTGGGCAATAATGTTCATTCTGTAAAGAGTCCAAACGAAACGGTTGTTCATCTCTTTAAATAATGTTCATTCTGTAGTGTTCAAAAGAGCCAAAAGTTGGTCATCTCTTTACAATAATGTTCATTCTGTAAAATAGTCAAAGAGCCAAACGAGGGTGGTCATCTTTTACAATAATGTTCATTCTGTAGTAAGTCAAAAGAGCCAAACGAGTTGGTCATCTCTTTACAATAATGTTCATTCTGTAGTAAGTCAAAGAGCCAAAAAGTTGGTCATCTCTTTTACAATAATGTTCATTCTGTAAATAAGTCAAAGAGCCAAACGGAGTTGGTCATCTCTTTAAAATAATGTTCATTCTGTAGTAAGTCAAAAATAGCCAAACTTGTTGGTCATCTCTTTAATAATAGTCATTCTGTAGTAAGTCAAAGAGTAAAATAGTCACCTGGTCATCTCTTTCTGTATAATGTTCATTCTGTAGTAAGTCAAAGAGCCAAACTCTGTTGTTCATCTTTCTGTAAATGTTCATTCTGTAGTAAAATCATAGTCCACCTCTTGGTCATCTTTAAATGTTCATTCTGTAAAATCAAAAAGAGCAAAACTTGGTGTCTCATTCTGTAAAATAAAGTCAAACTTTGTGGTCATTCTCTTTAAAATAATGTTCATTCTTCATTCTAAAAAATAGTCACCTCTTGGTCATCTCTTTAAAATAGTCAAATTCTGTTCATTCTGTCAAAGAGTCAAACGAGGTTGGTCATTCTTTAAAATAATGTTCATTCTGTTCATTCTGTAAAATAGTCAAACGAGTTGGTTCATTGTTCATTCTGTAATAGTCAAAAAAGCCAAATGAGTTGGTCATTCTTTACAATAATCACCATTCTGTAGTAAGTCAAAATAGTCAAACGAGTTGGTCATTCTGTAAATAATGTTCATTCTGTGTTCATTCTGTCAAATAGTCAAACTGGTTGGTCATTCTTTAAAATAATGTTCATTCTGTTCATTCTGTCAAATAGTCACAAGTTGGTTCATTCTTTAAAATAATGTTCATTCTGTAGTTCATTCAAAGAGTCAAACGAGTTGTTCATTGTTCATTGTAAAATAGTCATTGGTCATCTCTTTACAATAATGTTCATTCAGTAGTAAGTCAAAGAGTCAAATGGTTGGTCAAACCCAAATTTTCATCAATAATGTTCATTCTGTAAATAAGTCAAAAAACCTCTGGGTGTTCATTCTTTAAAATAGTCACCTCTGGGTGTTCATTCTGTAAAATAGTCAAAATGGGTGTTCATTCTGTAAAATAGTTCATTCTGTATTTCATTCTGTAAAATAGTCACCTCTGGGTGTTCATTCTTTAAAATAGTCACCTCTTGGTGTTCATTCTGTAAAATAGTCAAATGAGTTGGTGTTCATTCTGTAAAATAGTCATTCTGTAGTTCATTCTGTAAAATAGTCACCTCTGGGTGTTCATTCTGTAAAATAATCACCTCTTGGTGTTCATTCTGTAAAATAGTCACCTCTGGTTGTTCATTCTGTAAAATAGTCACCTCTCTGTGTTCATTCTGTAAAATAGTCACCTCTGGGTGTTCATTCTGTAAAATAGTCACTTCTGGGTGTTCATTCTGTCAAAATAGTCACCTCTTGAGTTGTTCATTCTGTAAAATAATCACCATTCTGGGTGTTCATTCTGTAAAATAGTCACCTCTTTACAATAATGTTCATTCTGTAAAATAGTCACTCTCTGGGTGTTCATTCTGTAAAATAGTCACCTCTTGGTGTTCATTCTGTAAAATAATGTCACCTCTGGGTGTTCATTCTGTAAAATAGTCACCTCATCTCTGTTCATTCTCATTCTGTAATAGTCAAATGAAATGGTAAAACAATAATGTTCATTCTGTAAAATAGTCACCTCTGGGTGTTCATTCTGTAAAATAGTCAAACAGGTTGTTCATTCTTTAAAATAGTCACCTCATTCTGTTCATTCTGTAAATAGTCAAACTTGTTGTTCATTCTTTAAAATAGTCACCATTCTGTTCATTCTGTAAAATAGTCAAACTTGGTGTTCATTCTGTAAAATAGTCACATTCTGTAGTGTTCATTCTGTAAAAAGTCACCTTGGTCATCTTCTGTAAAATAGTCATTCTGTTCATTCTGTAAAATAGTCAAACAGTGTTGTTCATTCTGTAAAATAGTCACCTCTTGGTGTTCATTCTGTAAAATAGTCACCTCTTGGTGTTCATTCTGTAAAATAGTCAGCCAAACGAGTGTTCATTCTGTAAAATAATCACATCTGGTAGTCATTCTGTAAAATAGTCACCTCTTGTGTTCATTCTGTAAAATAGTCAATTGGTGTTCATTCTGTAAAATAGTCACCTCTTGGTGTTCATTCTGTAAAATAGTCACTTCTGGGTGTTCATTCTGTAAAATAGTCAGCTCTGGTTGTTCATTCTGTAAAATAGTCACCTCTTGGTGTTCATTCTGTAAAATAGTCACCTCTGGGTGTTCATTCTGTAAAATAGTCACTCTCTTGGTGTTCATTCTGTAAAATAGTCTGTAAAATTCTGTAAAATAGTCACCTCTGGGTGTTCATTCTGTAAAATAGTCACCTCTTGGTGTTCATTCTGTAAAAATAGTCACCTCTTGGTGTTCATTCTGTAAAATAGTCACCTGGGTGTTCATTCTGTAAAATAAAATACCAAATGGTGTTCATTCTGTAAAATAGTCACCTCTGGGTGTTCATTCTGTAAAATAGTCAAACTCTTGGTGTTCATTCTGTAAAATAGTCACTTCTGGGTGTTCATTCTGTAAAATAGTCACCTCTTGGTGTTCATTCTGTAAAATAGTCACCTCTGGGTGTTCATTCTGTAAAATAGTCACCTCTTGGTGTTCATTCTGTAAAATAGTCACCTCTTGGTGTTCATTCTGTAAAATAGTCACCTCTGGGTGTTCATTCTGTAAAATAGTCACCTCTGGGTGTTCATTCTGTAAAATAGTCACCTCTGGGTGTTCATTCTGTAAAATAGTCACCTCTGGGTGTTCATTCTGTAAAATAGTCACCTCTTGGTGTTCATTCTGTAAAATAGTCACCTCTTGGTGTTCATTCTAAAAAATAGTCACTTCATTCTGTGTTCATTCTGTTCATTCTATAAAATAGTCACCTCTGGGTGTTCATTCTGTAAAATAGTCACCTCTGGGTTCATTCTGTAAAATAGTCACCTCTGGGTGTTCATTCTGTAAAAATAGTCACCTCTGTAGTTCTGTAAAATAGTCACCTCTTGGTGTTCATTCTGTAAAATAGTCACCTCTTCTGTGTTCATTCTCTAAAATAGTCACCTCTGGGTGTTCATTCTGTAAAATAGTCACCTCTGGGTGTTCATTCTGTAAAATAGTCAGCTCTGGGTGTTCATTCTGTAAAATAGTCACCTCTGGGTGTTCATTCTGTAAAATAGTCACTTCTGGGTGTTCATTCTGTAAAATAGTCACCTCTGGGTGTTCATTCTGTAAAATAGTCACCTCTTGGTGTTCATTCTGTAAAATAGTCACCTCTTGGTGTTCATTCTGTAAAAAAATAGTGTTCATTCTGTGGTAGTCATTCTTTATTCATTCTAAAATAGTCACCTCTGGGTGTTCATTCTGTAAAATAGTCACCTCTTGGTGTTCATTCTGTAAAATAGTCACCTCTTGGTGTTCATTCTTTAAAATAGTCACCTCTGGGTGTTCATTCTGTAAAATAGTCCACCTCTTGTGTTCATTCTGTAAAATAGTCACCTCTGGTGTTCAAATAGTCAAAAAATAGTCACCATTCTGGTCACCTCTTCATTCTGTAAAATAGTCACCTCTGGGTGTTCATTCTGTAAAATAGTCACCTCTGGGTGTTCATTCTGTAAAATAGTCACCTCTTGGTGTTCATTCTGTAAAATAGTCACCTCTTGGTGTTCATTCTGTAAAATAGTCACCTCTTGGTGTTCATTCTGTAAAATAGTCACCTCTTGGTGTTCATTCTGTAAAATAGTCACCTCTTGGTGTTCATTCTGTAAAATAGTCACCTCTGGGTGTTCATTCTGTAAAATAGTCACCTCTTGGTGTTCATTCTGTAAAATAGTCACCTCTTGGTGTTCATTCTAGTAAAATAGTCACCTCTTGGTGTTCATTCTGTAAAATAGTCACCTCTTGGGTGTTCATTCTGTAAAATAGTCACCTCTTGGTGTTCATTCTGTAAAATAGTCACCTCTGGGTGTTCATTCTGTAAAATAGTCACCTCTGGGTGTTCATTCTGTAAAATAGTCACCTCTTGGTGTTCATTCTGTAAAATAGTCACCTCTGGGTGTTCATTCTGTAAAATAGTCACCTCTGGGTGTTCATTCTGTAAAATAGTCATTCTCTGTAAAATAGTCACCTCTGGGTGTTCATTCTGTAAAATAGTCACCTCTGGGTGTTCATTCTGTAAAATAGTCACCTCTTGGTGTTCATTCTGTAAAATAGTCACCTCTTGGTGTTCATTCTGTAAAATAGTCACCTCTGGGTGTTCATTCTGTAAAATAGTCACCTCTGGGTGTTCATTCTGTAAAATAGTCAGCTCTGGGTGTTCATTCTGTAAAAATAGTCACCTCTTGGTGTTCATTCTGTAAAATAGTCAAATAGTTCATTCTAAAATAGTCACCTCTTGGGTTTCATTCTGTAAAATAGTCACCTCTGGGTGTTCATTCTGTAAAATAGTCACCTCTGGGTGTTCATTCTGTAAAATAGTCACCTCTGGGTGTTCATTCTGTAAAATAGTCACCTCTGGGTGTTCATTCTGTAAAATAGTCACTTCTGGGTGTTCATTCTGTAAAATAGTCAGCTCTGGGTGTTCATTCTGTAAAATAGTCACCTCTGGGTGTTCATTCTGTAAAATAGTCACCTCTGTTCATTCTGTAAAATAGTCATTCTGGTGTTCATTCTGTAAAATCACAACTCTGGTGTTCATTCTGTAAAATAGTCACCTCTGGGTGTTCATTCTGTAAAATAGTCATCTCTGTAAAATAGTCATGTCTGTTCATTCTGTAAAATAGTCACCTCTGGGTGTTCATTCTATAAAATAGTCACCTCTTGGTGTTCATTCTGTAAAATAGTCACCTCTTGGTGTTCATTCTGTAAAATAGTCACTTCTGGGTGTTCATTCTGTAAAATAGTCAGCTCTGGGTGTTCATTCTGTAAAATAGTCACCTCTTGGTGTTCATTCTGTAAAATAGTCACCTCTTGGTGTTCATTCTGTAAAATAGTCATTCTTGGTGTTCATTCTGTAAAATAGTCACCTCTTGGTGTTCATTCTGTAAAATAGTCACCTCTGGTGTTCATTCTGTAAAATAGTCACCTCTGGGTGTTCATTCTGTAAAATAGTCACCTCTGGGTGTTCATTCTGTAAAATAGTCACCTCTTGGTGTTCATTCTGTAAAATAGTCACCTCTTGGTGTTCATTCTATAAAATAGTCACCTCTTGGTAGTCACCTCTTGTTCATTCTGTAAAATAGTCACCTCTGGGTGTTCATTCTGTAAAATAGTCACCTCTGGGTGTTCATTCTGTAAAATAGTCATTCTGTAAAATAGTCACCTCTGGGTGTTCATTCTGTAAAATAGTCACCTCTGGGTGTTCATTCTGTAAAATAGTCACCTCTTGGTGTTCATTCTGTAAAATAGTCACCTCTGGGTGTTCATTCTGTAAAATAGTCACCTCTTGGTGTTCATTCTGTAAAATAGTCACCTCTTGGTGTTCATTCTGTAAAATAGTCACCTCTTGGTGTTCATTCTGTAAAATAGTCACTTCTGGGTGTTCATTCTGTAAAATAGTCACCTCTGGGTGTTCATTCTGTAAAATAGTCACCTCTGGGTGTTCATTCTGTAAAATAGTCACCTCTGGGTGTTCATTCTGTAAAATAGTCACCTCTTGGTGTTCATTCTGTAAAATAGTCACCTCTTGGTGTTCATTCTGTAAAATAGTCACCTCTGGGTGTTCATTCTGTAAAATAGTCACCTCTTGGTGTTCATTCTGTAAAATAGTCACCTCTGGGTGTTCATTCTGTAAAATAGTCACCTCTGGGTGTTCATTCTGTAAAATAGTCACCTCTGGGTGTTCATTCTGTAAAATAGTCACCTCTTGGTGTTCATTCTGTAAAATAGTCACCTCTTGGTGTTCATTCTGTAAAAATAGTCACCTCTGGGTGTTCATTCTGTAAAATAGTCACCTCTGGGTGTTCATTCTGTAAAATAGTCACCTCTGGTGTTCATTCTGTAAAATAAAGAGTCAAACTGGGTGTTCATTCTGTAAAATAGTCACCTCTGGGTGTTCATTCTGTAAAATAGTCACACCTCTGTTCATTCTATAAATAGTTCATTCTGTTCATTCTAAAAAATAGTCACCTCTTGGGTGTTCATTCTGTAAAATAGTCACCTCTGGGTGTTCATTCTGTAAATAGTCACTCACTGGGTGTTCATTCTGTAAAATAGTCAGTTCTGGGTGTTCATTCTGTAAATAGTCACCTCTGGGTGTTCATTCTGTAAAATAGTCACCTCTTGGTGTTCATTCTTTGTCAAGCCAAACAGATTGGTCATCTCTTTACAATAATAATGTTCATTCTGTAGTAAGTCAAGAGCCAAACGAGTTGGTCATCTCTTTAAATAATGTTCATTCTGTAGTAAGTCAAAGAGCCAAACAGGTTGGTCATCTCTGGGTTCTGTATAAGTCAATTGGTCATTCTGTATGTTCAAGTAAAAAAGCCAAACGAGTTGGTCATCTCTTTTTGTTTCATTCTGTTCATAATCAAATGTTCAGTTCATCTTCTGTATAGTAAGTCAAAGAACCAAACGAGTTTGGTCATCTCTTTACAATAATGTTCATTCTGTAGTAAGTCAAAGAATCAAACAGAGTTGTTCATCTCTTTACAATAATGTTCATTCTGTAGTAAGTCAAAGAGCCAAACGAGGTCATCTCTTTACAATAATGTTCATTCTGTAAATAGTCAAAGAACCAAACGAGTTGGTCATCTCTTTACAATAATGTTCATTCTGTAGTAAATCAAAAAGAATAAAATGAGTTGGTCATCTCTTTACAATAATGTTCATTCTGTAGTAAGTCAAAGAGCCAAATGAGTTGGTCATCTCTTTACAATAATGTTCATTCTGTAGTAAGTCAAAATAGCCAAACCCCGATTGGTCATCTCTTTACAATAATGTTCATTCTGTAGTAAGTCAAAATAGCCAAATGGATTGGTTCATCTCTGTAAATAATCAAAGTTCATTCTGTAAAATAAGAGCCAAACGAGTTGGTCATCTCTTTACAATAATGTTCATTCTGTTCATTCTGTCAAATAATCAAAACTGAGTTGTTCATCTCTTTAAAATAATGTTCATTCTGTTCAGTAAGTCAAAGAGCCAAACTGGTTGGTCATTCTTTAAAATAAGTATTTCTGCTTAGTTCATTCTGTAAAATAGTCCAAACAAATGAGTTGGTCATCTCTTTACAATAATGTTCATTCTGTTCAGTCTGTCAAAAGCCAAACTGGTTGGTCATCTCTTTAAAATAATCACCTCTCTGTATGTCATTCTGTCAAATAGCCAAATTGGTTGGTCATCTCTTTAAAATAATGTTCATTCTGTATTAAGTCAAATAGTCAAACGAGTTGGTCATCTCTTTTACAATAATGTTCATTCTGGAGTAAAAGAGCCAAATGAGTTGTTCATCTCTTTAAGTCAAAGCAATAATGTTCATTCTGTAGTAAGTCAAAGAGCCAAACGAGTTGGTCATCTCTTTACAATAATGTTCATTCTGTAGTAAGTCAAAAGAGCCAAACGAGTTGGTCATCTCTTTACAATAATGTTCATTCTGTAGTAAGTCAAAGAGCCAAACGAGTTGGTCATCTCTTTACAATAATGTTCATTCTGTAGTAAGTCAAAGAAGAACAAACGAGTTGGTCATCTTTTCAAATAATGTTCATTCTGTAGTAAGTCAAAGAGCCAAACGAGTTGGTCATCTCTTTACAATAATGTTCATTCTGTAGTAAAGTCAAAAACGAGTTGGTCAAACGAGTTGGTCAAAGAGCCAAATGAGTTGGTCATTTTTAAATAATGTTCATTCTGTAGTAAGTCAAAGAGCCAAACGAGTTGGTCATCTCTTTACAATAATGTTCATTCTGTAGTAAGTCAAAGAGCCAAACGAGTTGGTCATCTCTTTTTTATAATGTTCATTCTGTAGTAAGTCAAAGAGCCAAACGAGTTGGTCATCTCTTTACAATAATGTTCATTCTGTAGTAAGTCAAAGAGCCAAATTCTCTTTACAATAATGTTCATTCTGTAGTAAGTCAAAGAGCCAAATGAGTTTGGTCATCTCTTTAATAATGTTCATTCTGTAGTAAGTCAAAGAGCCAAATGAGTTGGTCATCCTCTTTTCAAATAATGTTCATTCTGTAGTAAGTCAAAGTGCCAAATGTGTTGGTCATCTCTTTACAATAATGTTCATTCTGTAGCAAAGAGTAGTAAGTCAAAAGAGCCAAACTGTAGTGGTCATCTCTTTACAAATAATGTTCATTCTGTAGTAAGTCAAAGAGCCAAACGAGTTGGTCATCTCTTTAAATAATGTTCATTCTGTAGTAAGTCAAGTCAAAATAAACGAGTTGGTCATCTCTTTACAATAATGTTCATTCTGTTAAGTCAAAAGAGCCAAATGAGTTGGTCATCTCTTTACAATAATGTTCATTCTGTAGTAAGTCAAAAGAGCCAAAATGATTCTGTAGTTGGTCATCTCTTTACAATAATGTTCATTCTGTAGTAAGTCAAAGAGCCAAAACGAGTTGGTCATCTCTTTACAATAATGTTCATTCTGTAGTAAGTCAAAGAGCCAAAACTCTGGTCATTCCATTTTAATAATGTTCTATTCTGTATTCTGTCAAAGAGCCAAACGAGTTGGTCATCTCTTTAATAGTCATTTCATTCTGTAGTAAGTCAAAGAGCCAAACGAGTTGGTCATCTCTTTACAATAATGTTCATTCTGTAGTAAGTCAAAGAGCCAAACGAGTTGGTCATCTCTTTACAATAATGTTCATTCTGTAAGTCAAATAGCCAAATGAGTTGGTCAAACAATAATGTTCATTCTGTAGTCATTCATTCTTAAAATGAGTCAAACGAGTTTGTCATCTCTCTTTAATAATGTTCATTCTGTTGTAAAAGTCAAAGAGCCAAACGAGTTGGTCATCTCTTTACAATAATGTTCATTTCTGTTAAAAGTCAAAGAGCCAAATGAGTTGGTCATCTCTTTTTAATAATGTCCATTCTGTTGTAAGTCAGAGTACCAATGAGTTGGTCATCTCTTACAATAATGTTCATTCTGGTAGTAAGTCAAAGAGCCAAACGAGTTGGTCATCTCCTGTTCATTCAGTAGTAAGTGAACCAAACGAGTTGGTCATCTCTTTAGTAGTCAAAAAGAACCAAAATGAGTAGGTCATCTCTTTACAATAATGTTCATTCTGTAGTAAGTCAAAGAGCCAAATGAGTTGATCATCTCTTTACAATAATATTCATTCTGTAGTAAGTCAAAGAGCCAAACGAGTTGCTCATCTCTTTACAATAATGTTCATTCAGTAGTAAGTCAAAGAGCCAAACGATGGTCATCTCTTTAATAATGTCCATTTCTGTAAGTCAAAGAGTCAAACGAGCCAAAATAATGTTCATTCTGGTCATCTTTATCAATACTGTTCATTCCCAGTAAGTCAAAGAGCCAAACAAGTTGGTCATTTTCTTTTGCAAATAATGTTCATTCTGTAGTAAAAAGACAAACGAGTTGGTCATCTCTCGTAATGTTCATTCAGTAGTAAGTTATCTCTTTACAATAATATTCATTCTGTAGTAAGTCAAAAGGTAAAACGAGTTGGTCATCTCTTTACAATAATGTTCATTCTGTAGCGTCAAAAGAGCCAAACGAGTTTGGTCATCTCTTCAATATGTTCATTTCAGTAGTAAGTCAAAGAGCCAAACGAGTTGGTCATCTCTTTAACAATAATGTTCATTCTGTAGTAAGTCAAAGAGCCAAACGAGTTGGTCATTTCTTTAAATAATGTTCATTCATTCTGTTCATTCTAGTAAGTCAAAGAGCCAAACGAGTTGGTCATCTCTTTACAATAATGTTCATTTCTGTAGTAAGTCAAAAGAGCCAAATGAGTTGGTCATCTCTTTACAATAATGTTCATTCTGTAGTAATCAAAGAACCAAACGAGTTGGTCATCTCTTTACAATGTTCATTCTGTAGTAAGTCAAAAACCAAAACGAGTTGGTCATCTCTTTTACAATAATGTTCATTCTGTAGTAAGTCAAAGAGCCAAATGAGTTGGTCATCTCTTTTAATAATGTTCATTCTGTAAAAGTAAAGAGCCAAATTGTGGTCATCTCTTTACAATAATGTTCATTCTAAAGTCAAAGAGCCAAATGTTCTCTTTGCTAACAATCTCATTCTGTAGTAGTCAAAGAGCCAAATGAGTTGGTCATCTCTTTAAATAATGTTCATTCTGTAGTAAGTCAAAAGATAGCAAACGAGTTGGTCATCTCTTTACAATAATGTTCATTCAGTAGCAAGTCAAAGAACCAAATGAGTTGTTCATCTTTTACAATAATGTTCATTCTGTAGTAACTCAAAAAGAAGACAAATGAGTGGGTCATCTCTTTAATGTTCCATTCTTGAAGTAGGTCAAAGAGCCAAATAGGTTGGTCGTCTCTTTGCATAATAACATTCAGTAATTAAGTCAAAAGAACAAACTTGTTAGGAGGGTTACATGGAAGCCATATTCTATCTCTCTTTAATTATTACGAGTAGTTCAGAGATTCTAATAGAAAAGTTTAAAGTCAAAGCTAAAAGAACCAAACTTGTTAGTTGGTCATCTTCTTTCAACAAACATAGACATGGTTCATTCTGGATAGGTTTAAGTCAAAGTAGAGTAAACATTATTTGTCTGAGAGATCTCTTATAGAAAAAACTATTCAAAAGAACTGTTAGAGGCTAAATTCAAATTCTATCAACCAAACAGTTTGGTCATCTTTGAGGATAGGTTTACAATTATTACAGTAGAGTAATTCATTATTTGTCTGAGATTGATTAATTTTAAAGATTAATTTGTTAGAAGATTTATTCTATCAACAAACATAGACATCATCTTTGAAATTAATCAAAAAGAACCAAATTTTTAGAGGGCTATACGGTGCCATATTCTATCAACAAACATAGACATGGCATCTTTGAGGATAGGTTACAATTATTACAGTGAAGTAATTCATTATTTGTCTGAGAGATTGATTAATAGAAAAGATTTAAAAGTCTAAATAAGTCAAAGAACCAAATTTTTTAGAGCTATACGGTGCCATATTCTATCAACAAACATAGACATGGCATCTTTGAGGATAGGTTTTACAATTATTACGAGTAGAGTAATTCATTGTTTGTCTGAGAGATTGATTAATAGAAAGATTTAAAGTCTAAATAAGTTAAAAGAACCAAATTTGTTAGAGGCTATACGGTGCCATATTCTATCAACAAACATAGACATGGCATCTTTGAGGATAGGTTTACAATTATTACGAACCAGTTAGAGTAATTCATTATTTGTCTGAGAGATTGATTAATAGAAAGAGATTTAAAAGTCTAAATAAGTTAAAGAACCAAATTTTTAGAGGCTATACGGTGCCATATTCTATCAACAAACATAGACATGGCATCTTTGAGGATAGGTTTACAATTATTACGAGTAGAGTAATTCATTATTTGTCTGAGAGATTGATTAATAGAAAGATTTAAAGTCTAAATAAGTTAAAAGAACCAAATTTTTTAGAGGCTATACGGTGCCATATTCTATCAACAAACATAGACATGGCATCTTTGAGGATAGGTTTACAATTATTACGAGTAGAGTAATTCATTATTTGTCTGAGAGATTGATTAATAGAAAGATTTAAAAGTCTAAATAAGTCAAAAGAACCAAATTTTTTAGAGGCTATACGGTGCCATATTCTATCAACAAACATAGACATGGCATCTTTGAGGATAGGTTTACAATTATTACGAGTAGAGTAATTCATTGTTGTCCTAAATAAGTTAGAGATTGATTAATAGAAAGATTTAAAGTCTAAATAAGTTACGAAAGAACCAAATTTGTTAGAGGCTATAAATCAAAAGAACCAAATTTGCCATATTCTATCAACAAACATAGACATGGCATCTTTGAGGATAGGTTTACAATTATTACGAGTAGAGTAATTCATTATTTGTCTGAGAGATTGATTAATAGAAAAGATTTAAAGTCTAAATAAGTCAAAAGAACCAAATTTGTTAGAGGCTATACGGTGCCATATTCTATCAACAAACATAGACATGGCATCTTTGAGGATAGGTTTACAATTATTACGAGTAGAGTAATTCATTATTTGTCTGAGAGATTGATTAATAGAAAGATTTAAAGTCTAAATAAGTCAAAAGAACCAAAACTTGTTAGAGGCTATACGGTGCCATATTCTATCAACAAACATAGACATGGCATCTTTTGAGGATAGGTTTACAATTATTACGAGTAGAGTAATTCATTATTTGTCTGAGAGATTGATTAATAGAAAGATTTAAAGTCTAAATAAGTTAAAAGAACCAAACTTGTTAGAGAGGCTATACGGTGCCATATTCTATCAACAAACATAGACATGGCATCTTTTGAGGATAGGTTTACAATTATTACGAGTAGAGTAATTCATTATTTGTCTGAGAGATTGATTAATAGAAAGATTTAAAGTCTAAATAAGTTAAAGAACCAAACTTGTTAGAGGCTATATGGTGCCATATTCTATCAACAAACATAGACATGGCATCTTTGAGGATAGGTTTACAATTATTAGTAGAGTAATTCATTATTTGTCTGAGAGATTGATTAATAGAAAGATTTAAAGTCTAAATAAGTCAAAAGAACCAAACTTTTTAGAGGCTATATGGTGCCATATTCTATCAACAAACATAGACATGGCATCTTTGAGGATAGGTTTACAATTATTACAGGTAGAGTAATTCATTATTTGTCTGAGAGATTGATTAATAGAAAAGATTTAAAGTCTAAATAAGTCAAAAGAACCAAACTTTTTAGAGGCTATACGGTGCCATATTCTATCAACAAACATAGACATGGCATCTTTGAGGATAGGTTTTAATTATTACGAGTAGAGTAATTCATTATTTGTCTGAGAGATTGATTAATAGAAAGTTTAAAGTCTAAATAAGTTAAAAGAACCAAACTTGTTAAATACGGTCCATAAATAAGTCACAAAGAACCAAATTTGGTTAATTATTACGGTACGGTGCATTATTTGTCTGATAATTCTAAATAAGTCAACAAACATATTCTATCAACAAACATAGACATGGCATCTTTGAGGATAGGTTTACAATTATTACGAGTAGAGTAATTCATTATTTGTCTGAGAGATTGATTAATAGAAAGATTTAAAAGTCTAAATAAATTTACAAGAACCAAATTTGTTAGAGGCTATACGGTGCCATATTCTATCAACAAACATAGACATGGCATCTTTGAGGATAGGTTTACAATTATTACGAGTAGAGTAATTCATTATTTGTCTGAGAGATTGATTAATAGAAAGATTTAAAGTCTAAATAAGTCAAAAGAACCAAACTTTTAGAGGCTATACGGTGCCATATTCTATCAACAAACATAGACATGGCATCTTTGAGGATAGGTTTACAATTATTACGAGTAGAGTAATTCATTATTTGTCTGAGAGATTGATTAATAGAAAGATTTAAAGTCTAAATAAGTTACGAGAACCAAATTTTTTAGAGGCTATACGGTGCCATATTCTATCAACAAACATAGACATGGCATCTTTGAGGATGGTTTACAATTATTACGAGTAGAGTAATTCATTATTTGTCTGAGAGATTGATTAATAGAAAGATTTAAAGTCTAAATAAGTTAAAGAACCAAATTTTTTTAGAGGCTATACGGTGCCATATTCTATCAACAAACATAGACATGGCATCTTTGAGGATAGGTTTACAATTATTACGAGTAGAGTAATTCATTATTTGTCTGAGAGATTGATTAATAGAAAGATTTAAAGTCTAAATAAGTCAAAAGAACCAAATTTTTTAGAGGCGAGAACTATCAAAAACATTTTCTTTTGAGGATAGGTTTACAATTATTGCATTATTTGTCTGATATTAATAGAAAGATTTAAAGTCTAAATAAGTCAACAAACAAACATGGCATCTTTGAGGAGTAAATCAATTCATTATTTGGTTTACAATTTTTACAGTAGGTGCCAATTCTATCAACAAACATTGGCATCTTTGAGGATAGGTTTACAATTATTATAGAAAATTCATTATTTGTCTGAGAGATTGATTAAAAAAGTTTAAAGTCTAAATAAGTTAAAAGAACCAAATTTTTAGAGGCTATACGGTGCCATATTCTATCAACAAACATAGACATGGCATCTTTGAGGATAGGTTTACAATTATTACGAGTAGAGTAATTCATTATTTGTCTGAGAGATTGATTAATAGAAAGATTTAAAGATCTAAATAAGTCAAAGTTAGAGGCTATACGGTGCCATATTCTATCAACAAACATAGACATGGCATCTTTGAGGATAGGTTTACAATTATTACAAAGTAATTCATTATTTGTCTGAGAGATTGATTAATAGAAAGATTTAAAGTCTAAATAAGTTAAAGAACCAAATTTTTTAGAGGCCACGGTATATTCTATCAACAAACATAGACATGGCATCTTTGAGGATAGGTTTACAATTATTACGAGTAGAGTAATTCATTATTTGTCTGAGAGATTGATTAATAGAAAGATTTAAAGTCTAAATAAGTTACGAGAACCAAATTTTTTAGAGGCTATACGGTGCCATATTCTATCAACAAACATAGACATGGCATCTTTGAGGATAGGTTTACAATTATTACGAGTAGAGTAATTCATTATTTGTCTGAGAGATTGATTAATAGAAAGATTTAAAGTCTAAATAAGTCAAAAGAACCAAATTTTTTAGAGGCTATACGGTGCCATATTCTATCAACAAACATAGACATGGCATCTTTGAGGATAGGTTTACAATTATTACGAGTAGAGTAATTCATTATTTGTCTGAGAGATTGATTAATAGAAAGATTTAAAGTCTAAATAAGTTACGAGAACCAAATTTTTAGAGGCTATACGGTGCCATATTCTATCAACAAACATAGACATGGCATCTTTGAGGATAGGTTTAAAGTCTAAATAAGTTACGAGTAGAGTAATTCATTTCTTTGTCTGAGAGATTGATTAATTAGAAAGATTTAAAGTCTAAATAAGTAATAGAAAGAACCAAATTTTTTAGAGGCTATACGGTGCCATATTCTATCAACAAACATAGACATGGCATCTTTGAGGATAGGTTTACAATTATTACGAGTAGAGTAATTCATTATTTGTCTGAGAGATTGATTAATAGAAAGATTTAAAGTCTAAATAAGTCAAAAGAACCAAACTTGTTAGAGGCTATAGAATTCCAAAAACATTTTTTGAGGATACAGCTTATTACGGTGCCATTATTTGTCTGATTGATTAATAGAAAGATTTAAAGTCTAAATAAGTTACATAAATTTGACATGGCATCTTTAGAGAGATAGGTTTACAATTATTACGAGTAGAGTAATTCATTATTTGTCTGAGAGATTGATTAATAGAAAGATTTAAAGTCTAAATAAGTCAAAGAACCAAATTTGTTAGAGGCTATACGGTGCCATATTCTATCAACAAACATAGACATGGCATCTTTGAGGATAGGTTACAATTATTACGAGAGTAATTCATTATTTGTCTGAAAGATTGATTAATAGAAAGATTTAAAGTCTAAATAAGTTAAAAGAACCAAATTTTTTAGAGGCTATACGGTGCCATATTCTATCAACAAACATAGACATGGCATCTTTGAGGATAGGTTTACAATTATTACGAGTAGAGTAATTCATTATTTGTCTGAGAGATTGATTAATAGAAAAGATTTAAAGTCTAAATAAGTTAAAAAGAACCAAATTTTTAGAGGCTATACGGTGCCATATTCTATCAACAAACATAGACATGGCATCTTTGAGGATAGGTTTACAATTATTACGAGTAGAGTAATTCATTATTTGTCTGAGAGATTGATTAATAGAAAGATTTAAAGTCTAAATAAGTTAAAAGAACCAAACTTTTAGAGGCTATACAGTGCCATATTCTATCAACAAACATAGACATGGCATCTTTGAGGATAGGTTACAATTATTACGAGTAGAGTAATTCATTATTTGTCTGAGAGATTGATTAATAGAAAGATTTAAAGTCTAAATAAGTCAAAAGAACCAAATTTTTAGAGGCTATACGGTGCCATATTCTATCAACAAACATAGACATGGCATCTTTGAGGATAGGTTTACAATTATTACGAGTAGAGTAATTCATTATTTGTCTGAGAGATTGATTAATAGAAAGATTTAAAGTCTAAATAAGTTAAAAGAACCAAATTTTTAGAGGCTATACGGTGCCATATTCTATCAACAAACATAGACATGGCATCTTTGAGGATAGGTTTACAATTATTACGAGTAGAGTAATTCATTATTTGTCTGAGAGATTGATTAATATTTAAAGTCTAAATAAGTTATTTAAATTTTTAGAGGCTATACGGTGCCATATTCTATCAAACAAACATAGACATGGCATCTTTGAGGATAGAAATTATTACAGTAAAATTCATTATTTGTCTGAGAGGATTAATAGAAAGATTTAAAAGTCTAAATAAGTTACGAGAACCAAATTTTTATTCTATTCTATCAACAAACATAGACATGGCATCTTTGAGGATAGGTTTACAATTATTACGAGTAGAGTAATTCATTATTTGTCTGAGAGATTGATTAATAGAAAGATTTAAAGTCTAAATAAGTCAAAAGAACCAAATTTTTTAGAGGCTATACGGTGCCATATTCTATCAACAAACATAGACATGGCATCTTTGAGGATAGGTTTACAATTATTACGAGTAGAGTAATTCATTATTTGTCTGAGAGATTGATTAATAGAAAGATTTAAAGTCTAAATAAGTTACGAGAACCAAATTTTTAGAGGCTATACGGTGCCATATTCTATCAACAAACATAGACATGGCATCTTTGAGGATAGGTTTACAATTATTACGAGTAGAGTAATTCATTATTTGTCTGAGAGATTGATTAATAGAAAGATTTAAAGTCTAAATAAGTTAAAAGAACCAAATTTTTAGAGGCTATACGGTGCCATATTCTATCAACAAACATAGACATGGCATCTTTGAGGATAGGTTTACAATTATTACGAGTAGAGTAATTCATTATTTGTCTGAGAGATTGATTAATAGAAAGATTTAAAGTCTAAATAAGTCAAAAGAACCAAATTTTTTAGAGGCTATACGGTGCCATATTCTATCAACAAACATAGACAAAAGTCTAAATAAGTCAAAAGCAAATCTTTGAGGATAGGTGCCATATTCTATCAACAAACATTATTTTGAGGATAGGTTTACAATTATTACAGTAGAGTAATTCATTATTTGTCTGAGAGATTGATTAATAGAAAGATTTAAAGTCTAAATAAGTTACGAGAACCAAATTTTTTAGAGGCTATACGGTGCCATATTCTATCAACAAACATAGACATGGCATCTTTGAGGATAGGTTTACAATTATTACGAGTAGAGTAATTCATTATTTGTCTGAGAGATTGATTAATAGAAAGATTTAAAGTCTAAATAAGTCAAAAGAACCAAATTTTTTAGAGGCTATACGGTGCCATATTCTATCAACAAACATAGACATGGCATCTTTTGAGGATAGGTTTACAATTATTACGAGTAGAGTAATTCATTATTTGTCTGAGAGATTGATTAATAGAAAAGATTTAAAGTCTAAATAAGTTAAAAGAACCAAATTTTTTTAGAGGCTATACGGTGCCATATTCTATCAACAAACATAGACATGGCATCTTTGAGGATAGGTTTACAATTATTACGAGTAGAGTAATTCATTATTTGTCTGAGAGATTGATTAATAGAAAGATTTAAAGTCTAAATAAGTCAAAAGAACCAAATATTCTATTTTTATAGACATGGCTTTGATACGGTGCCATATTCTATCAACAAACATAGACATGGCATCTTTGAGGATAGGTTTACAATTATTACGAGTAGAGTAATTCATTATTTGTCTGAGAGATTGATTAATAGAAAGATTTAAAGTCTAAATAAGTTAAAGAACCAAATTTTTTAGAGGCTATACGGTGCCATATTCTATCAACAAACATAGACATGGCATCTTTGAGGATAGGTTTACAATTATTACAGTAGAGTAATTCATTATTTGTCTGAATTCATTATTTTAAAGTCTAAATAAGAGAGAACCAAATTTTTTAGATTAATAGAAACATGGCATTTTGAAAGGTTTACAATTAAATAAGTTTCATTATTTGTCTGAAGAACCAAATCTTTTTAGAGGCCAAATTTTTAGAGTATACGGTGCCATATTCTATCAACAAACATAGACATGGCATCTTTGAGGATAGGTTTACAATTATTACGAGTAGAGTAATTCATTATTTGTCTGAGAGATTGATTAATAGAAAGATTTAAAGTCTAAATAAGTTACGAGAACCAAATTTTTTAGAGGCTATACGGTGCCATATTCTATCAACAAACATAGACATGGCATCTTTGAGGATAGGTTTACAATTATTACGAGTAGAGTAATTCATTATTTGTCTGAGAGATTGATTAATAGAAAGATTTAAAGTCTAAATAAGTTTACAATTATTACAGTAGAGTAATTCATTAAATAAGTCTAAATAAGTCAAAAGAACCAAACTTGTTAGAGGCTATACGAGAACCAAATTTTTTAGAGGCTATACGGTGCCATATTCTATCAACAAACATAGACATGGCATCTTTGAGGATAGGTTTACAATTATTACGAGTAGAGTAATTCATTATTTGTCTGAGAGATTGATTAATAGAAAGATTTAAAGTCTAAATAAGTTAAAAGAACCAAATTTTTTAGAGGCTATACGGTGCCATATTCTATCAACAAACATAGACATGGCATCTTTGAGGATAGGTTTACAATTATTACGAGTAGAGTAATTCATTATTTGTCTGATTAATAGAAAGATTTATTAAATAAGTTAAAGAAAAATTTAAATACGTGCCATAAATAAGTTTACAATTATTACGAGAACCAAATTTTTGTCTGAGAGATTGATTAATAGAGGTCTAAATAAGTTACGAGAACCAAATTTTTAGCCATATTTCTATCAACAAACATAGACATGGCATCTTTGAGGATAGGTTTACAATTATTACGAGTAGAGTAATTCATTATTTGTCTGAGAGATTGATTAATAGAAAGATTTAAAGTCTAAATAAGTTAAAAGAACCAAATTTTTAGAGGCTATACGGTGCCATATTCTATCAACAAACATAGACATGGCATCTTTGAGGATAGGTTTACAATTATTACGAGTAGAGTAATTCATTATTTGTCTGAGAGATTGATTAATAGAAAGATTTAAAGTCTAAATAAGTTACGAGAACCAAATTTTTTAGAGGCTATACGGTGCCATATTCTATCAACAAACATAGACATGGCATCTTTGAGGATTATTACAGTAGAGTAATTTTATTTGTCTGAATTGATTAATAGAAAGATTTAAAGTCTAAATAAGTCAAAGAACCAAATTTGTTAGAGGCTATACGGTGCCAATTCTATTAGACATTCTTTGAGGATAGGTTTACAATTATTACGAGAGAGTAATTGTCTGATTATTAATAGAAAGATTTAAAGTCTAAATAAGTCAAAAGAACCAAATTTTTAGAGGCTATACGGTGCCATATTCTATCAACAAACATAGACATGGCATCTTTGAGGATAGGTTTACAATTATTACGAGTAGAGTAATTCATTATTTGTCTGAGAGATTGATTAATAGAAAGATTTAAAGTCTAAATAAGTTAAAAGAACCAAATTTTTTAGAGGCTATACGGTGCCATATTCTATCAACAAACATAGACATGGCATCTTTGAGGATAGGTTTACAATTATTACGAGTAGAGTAATTCATTATTTGTCTGAGAGATTGATTAATAGAAAGATTTAAAGTCTAAATAAGTTAAAAGAACCAAATTTGTTAGAGGCTATACGGTGCCATATTCTATCAACAAACATAGACATGGCATCTTTGAGGATAGGTTTACAATTATTACGAGTAGAGTAATTCATTATTTGTCTGAGAGATTGATTAATAGAAAGATTTAAAGTCTAAATAAGTTAAAAGAACCAAATTTTTAGAGGCTATACGGTGCCATATTCTATCAACAAACATAGACATGGCATCTTTAGGTTTACAATTATTACGAGTAGATAATTCATTATTTGTCTGAGAGATTTTAATAGAAGATTTAAAGTCTAAATAAGTTAAAAGAACCAAATTTTTAGAGGCTAATTCATTATTTTACGTCTTCATTATTTGTCTGAGAGATTGATTAATAGAAAGATTTAAAGTCTAAATAAGTTAAAAGAACCAAATTTTTAGAGGCTATACGGTGCCATATTCTATCAACAAACATAGACATGGCATCTTTGAGGATAGGTTTACAATTATTACGAGTAGAGTAATTCATTATTTGTCTGAGAGATTGATTAATAGAAAGATTTAAAGTCTAAATAAGTTAAAAGAACCAAATTTTTTAGAGGCTATACGGTGCCATATTCTATCAACAAACATAGACATGGCATCTTTGAGGATAGGTTTACAATTATTACGAGTAGAGTAATTCATTATTTGTCTGAGAGATTGATTAATAGAAAGATTTAAAGTCTAAATAAGTTAAAGAACCAAATTTTTAGAGGCTATACGGTGCCATATTCTATCAACAAACATAGACATGGCATCTTTGAGGATAGGTTTACAATTATTACGAGTAGAGTAATTCATTATTTGTCTGAGAGATTGATTAATAGAAAGATTTAAAGTCTAAATAAGTTAAAAGAACCAAATTTTTAGAGGCTATACGGTGCCATATTCTATCAACAAACATAGACATGGCATCTTTGAGGATAGGTTTACAATTATTACGAGTAGAGTAATTCATTATTTGTCTGAGAGATTGATTAATAGAAAGATTTAAAGTCTAAATAAGTTACGAGAACCAAATTTTTAGAGGCTATACGGTGCCATATTCTATCAACAAACATAGACATGGCATCTTTGAGGATAGGTTTACAATTATTACGAGTAGAGTAATTCATTATTTGTCTGAGAGATTGATTAATAGAAAGATTTAAAGTCTAAATAAGTTAAAAGAACCAAATTTTTAGAGGCTATACGGTGCCATATTCTATCAACAAACATAGACATGGCATCTTTGAGGATAGGTTTACAATTATTACGAGTAGAGTAATTCATTATTTGTCTGAGAGATTGATTAATAGAAAGATTTAAAGTCTAAATAAGTTAAAAGAACCAAATTTTTTAGAGGCTATACGGTGCCATTCATTCTATCTGAACTAATATCATTTACAAACATAGACATGGCATTCTATCAACAAACATAGACATGGCATCTTTGAGGATAGGTTTACAATTATTACATTAATTCATTATTTGTCTGATTGATTAATAGAAAGATTTAAAGTCTAAATAAGTTAAAAGAACCAAACTTTTTAGAGGCTATACGGTGCCATATTCTATCAACAAACATAGACATGGCATCTTTGAGGATAGGTTTACAATTATTACGAGTAGAGTAATTCATTATTTGTCTGAAGATTGATTAATAGAAAGATTTAAAGTCTAAATAAGTTAAAAGAACCAAATTTTATTAGAGGCTTTGATACGGTGCCATATTCTATCAACAAACATAGACATGGCATCTTTTAGAGGATAGGTTTACAATTATTACGAGTAGAGTAATTCATTATTTGTCTGAGAGATTGATTAATAGAAAGATTTAAAGTCTAAATAAGTTACGAGAACCAAATTTTTTAGAGGCTATACGGTGCCATATTCTATCAACAAACATAGACATGGCATCTTTGAGGATAGGTTTACAATTATTACGAGTAGAGTAATTCATTATTTGTCTGAGAGATTGATTAATAGAAAGATTTAAAGTCTAAATAAGTTAAAAGAACCAAATTTTTTAGAGGCTATACGGTGCCATATTCTATCAACAAACATAGACATGGCATCTTTGAGGATAGGTTTACAATTATTACGAGTAGAGTAATTCATTATTTGTCTGAGAGATTGATTAATAGAAAGATTTAAAGTCTAAATAAGTTAAAAGAACCAAATTTGTTAGAGGCTATACGGTGCCATATTCTATCAACAAACATAGACATGGCATCTTTGAGGATAGGTTTACAATTATTACATTATTTGTCTGAGTAGAGCATTATTTGTCTGAGAGATTGATTAATAGAAAGATTTAAAGTCTAAATAAGTTACGAGAACCAAATTTGTTAGAGGCTATACGGTGCCATATTCTATCAACAAACATAGACATGGCATCTTTGAGGATAGGTTTACAATTATTACAGTAGTTATTTGTCTGAGAGAATTAATTTTAAAGTCTAAATAAGTTAGTTTTTTAGAGGCTAATTCATTTCTATTTGTCTTTGAGGATAGAGAATTGATTAAATAGAAAGATTTAAAGTCTAAATAAGTTAAAAGAACCAAATTTGTTAGAGGCTATACGGTGCCATATTCTATCAACAAACATAGACATGGCATCTTTGAGGATAGGTTTACAATTATTACGAGTAGAGTAATTCATTATTTGTCTGAGAGATTGATTAATAGAAAGATTTAAAGTCTAAATAAGTTAAAAGAACCAAATTTTTTAGAGGCTATACGGTGCCATATTCTATCAACAAACATAGACATGGCATCTTTGAGGATAGGTTTACAATTATTACGAGTAGAGTAATTCATTATTTGTCTGAGAGATTGATTAATAGAAAGATTTAAAGTCTAAATAAGTTAAAAGAACCAAATTTGTTAGAGGCTATACGAGGCTATAGTGCCATATTCTATCAACAAACATAGACATGGCATCTTTGAGGATAGGTTTACAATTATTACGAGTAGAGTAATTCATTATTTGTCTGAGAGATTGATTAATAGAAAGATTTAAAGTCTAAATAAGTTACGAGAACCAAATTTTTTAGAGGCTATACGGTGCCATATTCTATCAACAAACATAGACATGGCATCTTTGAGGATAGGTTTACAATTATTACGAGTAGAGTAATTCATTATTTGTCTGAGAGATTGATTAATAGAAAGATTTAAAGTCTAAATAAGTTAAAGAACCAAATTTGTTAGAGGCTATACGGTGCCATATTCTATCAACAAACATAGACATGGCATCTTTGAGGATAGGTTTACAATTATTAAATAGTAGAGTAATTCATTATTTGTCTGAGAGATTGATTAATAGAAATTCATTATTTGTCTGATTTAAAGTCTAAATAAGTTTAAAGAACCAAACTTGTTAGAGGCTATACGGTGCCATATTCTATCAACAAACATAGACATGGCATCTTTGAGGATAGGTTTACAATTATTACGAGTAGAGTAATTCATTATTTGTCTGAGAGATTGATTAATAGAAAGATTTAAAGTCTAAATAAGTTACGAGAACCAAATTTGTTAGAGGCTATACGGTGCCATATTCTATCAACAAACATAGACATGGCATCTTTGAGGATAGGTTTACAATTATTACGTAGAGTAATTCATTATTTGTCTGAATTCATTATTTGTCTGAGAGATTGATTAATATTCTATCAACAAACATAGAAAGATTTAAAGTCTAAATAAGTTTCATTATTTGTCTGAGAACCAAATTTTTTTTTAGAGGCTATACGGTGCCATATTCTATCAACAAACATAGACATGGCATCTTTGAGGATAGGTTTACAATTATTACGAGTAGAGTAATTCATTATTTGTCTGAGAGATTGATTAATAGAAAGATTTAAAGTCTAAATAAGTTAAAAGAACCAAATTTTTTAGAGGCTATACGGTGCCATATTCTATCAACAAACATAGACATGGCATCTTTGAGGATAAGGTTTACAATTATTACAACAAACATAGAGTAGAGTAATTCATTATTTGTCTGAGAGATTGATTAATAGAAAGATTTAAAGTCTAAATAAGTTAAAGAACCAAATTTGTTAGAGGCTATACGGTGCCATATTCTATCAACAAACATAGACATGGCATCTTTGAGGATAGGTTTACAATTATTACGAGTAGAGTAATTCATTATTTGTCTGAGAGATTGATTAATAGAAAGATTTAAAGTCTAAATAAGTTAAAAGAACCAAACTTTTAGAGGCTATACGGTGCCATATTCTATCAACAAACATAGACATGGCATCTTTGAGGATAGGTTTACAATTATTACAGTATCTTTGAGTAATTCATTATTTGTCTTATTTGTCTGAGATTGATTAATAGAAAGATTTAAAGTCTAAATAAGTTAAAAGAACCAAATTTGTTAGAGGCTATACGGTGCCATATTCTATCAACAAACATAGACATGGCATCTTTGAGGATAGGTTTTACAATTATTACGAGTAGAGTAATTCATTATTTGTCTGAGAGATTGATTAATAGAAAGATTTAAAGTCTAAATAAGTTAAAAGAACCAAACTTGTTAGAGGCTATACGGTGCCATATTCTATCAACAAACATAGACATGGCATCTTTGAGGATAGGTTTACAATTATTACGAGTAGAGTAATTCATTATTTGTCTGAGAGATTGATTAATAGAAAGATTTAAAGTCTAAATAAGTTAAAGAACCAAATTTTTAGAGGCTATACGGTGCCATATTCTATCAACAAACATAGACATGGCATCTTTGAGGATAGGTTTACAATTATTACGAGTAGAGTAATTCATTATTTGTCTGAGAGATTGATTAATAGAAAGATTTAAAGTCTAAATAAGTTAAAAGAAAAACTTTTAGAAGTTATATTCTATCAACAAACATAGAACCAAAGGTTTTTTAGAGGCTTCATTATTTGTCTGAGAGTTGATTAATAGAAAGATTTAAAGTCTAAATATTCTATCAACAAACAAACATAGACATGGCATCTTTGAGGATAGGTTTACAATTATTACGAGTAGAGTAATTCATTATTTGTCTGAGAGATTGATTAATAGAAAGATTTAAAGTCTAAATAAGTCAAAAGAACCAAATTTTTTAGAGGCTATACGGTGCCATATTCTATCAACAAACATAGACATGGCATCTTTGAGGATAGGTTTACAATTATTACGAGTAGAGTAATTCATTATTTGTCTGAGAGATTGATTAATAGAAAGATTTAAAGTCTAAATAAGTTAAAAGAACCAAATTTTTTAGAGGCTATACGCTATACGGTGCCATATTCTATCAACAAACATAGACATGGCATCTTTGAGGATAGGTTTACAATTATTACGAGTAGAGTAATTCATTATTTGTCTGAGAGATTGATTAATAGAAAGATTTAAAGTCTAAATAAGTTACGAGAACCAAATTTTTTAGAGGCTATACGGTGCCATATTCTATCAACAAACATAGACATGGCATCTTTGAGGATAGGTTTACAATTATTACGAGTAGAGTAATTCATTATTTGTCTGAGAGATTGATTAATAGAAAGATTTAAAGTCTAAATAAGTTAAAAGAACCAAATTTGTTAGAGGCTATACGGTGCATATTCTATCAACAAACATAGACATGGCATCTTTGAGGATAGGTTTACAATTATTACGAGTAGAGTAATTCATTATTTGTCTGAGAGATTGATTAATAGAAAGATTTAAAGTCTAAATAAGTTAAAAGAACCAAACTTTTTTAGAGGCTATACGGTGCCATATTCTATCAACAAACATAGACATGGCATCTTTGAGGATAGGTTTACAATTATTACGAGTAGAGTAATTCATTATTTGTCTGAGAGATTGATTAATAGAAAGATTTAAAGTCTAAATAAGTTACGAGAACCAAATTTTTTTGAGAGGCTATACGGTGCCATATATTCTATCAACAAACATAGATCATGGCATCTTTGAGGATTGATTAATAGGTTTACAATTATTACGGTGCCATATTCTATCAACAAAAAGGCATCTTTGAGTAATTCATTATTTGTCTGAGAGATTGATTAATAGAAAGATTTAAAGTCTAAATAAGTTACGAGAACCAAATTTGTTAGAGGCTATACGGTGCCATATTCTATCAACAAACATAGACATGGCATCTTTGAGGATAGGTTTACAATTATTACGAGTAGAGTAATTCATTATTTGTCTGAGAGATTGATTAATAGAAAGATTTAAAGTCTAAATAAGTCAAAAGAACCAAACTTGTTAGAGGCTATACGGTGCCATATTCTATCAACAAACATAGACATGGCATCTTTGAGGATAGGTTTACAATTATTACGAGTAGAGTAATTCATTATTTGTCTGAGAGATTGATTAATAGAAAGATTTAAAGTCTAAATAAGTTAAGAGAACCAAACTTGTTAGAGGCTATACGGTGCCATATTCTATCAACAAACATAGACATGGCATCTTTGAGGATAGGTTTACAATTATTACGAGTAGAGTAATTCATTATTTGTCTGAGAGATTGATTAATAGAAAGATTTAAAGTCTAAATAAGTTAAAAGAACCAAATTTTTTAGAGGCTATACGGTGCCATATTCTATCAACAAACATAGACATGGCATCTTTGAGGATAGGTTTACAATTATTACGAGTAGAGTAATTCATTATTTGTCTGAGAGATTGATTAATAGAAAGATTTAAAGTCTAAATAAGTTAAAAGAACCAAATTTTTAGAGGCTATACGGTGCCATATTCTATCAACAAACATAGACATGGCATCTTTGAGGATAGGTTTACAATTATTACGAGTAGAGTAATTCATTATTTGTCTGAGAGATTGATTAATAGAAAGATTTAAAGTCTAAATAAGTTACGAGAACCAAATTTTTTAGAGGCTATACGGTATTCATATTCTATCAACAAACATAGACATGGCATCTTTGAGGATAGGTTTACAATTAAAAGTTACGAGTAGAGTAATTCATTATTTGTCTGAGAATTATTGATTAATAGAAAGATTTAAAGTCTAAATAAGTTAAAGAACCAAATTTTTTAGAGGCTATACGGTGCCATATTCTATCAACAAACATAGACATGGCATCTTTGAGGATAGGTTTACAATTATTACGAGTAGAGTAATTCATTATTTGTCTGAGAGATTGATTAATAGAAAGATTTAAAGTCTAAATAAGTTAAAAGAACCAAACTTGTTAGAGGCTATACGGTGCCATATTCTATCAACAAACATAGACATGGCATCTTTGAGGATAGGTTTACAATTATTACGAGTAGAGTAATTCATTATTTGTCTGAGAGATTGATTAATAGAAAGATTTAAAGTCTAAATAAGTTAAAAGAACCAAATTTGTTAGAGGCTATACGGTGCCATATTCTATCAACAAACATAGACATGGCATCTTTGAGGATAGGTTTACAATTATTACGAGTAGAGTAATTCATTATTTGTCTGAGAGATTGATTAATAGAAAGATTTAAAGTCTAAATAAGTTAAAGAACCAAACTTGTTAGAGGCTATACGGTGCCATATTCTATCAACAAACATAGACATGGCATCTTTGAGGATAGGTTTACAATTATTACGAGTAGAGTAATTCATTATTTGTCTGAGAGATTGATTAATAAAAGATTTAAAAGAGTCTAAATAAGTTAAAAGAACCAAATTTTTAGAGGCTATACGGTGCCATATTCTATCAACAAACATAGACATGGCATCTTTGAGGATAGGTTTACAATTATTACGAGTAGAGTAATTCATTATTTGTCTGAGAGATTGATTAATAGAAAGATTTAAAGTCTAAATAAGTTACGAGAACCAAATTTTTTTAGAGGCTATACGGTGCCATATTCTATCAACAAACATAGACATGGCATCTTTGAGGATAGGTTTACAATTATTACGAGTAGAGTAATTCATTATTTGTCTGAGAGATTGATTAATAGAAAGATTTAAAGTCTAAATAAGTTACGAAAGAACCAAATTTGTTAGAGGCTATACGGTGCCATATTCTATCAACAAACATAGACATGGCATCTTTGAGGATAGGTTTACAATTATTACGAGTAGAGTAATTCATTATTTGTCTGAGAGATTGATTAATAGAAAGATTTAAAGTCTAAATAAGTTACGAGAACCAAATTTGTTAGAGGCTATACGGTGCCATATTCTATCAACAAACATAGACATGGCATCTTTGAGGATAGGTTTACAATTATTACGAGTAGAGTAATTCATTATTTGTCTGAGAGATTGATTAATAGAAAGATTTAAAGTCTAAATAAGTTAAAAGAACCAAATTTGTTAGAGGCTATACGGTGCCATATTCTATCAACAAACATAGACATGGCATCTTTGAGGATAGGTTTACAATTATTACGAGTAGAGTAATTCATTATTTGTCTGAGAGATTGATTAATAGAAAGATTTAAAGTCTAAATAAGTCAAAAGAACCAAAACTTGTTAGAGGCTATACGGTGCCATATTCTATCAACAAACATAGACATGGCATCTTTGAGGATAGGTTTACAATTATTACGAGTAGAGTAATTCATTATTTGTCTGAGAAAGATTGATTAATAGAAAAACTTGATTTAAAGTCTAAATAAGTTAAAAGAACCAAATTTGTTAGATTAATAGGCTATAAATAAGTCAAAAGAACCAAACTTTTTAGCCATATTCTATCAACAAACATAGACATGGCATCTTTGAGGATAGGTTTACAATTATTACGAGTAGAGTAATTCATTATTTGTCTGAGAGATTGATTAATAGAAAGATTTAAAGTCTAAATAAGTTAAAAGAACCAAATTTTTAGAGGCTATACGGTGCCATATTCTATCAACAAACATAGACATGGCATCTTTGAGGATAGGTTTACAATTATTACGAGTAGAGTAATTCATTATTTGTCTGAGAGATTGATTAATAGAAAGATTTAAAGTCTAAATAAGTTAAAAGAACCAAATTTTTTAGAGGCTATACGGTGCCATATTCTATCAACAAACATAGACATGGCATCTTTGAGGATAGGTTTACAATTATTACGAGTAGAGTAATTCATTATTTGTCTGAGAGATTGATTAATAGAAAGATTTAAAGTCTAAATAAGTCAAAAGAACCAAATTTGTTAGAGGGCTATACGGTGCCATATTCTATCAACAAACATAGACATGGCATCTTTTGAGGATAGGTTTACAATTATTACTTTGAGTAGAGTAATTCATTATTTGTCTGAGAGATTGATTAATAGAAAGATTTAAAGTCTAAATAAGTTAAAAGAACCAAACTTGTTAGAGGCTATACGGTGCCATATTCTATCAACAAACATAGACATGGCATCTTTGAGGATAGGTTTACAATTATTACGAGTAGAGTAATTCATTATTTGTCTGAGAGATTGATTAATAGAAAGATTTAAAGTCTAAATAAGTTAAGTTAGAGGCTATACGGTGCCATATTCTATCAACAAACAAATTTTTTTGAGATAGGCTTATACGGTGTCCATTAATAGAAAGATTTAAAGTCTTCTATCAACAAACATAGACATGGCATCTTTGAGGATAGGTTTACAATTATTACATTATTTGAGTTGATTAATAGAAAGTAATTCATTATTTGTCTGAGGATTGATTAATTGAGAAAGATTTAAAGTCTAAATAAGTTAAAAACCAAACTTGTTAGAGGCTATACGGTGCCATATTCTATCAACAAACATAGACATGGCATCTTTGAGGATAGGTTTACAATTATTACGAGTAGAGTAATTCATTATTTGTCTGAGAGATTGATTAATAGAAAGATTTAAAGTCTAAATAAGTTAAAAGAACCAAATTTGTTAGAGGCTATACGGTGCCATATTCTATCAACAAACATAGACATGGCATCTTTGAGGATAGGTTTACAATTATTACGAGTAGAGTAATTCATTATTTGTCTGAGAGATTGATTAATAGAAAGATTTAAAGTCTAAATAAGTTAAAAGAACCAAATTTGTTAGAGGCTATACGGTGCCATATTCTATCAACAAACATAGACATGGCATCTTTGAGGATAGGTTTACAATTATTACGAGTAGAGTAATTCATTATTTGTCTGAGAGATTGATTAATAGAAAGATTTAAAGTCTAAATAAGTTAAAAGAACCAAATTTTGTTAGAGGCTATACGGTGCCATATTCTATCAACAAACATAGACATGGCATCTTTGAGGATAGGTTTACAATTATTACGAGTAGAGTAATTCATTATTTGTCTGAGAGATTGATTAATAGAAAGATTTAAAGTCTAAATAAGTTACGAGAACCAAATTTTTAGAGGCTATACGGTGCCATATTCTATCAACAAACATAGACATGGCATCTTTGAGGATAGGTTTACAATTATTACGAGTAGAGTAATTCATTATTTGTCTGAGAGATTGATTAATAGAAAGATTTAAAGTCTAAATAAGTTAAAAGAACCAAATTTTTAGAGGCTATACGGTGCCATATTCTATCAACAAACATAGACATGGCATCTTTGAGGATAGGTTTACAATTATTACGAGTAGAGTAATTCATTATTTGTCTGAGAGATTGATTAATAGAAAGATTTAAAGTCTAAATAAGTTAAAAGAACCAAATTTTTAGAGGCTATACGGTGCCATATTCTATCAACAAACATAGACATTCTTTGAGGATAGGTTTACAATTATTACGATAGAGTAATTCATTATTTGTCTGAAGATTGATTAATAGAAAGATTTAAAGTCTAAATAAGTTAAAAGAACCAAATTTTTAGAGGCTATACGGTGCCATATTCTATCAACAAACATAGACATGGCATCTTTTGAGGATAGGTTTACAATTACAGAGTAGAGTAATTCATTATTTGTCTGAGAGATTGATTAATAGAAAGATTTAAAGTCTAAATAAGTTAAAACCAAATTTGTTAGAGGGCTATACGGTGCCATATTCTATCAACAAACATAGACATGGCATCTTTTGAGGATAGGTTTACAATTATTACGAGTAGAGTAATTCATTATTTGTCTAGAGATTGATTAATAGAAGATTTAAAGTCTAAATAAGTCATATACGGTGCATCTTTGAGGATAGGTTTACAATTATTACGAGTAGAGTAATTCATTATTTGTCTGAGAGATTGATTACAAGATTTGAGGATAGGTATTTGTCTTTAAAGTCTAAATAAGTTAAAGAACCAAATTTGTTAGAGGCTATTGAGGATAGGTTTACAATTATTATAGAAATTCATTATTTGTCTGAGAGATTGATTAATAGAAATTTAAAGTCAAATAAGTTAAAAGAACCAAATTTGTTAGAGGCTATACGGTGCCATATTCTATCAACAAACATAGACATGGCATCTTTGAGGATAGGTTTACAATTATTACGAGTAGAGTAATTCATTATTTGTCTGAGAGATTGATTAATAGAAAGATTTAAAGTCTAAATAAGTTACGAGAACCAAATTTTTTAGAGGCTATACGGTGCCATATTCTATCAACAAACATAGACATGGCATCTTTGAGGATAGGTTTACAATTATTACGAGTAGAGTAATTCATTATTTGTCTGAGAGATTGATTAATAGAAAGATTTAAAGTCTAAATAAGTTAAAAGAACCAAATTTTTAGAGGCTATACGGTGCCATATTCTATCAACAAACATAGACATGGCATCTTTGAGGATAGGTTTACAATTATTACGAGTAGAGTAATTCATTATTTGTCTGAGAGATTGATTAATAGAAAGATTTAAAGTCTAAATAAGTTAAAAGAACCAAATTTGTTAGAGGCTATATTCTATCAACCATATTCTTTGAGGATAGGTTTACATCAACAAACATAGACATGGCATCTTTGAGGATAGGTTTACAATTATCAACAAACATAGACATGTATCTTTGAGGAATTCATTATTTTCATTATTTGTCTGAGAGATTGATTAATAGAAAGATTTAAAGTCTAAATAAGTTAAAAGAACCAAATTTGTTAGAGGCTATACGGTGCCATATTCTATCAACAAACATAGACATGGCATCTTTGAGGATAGGTTTACAATTATTACGAGTAGAGTAATTCATTATTTGTCTGAGAGATTGATTAATAGAAAGATTTAAAGTCTAAATAAGTTACGAGAACCAAATTTGTTAGAGGCTATACGGTGCCATATTCTATCAACAAACATAGACATGGCATCTTTGAGGATAGGTTTACAATTATTACGAGTAGAGTAATTCATTATTTGTCTGAGAGATTGATTAATAGAAAGATTTAAAGTCTAAATAAGTTAAAAGAACCAAATTTGTTAGAGGCTATACGGTGCCATATTCTATCAACAAACATAGACATGGCATCTTTGAGGATAGGTTTACAATTATTACGAGTAGAGTAATTCATTATTTGTCTGAGAGATTGATTAATAGAAAGATTTAAAGTCTAAATAAGTCAAAAGAACCAAATTTTTTAGAGGCTATACGGTGCCATATTCTATCAACAAACATAGACATGGCATCTTTGAGGATAGGTTTACAATTATTACGAGTAGAGTAATTCATTATTTGTCTGAGAGATTGATTAATAGAAAGATTTAAAGTCTAAATAAGTCAAAAGAACCAAATTTGTTAGAGGCTATACGGTGCCATATTCTATCAACAAACATAGACATGGCATCTTTGAGGATAGGTTTACAATTATTACGAGTAGAGTAATTCATTATTTGTCTGAGAGATTGATTAATAGAAAGATTTAAAGTCTAAATAAGTTACGAGAACCAAATTTGTTAGAGGCTATACGGTGCCATATTCTATCAACAAACATAGACATGGCATCTTTGAGGACACGTTTACAATTATTACGAGTAGAGTAATTCATTATTTGTCTGAGAGAACCAAATTTTTTAGAGGCTTGATTAATAGAAAGGATTTAAAGTCTAAATAAGTTTAAAGTCTAAATAAGTCAGAACCAAATTTGTTAGAGGCTATACGGTGCCATATTCTATCAACAAACATAGACATGGCATCTTTGAGGATAGGTTTACAATTATTACGAGTAGAGTAATTCATTATTTGTCTGAGAGATTGATTAATAGAAAGATTTAAAGTCTAAATAAGTTAAAAGAACCAAATTTGTTAGAGGCTATACGGTGCCATATTCTATCAACAAACATAGACATGGCATCTTTGAGGATAGGTTTACAATTATTACGAGTAGAGTAATTCATTATTTGTCTGAGAGATTGATTAATAGAAAGATTTAAAGTCTAAATAAGTTAAAAGAACCAAATTTGTTAGAGGCTATACGGTGCCATATTCTTCTAACATCAACAAACATAGACATGGCATCATTATTTGTCTGAGAGGATTAATAGAAAGATTTAAAGTCTAAATTTACAATTATTAGAGGCTATACGGTGCCATATTCTATCAACAAACATAGACATGGCATCTTTGAGGATATTCAATTATTTGTCTGAATTTGTCTGAGATTGATTAATAGAAAGATTTAAAGTCTAAATAAGTTAAAAGAACCAAATTTTTAGAGGCTATACGGTGCCATATTCTATCAACAAACATAGACATGGCATCTTTGAGGATAGGTTTACAATTATTACGAGTAGAGTAATTCATTATTTGTCTGAGAGATTGATTAATAGAAAGATTTAAAGTCTAAATAAGTCAAAAGAACCAAACTTTTTAGAGGCTATACGGTGCCATATTCTATCAACAAACATAGACATGGCATCTTTGAGGATTACAATTTTACAATTTCATTATTTGTCTGAGAGATTGATTAATTCATTTAAAGTTTAAGTCTTGAGAGGCTATTGATTTCTAATAGAAATCTTTGATTTAAAGTTACTAAATAATTTGTCTGAGAGATTGATTAATAGAAAGAAATTTCTAAATTAGAGGCTATACGGTGCCATATTCTATCAACAAACATAGACATGGCATCTTTGAGGATAGGTTTACAATTATTACGAGTAGAGTAATTCATTATTTGTCTGAGAGATTGATTAATAGAAAGATTTAAAGTCTAAATAAGTTACGAGAACCAAATTTGTTAGAGGCTATACGGTGCCATATTCTATCAACAAACATAGACATGGCATCTTTGAGGATAGGTTTACAATTATTACGAGTAGAGTAATTCATTATTTGTCTGAGAGATTGATTAATAGAAAGATTTAAAGTCTAAATAAGTTAAAAGAACCAAATTTTTAGAGGCTATACGGTGCCATATTCTATCAACAAACATAGACATGGCATCTTTGAGGATAGGTTTACAATTATTACGAGTAGAGTAATTCATTATTTGTCTGAGAGATTGATTAATAGAAAGATTTAAAGTCTAAATCTTAAATAAGTTAAAAGAACCAAATATGTTAGAGGCTATACGGTGCCATATTCTATCAACAAACATAGACATGGCATAGAGGCTATTTGTCTGACGGTGCCATATTTCTATCAACAAACATAGACATGGCATCTTTGAGGATAGGTTTACAATTATTACAAAATTCATTATTTGTCTGAGAGATTGATTAATAGAAAGATTTAAAGTCTAAATAAGTTAAAAGAACCAAATTTGTTAGAGGCTATACGGTGCCATATTCTATCAACAAACATAGACATGGCATCTTTGAGGATAGGTTTACAATTATTACGAGTAGAGTAATTCATTATTTGTCTGAGAGATTGATTAATAGAAAGATTTAAAGTCTAAATAAGTACGAGAACCAAATTTTTTAGAGGCTATACGGTGCCATATTCTATCAACAAACATAGACATGGCATCTTTGAGGAGGATAGGTTTTACAATTATTACGAGTAATTCATTATTTGTCTGAGAGATTGATTAATAGAAAGATTTAAAGTCTAAATAAGTTAAAAGAACCAAATTTGTTAGGATAGGGTGCCATATTCTATCAACAAACATAGACATGGCATCTTTGAGATAGGTTTACAATTATTACGAGTAGAGTAATTCATTATTTGTCTGAGAGATTGATTAATAGAAAGATTTAAAGTCTAAATAAGTTACGAGAACCAAATTTGTTAGAGGCTATACGGTGCCATATTCTATCAACAAACATAGACATGGCATCTTTGAGGATAGGTTTACAATTATTACGAGTAGAGTAATTCATTATTTGTCTGAGAGATTGATTAATAGAAAGATTTAAAGTCTAAATAAGTTAAAAGAACCAAATTTTTAGAGGCTATACGGTGCCATATTCTATACGGTGCCATATTCTATCAACAAACATAGACATGGCATCTTTGAGGATAGGTTTACAATTATTACAGTAGAGTAATTCATTATTTGTCTGAGAGATTGATTAATAGAAAGATTTAAAGTCTAAATAAGTTAAAAGAACCAAATTTTTAGAGGCTATACGGTGCCATATTCTATCAACAAACATAGACATGGCATCTTTGAGGATAGGTTTACAATTATTACGAGTAGAGTAATTCATTATTTGTCTGAGAGATTGATTAATAGAAAGATTTAAAGTCTAAATAAGTTACGAGAACCAAATTTGTTAGAGGCTATACGGTGCCATATTCTATCAACAAACATAGACATGGCATCTTTGAGGATAGGTTTACAATTATTACGAGTAGAGTAATTCATTATTTGTCTGAGAGATTGATTAATAGAAAGATTTAAAGTCTAAATAAGTCAAAAGAACCAAACTTGTTAGAGGCTATACGGTGCCATATTCTATCAACAAACATAGACATGGCATCTTTGAGGATTGATTAATAGGTTTAAAGTCAAATAAGTTACGAGTAAATTTTTTAGAGGCTAATTCATTATTTGTCTGAGAGATTGATTAATAGAAAGAGATTTCAAATTTGTCTAAATAAGTTAAAATAAGTTAAAAGAACCAAATTTGTTAGAGGCTATACGGTGCCATATTCTATCAACAAACATAGACATGGCATCTTTGAGGATAGGTTTACAATTATTACGAGTAGAGTAATTCATTATTTTGTTAATAGAAAGATTTATTAATAAGAAACCAAATTTTTTAGATTTAAAGTCTAAATAACATGTTAGGATAGAACCAAATTTTTTAGAGGCTATACGGTTGATTAATATTCTAAAGTCAAATAAGTTACAAACATTGTTAGACTATACGGCATCTTTGAGGATAGGTTTTGAGGATAATTATTACGAGTAGAGTAATTCATTATTTGTCTGAGAGATTGATTAATAGAAAGATTTAAAGTCTAAATAAGTTAAAAGAACCAAATTTTTAGAGGCTATACGGTGCCATATTCTATCAACAAACATAGACATGGCATCTTTGAGGATAGGTTTACAATTATTACGAGTAGAGAGTAATTCATTATTTGTCTGAGAGATTGATTAATAGAAAGATTTAAAGTCTAAATAAGTTAAAAGAACCAAATTTGTTAGAGGCTATACGGTGCCATATTCTATCAACAAACATAGACATGGCATCTTTGAGGATAGGTTTACAATTATTACGAGTAGAGTAATTCATTATTTGTCTGAGAGATTGATTAATAGAAAGATTTAAAGTCTAAATAAGTTTGTTAGAGAACCAAATTTATTAGAGGCTATACGGTGCCATATTCTATGAAATAGAAAGATTTAAAGTCTAAATAAGTTACAAAACATAGACATGGCATCTTTGAGGATAGGATAGGTTTACAATTATTACGAGTAGAGTAATTCATTATTTGTCTGAGAGATTGATTAATAGAAAGATTTAAAGTCTAAATAAGTTAAAAGAACCAAATTTGTTAGAGGCTATACGGTGCCATATTCTATCAACAAACATAGACATGGCATCTTTGAGGATAGGTTTACAATTATTACGAGTAGAGTAATTCATTATTTGTCTGAGAGATTGATTAATAGAAAGATTTAAAGTCTAAATAAGTTACGAGAACCAAATTTTTAGAGGCTATACGGTGCCATATTCTATCAACAAACATAGACATGGCATCTTTGAGGATAGGTTTACAATTATTACGAGTAGAGAATTCATTATTTGTAATTCATTATTTGTCTGAGAGATTGATTAATAGAAAACAAACATAGATTTAAAGTCTAAATAAGTTAAAGAACCAAAAGTCTTGTTAGAGGCTATACGGTGCCATATTCTATCAACAAACATAGACATGGCATCTTTGAGGATAGGTTTACAATTATTACGAGTAGAGTAATTCATTATTTGTCTGAGAGAAAGATTTAAAGTCTAAATAAGTTAAAGATTTAAAGGCTATATAATATTCTATCAACAAAACATGGCAAAGGATTTGTTTACGAGTAGAGTAATTCATTATTTGTCTGAGTGATTGATTAATTTTAAAGTCAAATAAACAAATAGACATGGCATTCTTTGGACATGGCATCTTTGAGGATACGTTTACAATTATTACGAGTAGAGTAATTCATTATTTGTCTGAGAGATTGATTAATAGAAAGATTTAAAGTCTAAATAAGTTAAAGAACCAAATTTGTTAGAGGCTATACGGTGCCATATTCTATCAACAAACATAGACATGGCATCTTTGAGGATAGGTTTACAATTATTACGAGTAGAGTAATTCATTATTTGTCTGAGAGATTGATTAATAGAAAGATTTAAAGTCTAAATAAGTTACGAGAACCAAATTTGTTAGAGGCTAATAAATAAGTCAACAAACATCAACAAACATTTTTCTTAATCTTTGAGGATAGGTTTACAATTATTACATGGCATCTTTGAGATAGGTTTAATTCATTATTTTATTTGTCTGAGAGATTGATTAATAGAAAGATTTAAAGTCTAAATAAGTTACGAGAACCAAATTTTTAGAGGCTATACGGTGCCATATTCTATCAACAAACATAGACATGGCATCTTTGAGGATAGGTTTACAATTATTACAGAGTAGAGTAATTCATTATTTGTCTGAGAGATTGATTAATAGAAAGATTTAAAGTCTAAATAAGTTAAAAGAACCAAATTTTTAGAGGCTATACGGTGCCATATTCTATCAACAAACATAGACATGGCATCTTTGAGGATAGGTTTACAATTATTACAGTAGAGTAATTCATTATTTGTCTGAGAGATTGATTAATAGAAAGATTTAAAGTCTAAATAAGTTACGAGAACCAAACTTAGAGGTTAGAGGCCATATTCTATCAACAAACATAGTGCATCTTTGAGGGATTCTATCAACAAACATAGACATTAATAGCAAATAAGTCTTTGTTAGAGGATAGGTTTCACAATTATTACATGGTATCTTTGAGGAATTCATTATTTGTCTGAGAGAGATTGATTAATAGAAAGATTTAAAGTCTAAATAAGTTACGAGAACCAAACTTGTTAGAGGCTATACGGTGCCATATTCTATCAACAAACATAGACATGGCATCTTTGAGGATAGGTTTACAATTATTACGAGTAGAGTAATTCATTATTTGTCTGAGAGATTGATTAATAGAAAGATTTAAAGTCTAAATAAGTTACGAGAACCAAATTTTTTAGAGGCTATACGGTGCCATATTCTATCAACAAACATAGACATGGCATCTTTGAGGATAGGTTTACAATTATTACGAGTAGAGTAATTCATTATTTGTCTGAGAGATTGATTAATAGAAAGATTTAAAGTCTAAATAAGTTACGAGAACCAAATTTTTTAGAATACGGTGCCAAATCAACAAACATTGGCATCTTTGAGGAGGCTATACGGTAGCCATTATTTGTCTGATTGATTAATAGAAAGATTTAAAGTCTAAATAAACATAGACATGGCATCTTTATCAGGGCATCTTTGAGGATTTTACAATTATTACGAGTAGAGTAATTCATTATTTGTCTGAGAGATTGATTAATAGAAAGATTTAAAGTCTAAATAAGTCAAAAGAACCAAATTTGTTAGAGGCTATACGGTGCCATATTCTATCAACAAACATAGACATGGCATCTTTGAGGATAGGTTTACAATTATTACGAGTAGAGTAATTCATTATTTGTCTGAGAGATTGATTAATAGAAAGATTTAAAGTCTAAATAAGTTAAAGAACCAAATTTGTTAGAGGCTATACGGTTTTGAAACATATTCTATCAACAAACATAGACATGGCATCTTTGAGGATAGGTTTACAATTATTACGAGTAGAGTAATTCATTATTTGTCTGAGAGATTGATTAATAGAAATTTTTAAAGTTACTAAATAAAATTTGTTAGAGGCTATACGAGATCAACAAACATAACATGGCATCTTTGAGGATAGGTTTTAATTATTACGAGTAGAGTAATTCATTATTTGTCTGAGAGATTGATTAATAGAAAGATTTAAAGTCTAAATAAGTTCCAAACTTGTTAGAGGCTATCATATTCAAACAAACATAGACATGGCATCTTTGAGGATAGGTTTACAATTATTACAGTAGAGTAATTCATTATTTGTCTGAGAGATTGATTAATAGAAAGATTTAAAGTCTAAATAAGTTAAAGAACCAAACTTTTTAGAGGCTATACGGTGCCATATTCTATCAACAAACATAGACATGGCATCTTTGAGGATAGGTTTACAATTATTACAGTGAGAGTAATTCATTATTTGTCTGAGAGAAATTGATTAATAGAAAGATTTAAAGTCTTAAATAAGTTACGAGAACCAAATTTTTAGAAGGCTATACGGTGCCATATTCTATCAACAAACATAGACATGGCATCTTTGAGGATAGGTTTACAATTATTACGAGTAGAGTAATTCATTATTTGTCTGAGAGATTGATTAATGAAAGATTTAAAGTCTAAATAAGTTACGAGAACCAAATTTTTTCAGAGGCTATTTAAAGTCTAAATGCCATATTCTATCAACAAACATAGACATGGCATCTTTGAGGATAGGTTTACAATTATTACGAGTAGAGTAATTCATTATTTGTCTGAGAGATTGATTAATAGAAAGATTTAAAGTCTAAATAAGTCAAAAGAACCAAATTTGTTAGAGGCTATACGGTGCCATATTCTATCAACAAACATAGACATGGCATCTTTGAGGATAGGTTTACAATTATTACAGTAGAGATGAATTCATTATTTGTCTGAGAGATTGATTAATAGAAAGATTTAAAGTCTAAATAAGTTACGAGAACCAAATTTTTTAGAGGCTATACGGTGCCATATTCTATCAACAAACATAGACATGGGCATCTTTGAGGATAGGTTTACAATTATTACGAGTAGAGTAATTCATTATTTGTCTGTGTTGTCTGAGATTGATTAATAGAAAGATTTAAAGTCAAGTTAAAGAACCAAACTTGTTAGAGGCTATATTTGGTGCCATATTCTATCCTTGAAACATAGACATGGCATCTTTTGAGTAGGTTTACAATTATTACGAGTAGAGTAATCATTATTTGGTCTGAGAGATTGATTAATAGAAAGATTTAAAGTCTAAAATAAGTTACGAGAACCAAATTTTTAGAGGCTATATGGTGCCATATTCTACCAAACAAACATAGACATGGCATCTTTGAGGATAGACAATTATTACGAGTAGAGTAATTCATTGTTGTCTGAGAGATTGATAAGTCAAAAGAGCCAAATAGTTTGGTCATCTCTTTACAATAATGTTCATTCTGTAGTAAGTCAAAGAGCCAAACGGGTTGGTCATCTCTTTACAATCATGTTCATTCTGTAGTAAGTCAAAGAGCCAAATGGGTTGGTCATCTCTTTACAATAATGTTCATTCTGTAGTAAGTCAAAGAGCCAAACGAGTTGGTCATCACTTTACAATAATGTTCATTCTGTAGTAAGTCAAAATCCCTGAGCCAAATGGTTGGTCATCTCTTTACAATAATGTTCATTCTGTAGTAAGTCAAAAAGAACCAAACAGGGTTGGTCATCTCTTTACAATAATGTTCATTCTGTAGTAAGTCAAATAGCCAAATGAGTTGGTCATCTCTTTACAATGATGTTCATTCTGTAGTAAGTCAAGTGCCAAACGATTTGGTCATCTCTTTACAATAATGTTCATTCTGTAGTAAGTCAAAGAGCCAAATGAGTTGGTCATCTCTTTACAATAATGTTCATTCTGTAGTAAGTCAAAGAGCCAAATGAGTTGGTCATCTCTTTACAATAATGTTCATTCTGTAGTAAGTCAAAGAGCCAAACGAGTTGGTCATCTCTTTACAATAATGTTCGTTCTGTGTGTAAGTCAAAAAGAGCCAAACAGTTGGTCATCTCTTTACAATAATGTTCATTCTGTAGTAAGTCAAAGAGCCAAATGAGTTGGTCATCTCTTTAATAATGTTCATTCTGTAGTAAGTCAAAGAGCCAAATGAGTTGGTCATCTCTTTTACAATAATGTTCATTCTGTAGTAAGTCAAAGAGCCAAACGAGTTGGTCATCTCTTTACAATAATGTTCATTCTGTAGTAAGTCAAAGAGCCAAATGAGTTGGTCATCTCTTTACAATAATGTTCATTCTGTAGTAAGTCAAAGAGCCAAACAGAGTTGGTCATCTCTTTACAATAATGTTCATTCTGTAGTAAGTCAAAGAGCCAAACAGGTTGGTCATCTCTTTACAATAATGTTCATTCTGTAGTAAGTCAAAGAGCCAAACAGGTTGGTCATCTCTTTAAAATAATGTTCATTCTGTAGTAAGTCAAAGAGCCAAACGGTTGGTCATCTCTCTTTACAATAATGTTCATTCTGTAGTAAGTCAAAGAACCAAACAGGTTGGTCATCTCTTTACAATAATGTTCATTCTGTAGTAAGTCAAAGAACCAAACGAGTTGGTCATCTCTTTACAATAATGTTCATTCTGTAGTAAGTCAAAGAGCCAAACAGGTTGGTCATCTCTTTACAATAATGTTCATTCTGTAGTAAGTCAAAGAGCCAAATGAGTTGGTCATCTCTTTACAATAATGTTCATTCTGTAGTAAGTCAAAGAGCCAAATGAGTTGGTCATCTCTTTACAATAATGTTCATTCTGTAGTAAGTCAAAGAGCCAAACAGGTTGGTCATCTCTTTACAATAATGTTCATTCTGTAGTAAGTCAAAGAGCCAAATGAGTTGGTCATCTCTTTACAATAATGTTCATTCTGTAGTAAGTCAAAGAGCCAAACAGGTTGGTCATCTCTTTACAATAATGTTCATTCTGTAGTAAGTCAAAGAGCCAAATGAGTTGGTCATCTCTTTACAATAATGTTCATTCTGTAGTAAATCAAAGAACCAAATGAGTTGGTCATCTCTTTACAATAATGTTCATTCTGTAGTAAGTCAAAGAGTCAAACGAGTTGGTCATCTCTTTACAATAATGTTCATTCTGTAGTAAGTCAAAGAGCCAAACGGGTTGGTCATCTCTTTACAATAATGTTCATTCTGTAGTAAGTCAAAAGAGCCAAACGAGTTGGTCATCTCTTTATAATAATGTTCATTCTGTAGTAAGTCAAAGAGCCAAACGAGTTGGTCATCTTTTACAATAATGTTCATTCTGTAGTAAGTCAAAGAGCCAAACGAGTTGGTCATCTCTTTACAAATAATGTTCATTCTGTAGTAAGTCAAAGAGCCAAACGAGTTGGTCATCTCTTTACAATAATGTTCATTCTGTGAGTAAGTCAAAAGAGCCAAACGAGTTGGTCATCTCTTTACAATAATGTTCATTCTGTAGTAAGTCAAAGCCAAACAGGTTGGTCATCTCTTTACAATAATGTTCATTCTGTAGTAAGTCAAAGAGCCAAACGAGTTGGTCATCTCTTTAAAATAATGTTCATTCTGTAGTAAGTCAAAGAGCCAAATGAGTTGGTCATCTCCTTAAAATAATGTTCATTCTGTAGTAAGTCAAAGAGCCAAACAGAGTTGGTCATCTCTTTACAATAATGTTCATTCTGTAGTAAGTCAAAAAGAGCCAAACGAGTTGGTCATCTCTTTACAATAATGTTCATTCTGTAGTAAGTCAAAAGAGCCAAATGAGTTGGTCATCTTTTTACAATAATGTTCATTCTGTAGTAAGTCAAAGAGCCAAACGAGTTGGTCATCTCTTTACAATAATGTTCATTCTGTAGTAAGTCAAAGAGCCAAACGAGTTGGTCATCTCTTTACAATAATGTTCATTCTGTAAAAGTCAAAAAAGCCAAATGAGTTGGTCATCTCTTTACAATAATGTTCATTCTGTAGTAAGTCAAAGAAAGGCCAAATGAGTTGGTCATCTCTTTACAATAATGTTCATTCTGTAGTAAGTCAAAGAAGCCAAACAGTTGGTCATCTCTTTACAATAATGTTCATTCTGTAGTAAGTCAAAGAGCCAAATGGTTGGTCATCTCTTTACAATAATGTTCATTCTGTAGTAAGTCAAAAGCCAAACGAGTTGGTCATCTCTTTACAATAATGTTCATTCTGTAGTAAGTCAAAGAGCCAAACGAGTTGGTCATCTCTTTACAATAATGTTCATTCTGTAGTAAGTCAAAAGAGCCAAATGAGTTGGTCATCTCTTTACAATAATGTTCATTCTAGTAGTAAGTCAAAAGAGCCAAACGAGTTGGTCATCTCTTTACAATAATGTTCATTCTGTAGTAAGTCAAAAAAGCCAAATGAGTTGGTCATCTCTTTAAATAATGTTCATTCTGTAGTAAGTCAAATAGCCAAATGAGTTGGTCATCTCTTTAAAATAATGTTCATTCTGTAGTAAGTCAAAGAGCCAAACGAGTTGGTCATCTCTTTAATAATGTTCATTCTGTAGTAAGTCAAAGAGCCAAACAGGTTGGTCATCTCTTTACAATAATGTTCATTCTGTAGTAAGTCAAAGAACCAAACGAGTTGTTCATCTCTTTACAATAATGTTCATTCTGTAGTAAGTCAAAGAGCCAAACGAGTTGGTCATCTCTTTACAATAATGTTCATTCTGTAGTAAGTCAAAGAGCCAAACAGGTTGGTCATCTCTTTACAATAATGTTCATTCTGTAGTAAGTCAAAAGCCAAATGAGTTGGTCATCTCTTTACAATAATGTTCATTCTGTAGTAAGTCAAAAGAGCCAAACAGGTTGGTCATCTCTTTACAATAATGTTCATTCTGTAGTAAGTCAAAAAAGATCATCTCTTTACAATAATGTTCATTCTGTAGTAAGTCAAAGAGGCAAATGAGTTGGTCATCTCTTTACAATAATATTTCATTCTATAGTAAGTCAAAGTGCCAAACGAGTTGGTCATCTCTTTACAATAATGTTCATTCTGTAGTAAGTCAAAGCCAAACAGGTTGGTCATCTCTTTACAATAATGTTCATTCTGTAGTAAGTCAAATATGTGCCAAATGGTTGGTCATCTCTTTACAATGTTCATTCAGGTCCAGTAAGTCAAAGAGCCAAACATGTGTGGTCATCTCTTTTTACAATGATGTTCATTCTGTCCTCGAGGAATCAAAAGAGAGTAAACGATACAACATGCGGATATGGTGGAAGATATTAGTGATATTTTTACAATGATGTTCACCCTCCAGGTCCATTCTGTAGATAAGTCAAATTAAGGATATACAATGATGTCTTATGAGGGAATGGCCTCTTTGGAAGATATTAGTGATATTTTACAATGATGTTCAAAAGGTCCAACGAGGGAACGGGCTGGGGATCTACAACTTATGCGGATATGTGTGGAAGAGTGTTCATGATGTTCACCTCCAGGTCCATAGAGGAACGGGCTGAGTTGGTCATCTCTTATGCAATATGTTCAAGATTCTGATATTTTTTAAATGATGTTCAAACAGGTCCCACCTGTCAACTCTTTAGTAAGAGATACACCCTATTCGGATATGTGGAAGATATTAGCCAAACACGTTGTTTCATCTCTTTACCACTCGAGTTTCGGGCTAGAGTAGTAGAGATACAACTTATGCGGATATGTGTGGAAGATTTAGTGATATTTTTACAATGATGTTCCTCCCAGGTCCAACGGGCTAGAGAGAAGAGATACAACTTATGCGGATATGAAGATATTCGTGATATTTACAATGATGTTCACCCTCAGGTCCACTGAGGGAACGGGCTAGGGAGAGTAAGAGAGACAACTTATGCGATATGTGTGGAAGATATTAGTGATATTTTTTACAATGATGTTCACCCTCCAGGTCCACTGAGGAAACGGGCTAGAGAGTAAGAGATACAAAGAGCCATGTGTGGAAGATATTATGTCATTTTACAATGATGTTCACCCTCCAGGTCCATTCTGTAGTAAGAGATACAACTTATGCGGATATGTGTGGAAAGATATTAGTGATATTTTTACAATGATGTTCACCTCCAGGTCCACTCAGAGGAACGGGCTAGAGAGAGATACAACTTATTATGTGTCATTAGTGATATTTTTACAATGATGTTCACCCTCCAGGTCCACTCGAGGGAACGGGCTAGAGGAGTAAGAGATACAACTTATGCGGATATGTGTGGAAGATATTAGTGATATTTTTACAATGACCCTCCAGTCCCTCGAGGGAACAAAGAGTAGGTCCAAATGGAAAGATATTAGATATTTTTACAATGATGTTCTCCAGGTCCAGAGAATAAGAGAGATTCAACTTATGCGGATATGTGTGGAAGATATTAGTGATATTTTTACAATGATGTTCACCCTCCAGGTCCACCTTGAGAGAACGGGCAGAGAGTAAGAGATACAACTTATGCGGATATGTGTAAAGATATTAGTGATATTTTTAATGGGATGTTCACCCCAGGTCCACTCTGAGGGAACGGGCTAGAGAGTAAGAGATAAAAATGCGGATATGTGTGGAAGATATTAGTGATATTTTATTAATGATGTTCACCCTCCAGGTCCAAGAGAACGGGCTAGAGAGTAAGAGATACAACTTATGCGGATATGTGTGGAAGATATTAGTGATATTTTACAATGATGTTCACCCTCCAGGTCCACTCGAGGAACGGAGCTCTCTTTAAGAATAAACTTCATTCGGATATGTGTGGAAGATATTAGTGATATTTTTTGTAATGATGTTCACCCTCCAGGTCACTCTGAGGGAACGGGCAGAGAGCAGAGAAAATATGCGGATATGCCATATTAGTGATATTTTTTACAATGATGTTCACCCTCCAGGTCCCTCTTAAGAGATACAACTTATGCGGATATGTGGAAGATATTCGTGATATTTTTACAATGATGTTCACCCTCCAGGTCCACTCGAGGAACGGGCTGAGAGTAAGAGATACAACTTATGCGGATATGTGGAAGATATTAGTGATATTTTTACAATGATGTTCACCCTCCAGGTCCACTCGAGGAACGGGCTAGAGAGTAAGAGATACAACTTATGCGGATATGTGTGTGTTCACCCTCCAGGGTCCACCTGGAAGATAATGATATTTTTACAATGATGTTCACCCTCCAGGTCCACTCGAGAGAACTGGCTGAGTAAGAGATACAACTTATGCGGATATGTGTGGAAGATATTAGTGATATTTTACAATGATGTTCACAAGGTCCACTCGAGGGAACGGGCTGAGGTGCGGATATGCGGATATGTGGAAGATATTGGTGATATTTTTACAATGATGTTCACCCTCCAGGTCCACTCGAGGGAACAGGCTAGAAAAGAGATACAACTTATGCGGATATGTGTGAAGATATTAGTGATATTTTTACAATGATGTTCACCCTCCAGGTCCAACTGAGAGAACGGGCTAGAGAGTAAGAGATACAACTTATGCGGATATGTGGAAGATATTAGTGATATTTTTACAATGATGTTCACCCTCCAGGTCCACTCTGAGGAACGGGCTAGAGTAAGAGATACAACTTATGCGGATTATATGTGGAAGATATTAGTGATAACTTATGTTCACCCTCCAGGTCCCTCGAGGAACGGGCTAGAGAGGAAACTACAACTTATGCGGATATGTGGAAGATATTATTGATATTTTTCAATGATGTTCACCCTCAGGTCCACTCGAGGGAACGGGCTAGAGTAAGAGATACAACTTATGCGGATATGTGTCCACCTGGAAGATAAGAGCCAAACATGCGGATATGTGAAGATATTTTTACAATGATGTTCACCCTCCAGGTCCACTCGAGGGAACGGGCTAGAGAAGAGATACAACTTATGCGGATATGTGTGGAAGATATTAGTGATGGCCAAATGATGTTCACCCTCCAGGTCCCTCGAGGGAACGGGCTAGAGTAAGAAGTACAACTTATGCGGATATGTGTGAAGATATTAGTGATATTTTACAATGATGTTCACCTCCAGGTCCAATAGGAACGGGCTAGAGAGTAAGAGATACAACTTATGCGGATATGTGTGGAAGATATTAGTGATATTTTTACAATGATGTTCACCCTCCAGTCCTCGAGGAACGGGCTAGAGAGTAAGAGAGGCTAAAGTAAGATATGGAAGATATTAGTGATATTTTTACACGGATATGTGTGGAAGATAACTTATGATGATATTTTTTTTAATGATGTTCACCCTCAGGTCCACTCGAGGGAACAGGCTAGAGAGTAAGCGTTACAACTTATGCGGATATGTGTGGAAGATATTGGTGATATTTTTACAATGATGTTCACCCTCCAGGTCCACTCGAGGGAACGGGCTAGGAGTAAGAGATACAACTTATGCGGATATGTGTGAAGATATTAGTGATATTTTTACAATGATGTTCACCCTCAGGTCCACTCGAGGAACAGGCTAGAGAGTAAGAGATACAACTTATGCGGATATGTGTGGAAGATATTGGTATATTTTTACAATGATGTTCACCCTCCAGGTCCACTCGAGGAACGGGCTAGAGAGTAAGAGATACAACTTCGGATATGTGTGGAAGATATTAGTGATATTTTTATTAATGATGTTCACCCTCCAGGTCCTCGAGGGAACGGGCTAGAGAGTAAGAGATACAACTTATGCGGATATGTGGAAGATATTATGATATTTTTTACAATGATGTTCACCCTCCAGGTCCTCGAGGGGCTGAACGGGTACAACTTATGCTCATCTCTTAAGAGATAAACTTCCCTCCATTCCTGATATGTGTGGAAGATATTGGTGATATTTTTTACAATGATGTTCACCCTCCAGGTCCCTCGACTCGAGGAACGGGCTAGAGAGTAAGAGATACAACTTATGCGGATATGTGTGGAAGATATTAGTGATATTTTTACAATGATGTTCACCCTCCAGGTCCACTCGAGGGAACGGGCTAGAGAGTAAGAGATACAACTTATGCGGATATGTGTGGAAGATATTAGTGATATTTTTATTGATGTTCACCCTCCAGGTCCACTCGAGGGAACAGGCTAGAGAGTAAGCGTTACAACTTATGCGGATATGTGGAAGATATTATTGATATTTTTACAATGATGTTCACCCTCCAGGTCCACTCGAGGAACGGGCTAGAGAGTAAGAGATACAACTTATGCGGATATGTGTGGAAGATATTAGTGATATTTTTACAATGATGTTCACCCTCCAGGTCCACTCAGGGAACAGGCTAAGTAAGAGATACAACTTATGCGGATATGTGTGGAAGATATTAGTGATATTTTTACAATGATGTTCACCCTCCAGGTCCACTCGAGAGGGCTAGAGAGTAAGAAATAACTTTGGGATATGTGTGGAAGATATTGGTGATATTTTTTTACAATGATGTTCACCCTCCAGGTCCACTCGGGGAACGGGCTTATGAGATACAACTTATGCGGATATGTGTGGAAAGATATTGGTGATATTTTTTACAATGATGTTCACCCTCCAGGTCCAACTCGAGGGAACGGGCTAGAGAGTAAGAGATACAACTTATGCGGATATGTGTGGAAGATATTAGTGATATTTTTACAATGATGTTCACCTCCAGGTCCACTCGAGGAACGGGCTAGAGAGTAAGAGATACAACTTATGCGGATATGTGTGGAAGATATTAGTGATATTTTTACAATGATGTTCACCCTCCAGGTCCACTCGAGGAACGGGCTAGAGAGTAAGAGATACAACTTATGCGGATATGTGGGAAGATATTAGTGATATTTTTACAATGATGTTCACCCTCCAGGTCCACTCGAGGAACGGGCTAGAGAGTAAGAGATACAACTTATGCGGATATGTGTGGAAGATATTAGTGATATTTTTACAATGATGTTCACCCTCCAGGTCCACTCGAGGGAACGGGCTAGAGAGTAAGAGATACAACTTATGCGGATATGTGTGGAAGATATTAGTGATATTTTTACAATGATGTTCACCCTCCAGGTCCACTCGAGGGAACGGGCTAGAGAGTAAGAGATACAACTTATGCGGATATGTGTGGAAGATATTAGTGATATTTTACAATGATGTTCACCCTCCAGGTCCTCGAGGAACGGGCTAGAGAGTAAGAGATACAACTTATGCGGATATGTGTGGAAGATATTAGTGATATTTTTACAATGATGTTCACCCTCCAGGTCCACTCGAGAGAACGGGCTAGAGAGTAAGAGATACAACTTATGCGGATATGTGTGGAAGATATTAGTGATATTTTTTACAATGATGTTCACCCTCCAGGTCCACTCGAGGAACGGGCTAGAGAGAGTAAAGATACAACTTATGCGGATATGTGTGGAAGATATTAGTGATATTTTTACAATGATGTTCACCCTCCAGGTCCACGGGCTAGAGTAAGAGTTACAACTTATGCGGATATGGGAACAATGATGTTCACCCCAGGTCCACTCAGACGGGCTAGAGAGTAAAGCGTTACAACTTATGCGGATATGTGTGGAAGATATTATTGATATTTTTACAATGATGTTCACCCTCCAGGTCCTCGAGGGAACGGGCTAGAGAGTAAGAGATACAACTTATGCGGATATGTGTGGAAGATATTAGTGATATTTTACAATGATGTTCACCTCCAGGTCCACTGAGGGAACAGGCTAGAGAGTCTGCAACTTATGCGGATATGTGTGGAAGATATTAGTGATATTTTTTTACAATGATGTTTCACCCTCCAGGTCCCTCGAGGGAACAGGCTAGAGAGTAAGAGATACAACTTATGCGGATATGTGTGGAAGATATTAGTGATATTTTACAATGATGTTTCACCCTCCAGGTCCTCAGGAACCTCCATGCGGATATGTGAAGATATTATTGATATTTTACAATGATGTTCACCCTCAGGTCCACTCGAGAAAGATATTATTGTAAGAGATACAACTTATGCGGATATGTGTGGAAGATATTAGTGATATTTTTACAATGATGTTCACCCTCCAGGTCCACTCCGAGGAACGGGCTAGAGAGTAAGAGATACAACTTATGCGGATATGTGTGGAAGATATTAGTGATATTTTTACAATGATGTTCACCCTCCAGGTCCACTCGAGGGAACGGGCTAGAGAGTAAGAGATACAACTTATGCGGATATGTGTGGAAGATATTAGTGATATTTTTTACAATGATGTTCACCCTCCAGGTCCACTCTTTAACGGGCTAGAGAGTAAGATACAACTTATGCGGATATGTGGGAAGATATTAGTGATATTTTTACAATGATGTTCACCCTCAGGTCCAGGTCCAAAGTAAGAGATACTGAGGGAACCAATTTTACAATGATGTTCTCCAGAGAGTAAGAGATACAACTTATGCGGATATGTGTGGAAGATATTAGTGATATTTTACAATGATGTTCACCCTCCAGGTCCACTCGGAACAGGCTGAGGGAACGGGCTATGTGTGGAGATATTAGTGATAAACAATGATACAACTTCCTGCGGATATACAACTGTGGAAGATATTGAAGATATTTTTTTTACAATGATGTTCACCCTCCAGGTCCACTCGAGGGAACGGGCTAGAGAGTAAGAGATACAACTTATGCAAATATGTGTGGAAGATATTAGTGATATTTTTACAATGATGTTCACCCTCCAGGTCCACTCGAGGAACGGCTAGAGTAGTAAGCGTTACAACTTATGCGGATATGTGGAAGATATTAGTGATATTTTTACAATGATGTTCACCCTCCAGGTCCATCTCGAGGAACGGGCTTCTGAGAGTAAGAGATACAACTTATGCGGATATGTGTGGAAGATATTGGTGATATTTTTACAATGATGTTCACCCTCCAGGTCCACTCTGTAAAAGATACAACTGCGGATATGTGGGCTTGGTCATCTTTTACAATAATGTTCACCCTCTGATACAACTTACAACTGCGGATATGTGTGGAAGATATTAATGATATTTTTGTAATGATGTTCACCCTCAGGTCCCTCGAGGGAACAGGCTGAGAGTGAGAGTTACAACTTATGCGGATATGTGTGGAAGATATTGGTGATATTTTTTTACAATGATGTTCACCCTCCAGGTCCTCGAGGAACGGGCTAGAGAATAAGTTCATTACAACTTATGCGGATATGTGTGGAAGATATTAGTGATATTTTTACAATGATGTTCACCCTCCAACTTATGTCCATTCGTGGAGGAACGGGCTAGAGAGTTCGTCCTCAGGTCTACAACTTATGCGGATATGTGTGGAAGATATTGAGTTGATATTTTACAATGATGTTTCACCCTCCAGGTCCTCGAAACGGGCTAGAGAGTAAGAGATACAACTTATGCGGATATGTGTGATAAGTGATATTTTACAATGATGTTCATTTTTAGGTCAATCGATGTTCACCCTCCAGGTCCAACTTATGCGGAACAGGCTGGTCATATCTGATGTTCACCCTCAGGTCCTCGATTCAGAGTAAGTACAACTTATGCGGATATGTGGAAGATTTAGTGATATTTTACAATGATGTTCACCCCAGGTCCACTGAGGGAACAAACGATATTATGGGATATGTGTGAAGATATTTTATTTTAAATGATGTTCACCCTCCAGGTCCAAGGAACGGGCTAGAGAGTAAGAGATACAACTTATGCGGATATGTGTGGAAGATATTAGTGATATTTTTACAATGATGTTCGCCCCTCCAGGTCCACTCGAGGAACGGGCTTAAGAGATACAACTTATGCGGATATGTGTGGAAGATATTGGTGATATTTTTACAATGATGTTCACCCTCCAGGTCCACTCGAGGGAACGGGCTAGGAGAGTAAGAGATACAACTTATGCGGATATGTGTGGAAGATATTAGTGATATTTTTTACAATGATGTTCGCCCTCCAGGTCCACTCGAGGAAACGGGCTAGAGAGTAAGAGATACAACTTATGCGGATATGTGTGGAAGATATTGGTATTTTTACAATGATGTTCACCCTCCAGGTCCACTCAAGGAACGGGCTAGAGAGTGAGATACAACTTATGCGGATATGTGTGGAAGATAATAGTAATTTTTTACAATGATGTTCACCCTCCAGGTCCATCAGGGAACGGGCTCTTTATAAGAGATACAACTGGAATATATTGGAGATATTATGATTTTTTTGCAATGATGTTCACCCTCCAGGTCCACTCGAGGGAACGGGCTGAGAGTTGCGGATATGTGTGGGATATTAGGTCTTTTACGGAATAATGTTCAATGATGTTCACCCTCCAGGTCCACTCGAGGGAACGGGCTAAGATAGATACAACTTATGCGGATATGTGTGGAAGATATTGGTGATATTTTTACAATGATGTTCACCCTCCAGGTCCACTCGAGGAACGGGCTAGAGAGTAAGAGATACAACTTATGCGGATATGTGTGAAGATATTAGTGATATTTTTTACAAATGATGTTCACCCTCCAGGTCCACTCGAGGAACGGGCTAGAGAGAGTAAGAGATACAACTTATATTTTTTACATGTTCACCCTGGAAGATATTAGTGATATTTTTTTACAATGATGTTCACCCTCCAGGTCCACCGAGGAACGGGCTAGAGAGTAAGAGATACAACTTATGCGGATATGTGTGGAAGATATTAGTGATATTTTTACAATGATGTTCACCCTCCAGGTCCACTCGAGGAACGGGCTCTCTTAAGAGATACAACTTATGCGGATATGTGTGGAAGATATTAGTGATATTTTACAATGATGTTCACCCTCCAGGTCCACTCGAGGAACGGGCTGAGAGTAAGAGATACAACTTATGCGGATATGTGTGGAAGATATTAGTGATATTTTTTACAATGATGTTCACCTCCAGGTCCACTCTGAGGGAACGGGCTAGAGAGTTGGAGATACAACTTATGCGGATATGTGTGGAAGATATTAGTGATATTTTTTACAATGATGTTCACCTCCAGGTCCAAAGGAGGAACGGGCTAGAGAGTAGAGATACAACTTATGCGGATATGTGTGGAAGATATTAGTGATATTTTTACAATGATGTTCACCCTCCAGGTCCACTCGAGGAACCTCGGAGAACAACTTATGCGGATATGTGTGGAAGATATTAAGATATTTTTAGAGTTCATACAACTTATGCGGATATGTGGAAGATATTAGTGATATTTTTACAATGATGTTCACCTCCAGGTCCACTCGAGGGAACGGGGTCATTTAGAGAAGAGATGTTCAACAACTTATGCGGATATGTGGAAGATATTAGTGATATTTTTACAATGATGTTCACCCTCCAGGTCCACTCGAGGGAACGGGCTAGAGAAGAGATACAACTTATGCGGATATGTGTGGAAGATATTAGTGATATTTTTACAATGATGTTCACCCTCCAGGTCCAAAGGCCAGGGAACGGGCTCTCTTTAAGAGATACAACTTATGCGGATATGTGTGGAAGATATTAGTGATATTTTTACAATGATGTTCACCCTCCAGGTCCACTCGAGGGAACGGGCTGGAGAGTAAGAGATACAACTTATGCGGATATGTGTGGAAGATATTGGTGATATTTTTTACAATGATGTTCACCCTCCAGGTCCACTTTAACGGGCTAGAGTAAGAATGATGTTCGGATATGTGTGGAAGATATTAATGATATTTTTACAATGATGTTCACCCTCCAGGTCCAAAGAGGGAACGGGCTAGAGTAAGAGATACAACTTATGCGGATATGTGTGGAAGATATTAGTGATATTTTTTCAATGATGTTCACCCTCCAGGTCCAAACAGGAAACGGGCTTTTACACGAGTAAGAGATACAACTTATGCGGATATGTGTGGGAAGATATTAGTGATATTTTTACAATGATGTTCACCCTCCAGGTCCACTCGAGGGAACGGGCTGAGAGTAAGAGATACAACTTATGCGGATATGTGTGGAAGATATTAGTGATATTTTTACAATGATGTTCACCCTCCAGGTCCAATCGAGGGAACGGGCTAGAGAGTAAGAGATACAACTTATGCGGATATGTGTGGAAGATATTAGTGATATTTTTACAATGATGTTCACCTCCAGGTCCACTCGAGGGAACGGGCTAGAGAGTAAGAGATACAACTTATGCGGATATGTGTGGAAGATATTAGTGATATTTTTTACAATGATGTTCAATAGCCAGGTCCACCTTGGGAACGGGCTAGAGAGTAAGAGATACAACTTATGCGGATATGTGGAAGATATTAGTTGATATTTTTACAATGATGTTCACCCTCCAGGTCCACTGAGGGAACGGGCTAGAGGTAAGAGATACAACTTATGCGGATATGTGTGGAAGATATTAGTGATATTTTTTACAATGATGTTCACCCTCCAGGTCCACTCGAGGGAACGGGCTGAGAGTAAGAGATGCGGATATGTGTGGAAGATATGGTCATTTTTACAATGGTCCAGATATGTGTGGAAGATATTAGTGATATTTTTTTTACAATGATGTTCACCCTCCAGGTCCTCAAAGAGGAACGGGCCAGAGAGATCTCTTTAGATACAACATTCTTCCATGCGGATAAGATAAAACTTTACAATATATTTCGCCCTCATTCTGATATACGAGTGGAAGATATTAGTGATATTTTTTATTAATGATGTTCACCCTCCAGGTCCACTCAGGGAACGGGCCAGAGAGTTGGAACTTATGCTCTGTGTGGAAGATATTAGTGATATTTTTACAATGATTTCAAGGTCCACTCGAGGGAACGGGCTAGAGAGTTAGTGAACTTCTGGGATATGTGGGAGATATTAGTGATATTTTTACAATGATGTTCACCTCCAGGTCCACTCGAGGGAACAAATAGAGAGTAAGAGATAATTACAACTGTAAGATGCGTGATATTTTTACAATGATGTTCAAGTCCAAGGAACGGGCTAAATTACAACTTATGCGATATTTTTAGTGATATTTTTAATGATGTTCACCCCTCCAGGTCCACTCAGGAACAGGCTAGAGAGTAAGATACAACTTATGCGGATATGTGTGGAAGATATTATTGTGATATTTTTACAATGATGTTCACCCTCCAGGTCCACTCGAGGGAACGGGCTAGAGAGTAAGAGATACAACTTATGCGGATATGTTTGGAAGAATGATTATGATATTTTTTTAATGATGTTCACCCTCCAGGTCCACTCTTTCAAACGGGCTAGAGAGTAAGAGATACAACTTATGCGGATATGTGAAGATATTAGTGATATTTTTACAATGATGTTCACCCTCCAGGTCCACGAGGGAACGGGCTTGAGAGTAAGATATTACATATTTTATTCGGATATCAGTGTCGGGAACGGATATTATGTTGGATATGTGTGGAAGATATTAGTGATATTTTTTACAATGATGTTCACCCTCCAGGTCCACTCGGAGGGAACGGGCTATGTGAGAGTAAGAGATATTTTTACAATGATGTTCATGCGGATATGTGGGCTGAAGATATTAGTGATATTTTTTACAATGATGTTCACCCTCCAGGTCCTCCCTCGAGGGAACGGGCTAAGTAAGAGATACAACTTATGGATATGTGTGGGAAGATATTGGTGATATTTTTACAATGATGTTCACCTCCAGGTCCACTCGAGGGAACAGGCTAGAGAGTAAGAATGATACAACTTATGCGGATATGTGGGAAGATATTAGTGATATTTTTACAATGATGTTCACCCCCAGGTCCAGGGAACCAAGAGTAAGAGGAACGCGGATATGTGTGGAAGAGAGATATTTTTTACAATGATGTTCACCTTCCAGGTCCACGAGGGAACAGGCTATGTAAGAATAAACATTCTGGATATGTGTGGAAGATATTAGTGATATTTTTACAATGATGTTCACCCTCCAGGTCCACTCGAGGAACGGGCTAGAGAGTAAGAGATAAACTTCATGCGGATATGTGTGGAAGATATTAGTGATATTTTTTACAATGATGTTCACCTCCAGGTCCACTCGAGGGAACAGAGCCAAACTTATGCGGATATGTGTGGAAGATCATATTTTTACAATGATGTTCACCCTCCAGGTCCTCGAGGAACGGGCTAGAGAAGAGATACAACTTGCGGATATGTGTGAAGATATTATTGATATTTTTACAATGATGTTCACCCTCCAGGTCCCTCGAGGGAACGGGCTGAAAGAGTTGAGATACAACGGATATAAGATGTGATATTTTTACATGTTCTGGTCCATATGTGGGAACGGAAATGATACAACTTATGTGATATGTTTGGACAATAATGTTCATTCATGATGTTCCCTCCAGGTCCAAACGAGGAACGGGCTTCTGAAGTAAGAGATACAACTTATGCGGATATGTGTGGAAGATATTGGTGATATTTTTACAATGATGTTTCTGTAGTCCAGGTCCACTCGAGGAACGGGCTTAGGAGTAAGCGATTCAACTTATGCGGATATGTGGAAGATATTAGTGATATTTTTCAATGATGTTCACCCTCCAGTAAGTCAAAAGGGAACGGGCTGGTCATCTCTTTACAATAATGTTCATTCTGTAGTAAGAGATACAAACGATATTTTTGGATAATGTTCATTCTGGAAATAAGAGATACAAATGGTCAAGATATTTTTACAATGATGTTCGCCCTCCAGGTCCATTCTGTGTAGTAAGAGATACAACATGCGGATATGTGTATGCCAAATTTTATGATGATGGTCATCTCTTTTAACTTTGCGGATATGTGTGGATGTTCATTCTTTTGAATGATGTTCACCTCCAGTCCCTCAAGGGAACCAAACGAGTTGGTCATCTCTTTACAATAATGTTCATTCTGTAGTATCAAAACGAGCCAAATGATATGTGTTATTAGTGATCTTTTTACAATAATGTTCATTCTCCAGGTCCTCAAAGGAACCAAACAGTTGGTCATCTCTTTACAATAATGTTCATTCTGATAAGTCAAAGAGAAATGATTGGTCATCTTTTTACAATAATGTTCATTCTCCAGTCCAGTCAAACGGGCTGAATGAGTTACAACTCTTTATGTAATGTTATTCTGTATATTTTAAAATGAATGGTTGGTCATCTCTTTACAATCGAGGGAACATTCTGAGAGTAAGAGATACAAAGCGGATATGTGTGGAAGATATTAGTGATCTTTTTTACAATGATGTTCACCCTCCAGGTCCACTCGAGGAACAGGCTAAAGGTAAGTTGGTACAACTCTTGCGGATATGTGTGGAAGATATTAGTGATATTTTTAGTATGTTCAAAGGTCCAGGGAACGAGGCTGGTCATCTCTTTACAACTAATGTTCGGATATGTGTGGAAGATATTAGTGATATTTTTTAATGATGTTCACCCTCCAGGTCCCTCGAGGAACGGGCTAGAACAATAATGTTCAACTTCTGCGGATATGTGTGGAAGATATTAGTTGATATTTTTTCAATGATGTTCATTCTGTAGTCCTCGAGGGAACGGGCTAGAATAAAACGAGTTGAGTAGTACAACTCTTTGCGGATAATGTGTTCATTCTATTAGTGATATTTTCTATTTAATGATGTTCACCCTCCCAGGTCCTCAGGCTGGAAAGAGAACCAACTTATGCGGATATGTGTAAGATATTAGTCTCTTTTTACAATAATGTTCATTCTGTAGGTCCAGTCAAAAGAGCCAAATATTGGTCATGTGTCTCTTTATTAATGTTCATTCAATGATGTTCAGTCAAAGGTCCAAATGAGAACGGGCATCTCTTTGATACAACTTATTCTGTATGTGTGGAAGCCAAATTAGTGATATTTTTACAATGATGTTCATTCTCCAGGTCCAAACGAGACCAAAACGGGCTAGAGAGTCTCTTTTACAATAATGTTCATGTCTGTAGTTAGTCAAATTTTTAAATGAATGATTTGGTCCTCTCTTTTCCTGAATAATGTTCATTCTGATATGTAAGATAAAGTAATTTTTACAATTGAACCCTCCAGGTCCCACTCAGGGAATAAGAGTTCATTCAACTAAGTCAAATGTGTGGAAGATATTAGTGATATTTTTTACAATAATGTTCACCCTCCAGTCTTTAGGGGAACAAAGAGAAGCCAAACGAGTTGATATGTCTTTAAGATCATGTTCATTTTGTAATAATGTTCCAAACATTCTGTGTGGGGGATTTTTATGTTCCATTCCTCGAACAGGCTAAACGTCAGCCACAACTTATGCGGATTGTGTCATCTTAAACGAGTATTTTTTACAATGATGTTCATTCTCCAGTAAGTCAAAAGAGGGAAACGGCTTGGTCAGTCTCTTTTACAATAATGTTCATATGTGTGGAAAGATAACAGTTGATATTTTTACAACAATGATGTTCACCCCAGGTCCCAAATCGGGAACGGGCTAGAGAGAACAACAAAGGCTGGTCATCTAAGAGATACAATGTTTCATTCTGCGGTTCATAAGTCAAAGATATTAGTTGATCATCTCTTTACAATAATGTTCATTCTCCAGTAAGTCCAAAGAGCCAAATGCTAGAGGTCATCTCTTTACAATTTCTGTATCAAAGAGCCAAACGAGCTCGGATATGTAAGTTAAAGATAAATGGTTGATCATCTTTTACAATGATGTTCATTCCTCCAGGTCCTCGAGTCAAGGGCCAAATGTAGAGTTGGTCATCTCTTTTACATATGTGTTCAAGATATTAGTGATAAAGAGCCAAATGATTGTTCATCTCTTTAGGTAATGTTCATTCTGAGTCAAAGTAATATGTGTGGAAAGATTGGATACAATAATGTTCACCCTCCAGGATCTGTGCCCAAATGGGTTGGTCGGCTCTTTACAATAATGTTCAATAATGTTCTCCCCAGGTCAAAGACCAAACGGGCTGAGTAAGTTCATTCAGATCTTTAACGAGGTGTTCATTCTGTGTAAAGAAAAGTCATAGTTGGTCATCTTTTACAATAATGTTCATTCTCAGGTAAGTCAAAGAGCCAAACAGGTTGGTCCTCTCTTTCAAATAATGTTCATTCTGTAGTAAGCAAAGAGCCAAACGATAAAGTGTGGAAATGATATTGGTCATTTTTACAATAATGTTCATTCTGTAGTAAGTCAAAAGAGCCAAACGGGCTTGGTCATCTCTTTACAATAATGTTCATTCTGTAACCAAACGTAAAATAATGTCAAAAAGGCCAAATGAGTTGGTCATCTCTTTACAATAATTTCATTCTGTGAAAGCCAAAATAAGTAATAATGCATTCTATTCAGGTTGTCATCTCTTTAAGTCAAAGGAGCCAAACAGATTGGTCATCTCTTTTTAATAATGTTCATTCTGTAGTTGGTCATCATCTCTTTTCAATAATCCATTCATCTTCTAGTAAGTCAAAAGAAAGAGCATCTCTTTAAAGAGTTGGTCATCTCTTTACATTCTGTAGTAATGTTCATTCTGTAGTAAGATAAAGTTTTAAACAAGATTGGTCATCTCTTTTACAATAATGTTCATTCTGTAGTAAGTCAAAGAGCCAAATGAGGTTGGTCATCATCTTTAATTCTGTAGTAAAAGAGAGTTGGTCATCTTTACAATAATGTTCATTCAGTGTAAGTCAAAGAACCAAACAGGTTGGTCATCTCTTTTTACAATAATGTTCATTCTGTAGTAAGTCAAATAGCCAAATGAGTTGGTCATCTCTTTACAATGATGTTCATTCTGTAGTAAGTCAAAGAGCCAAACAGGTTGGTCATCTCTTTACAATAATGTTCATTCTGTAGTAAGTCAAAAGCCAAATGAATCTGTTTTAAAATGTTCAAATATGTGGAAAAAGCCAAACAGGTTGGTCATCTCTTTACAATAATGTTCATTCTGTAGTAAGTCAAAAGAATCAAATGAGTTGGTCATCTCTTTACAATAATGTTCATTCTGTAGTAAGTCAAAGAGCCAAACGGTTGGTCATCTCTTTAATAATGTTCATTCTGTGGTAAGTTCATTCTGTAGTAAGTCAACAAGTTCAAATGAGATTGAGTTTTCTCTTTAATGTTCATTCTGTTAAGTCAATAAGTCTTTTAAATAATGTTCAGATAGTAAACGGATTGTTCATTGGTCATCTCTTTGTAAAAGATGTTCATCTCTGGTCCAAGGAAAGAACCAAACAGTTGGTCATCTCTTTACAACTTAAGTCATTCTGTAAATAGTTGTCTCTTCTAAATGTTCATTCTGAAGTTGGTCATTCTCTTTTACAATAATGTTCATTCTTTAAGTCAATAATGTTCATTCTGTAGTAAGTCAAAAGAGCCAAATGAGTTGGTCATCTCTTTACAATAATGTTCATTCTGTAGTAAGTCAAAGAGCCAAATAGATTGGTCATCTCTTTACAATAATGTTCATTCTGTAGTAAGTCAAAGAGCCAAACAGAGTTGGTCATCTCTTTACAATAATGTTCATTCTGTATGTAAGTCAAAAAGACAAACAGGTTGGTCATCTCTTTAAATAATGTTCATTCTCCAGTAAGTCAAAGAAAAACGAGTTGGTCATCTCTTTACAATAATGTTCATTCTGTAGTAAGTCAAAGGCAAACAGTTGGTCATTTCTTTTCAATGTTCATTCTCATTCTGGTCAAAGAGCCAAACAGTTGGTCATCTCTTTTTAATGTTCATTCATAGTAAGTCAAAGAGCCAAACAACGAGTGGTTCTGTTTACAGTAATGTTCATTCTGTAAAAGTCAAAGAGCCAAACGAGTTGGTCATCTCTTTACAATAATGTTCATTCTGTAATAAGTCAAAGAAAATGGTTGGTCATCTCTTTAAATATTCATTCTGTAGTAAGTCCAAACGAGTTGGTCATCTCTTTACAATAATGTTCATTCTGTAGTAAGTCAAAATCTTTGTTGGTCATCTCTTTCAAAAGACAAATAATTGGTCAAAGAGCCAAACGATTTGGTTCTCTTTAAATAATGTTCATTCTGTAGTAAGTCAAAGAGCCAAACGAGTTGGTCATCTCTTTAAATGTTCATTCTGTAGTAAGTCAAAGAACCAAACGAGTTGGTCAATGTGTGGAAACCAAATATTCATTCTTTCATCTCTTTAAATGATGTTCGTTGGTCATTCTGTAGTAATGTTCATTCAAAGAGCCAAACAGGTTGGTCATCTCTTTAATAATGTTCATTCTGTAGTAAGTCAAAGAACCAAACAGGTTGGTCATCTCTTTACAATAATGTTCATTCTGTAGTAAGTCAAAAGAGCCAAATGAGTTGGTCATCTCTTTACAATAATGTTCATTCTGTAGTAAGTCAAAAGGAACCAAACGAGTTGGTCATCTCTTTACAATAATGTTCATTCTGTTGGTCATCTCTTTACAATAATAATTCTGTAATAAAAAAACCAAACGAGTTGGTCATCTCTTTACAATAATGTTCATTCTCAAAAGGCCAAACGAGTTGGTCATCTAAATAATGTCATTCTAAAGAAAAATGATAGTTGGTCATCTCTTTACAATAATGTTCATTCTGTAGTAAGTCAAGAGCCAAACGAGTTGGTCATCTCTTTACAATGATGTTCATTCTGTAGTAAGTCAAAACAACCATAACCAGTTGGTCATCTCTTTCCAATAATGTTCATTCTGTAGTAAGTCAAAGAGCCAAATCGAGTTGGTCATCTCTTTAATAATGTTCATTCTGTAGTAAGTCAAAGAGCCAAACGAGTTTACATTCATCTTTACAATGTTCATTCTGTAGTAAGTCAAAAAGGCCAAACGAGTTGGTCATCTCTTTACAATAATGTTCATTCTGTAGTAAAAGAATCAAAACGAGTTGGTCATCTCTTTACAATATTCATTCATTCAGTAAGTCAAAGAGCCAAACGAGTTGGTCATCTCTTTACAATAATGTTCATTCTGTAGTAAGTCAAAGAGCCAAACAGTTGGTCATCTCTTTACAATAATGTTCATTCTGTAATGTTCATCTCTTTACAATAATGTTCATTCTGTAGTAAGTCAAAATAATGTTCATTCTGAGCCAAATGAGTTGGTCATCTCTTTACAATAATGTTCATTCTGTAGTAAGTCAAAGAACCAAATGAGTTGGTCATCTCTTTACAATAATGTTCATTCTGTAAAGTCAAAGAACCAAACGAGTTGGTCATCTTTTTACAATAATGTTCATTCTGTAGTAAGTCAAAGAGCCAAATGGTTGGTCATCTCTTTACAATAATGTTCATTCTGTAGTAAGTCAAAGAACCAAACAGATTTGGTCATCTCTTTAAATAATGTTCATTCTGTAGTAAGTCAAAGAACCAAACGCCAAATCTCTTTACAATGGTTTCTTCATAATGTTCATTCTGTAGTAAGTCAAAAACCAAACAGGTTGGTCATCTCTTTAAATGTTCATTCTGTCAAAAAAGCCAAATGAGTTGGTCATCTCTTTACAATAATGTTCATTCTGTAGTAAGTCAAAAAAACGAGTTGGTCATGAGTTGGTCAAAGAGCCAAACGAGTTGGTCTCTCTTTACAATAATGTTCATTCTGTAATGTAAGTCAAATGAGCGAGTTGGTCATCTCTTTACAATAATGTTCATTCTGTAGTAAGTCAAAGAGCCAAACGGTTGGTCATCTCTTTAATAATGTTCATTCTGTGAAAGTAAGTCAAAGAGCCAAACGAGTTGGTCTTTTACAATAATGTTCATTCTGTAGTAAGTCAAAGAGCCAAACGAGTTGGTCATCTCTTTACAATAATGTTCATTCTGTAGTAAGTCAAAGAGAGCCAAACAGTTGGTCATCTCTTTACAATAATGTTCATTCTGTAGTAAGTCAAAGAGCCAAACGAGTTGGTCATCTCTTTAAATAATGTTCATTCTGTAAAGTCAAAAACAAACGAGTTGGTCATCTCTTTAAATAATGTTCATTCTGTAGTAAGTCAAAAAGCAAACGAGTTGGTCATCTCTTTTACAATAATGTTCATTCTGTAGTAAGTCAAAGAGCCAAATAGTTGGTCATCTCTTTAAATAATGTTCATTCTGTTAAGTCAAAGAGCCAAACGAGTTGGTCATCTCTTTAATGTAATGTTCATTCTGTAGTAAGTCAAATAGCCAAACCAATTGGTCATCTCTTTACAATAATGTTCATTCTGTAGTAAGTCAAAAGAGCCAAACGAGTTGGTCATCTCTTTACAATAATGTTCATTCTGTAGTAAGTCAAAGAGCCAAACAGGTTGGTCATCTCTTTAAATAATGTTCATTCTGTAGTAAGTCAAAAGAATCAAACGAGTTGGTCATCTCTTTACAATAATGTTCATTCTGTAGTAAGTCAAATAGCCAAATGAGTTGGTCATCTCTTTACAATAATGTTCATTCTGTAAGTCAAAAGTCAAACAGAGGTCATCTCTTTAAAATGTTCATTCTGTAGTAAGTCAAAGAGCCAAACCAGTTGGTCATCTCTTTACAATAATGTTCATTCTGTAGTAAGTCAAAAACAGCCAAACGAGTTGGTCATCTCTTTACAATAATGTTCATTCTGTAGTAGTCAAAGTCAAACAGGTTGGTCATCTCTTTAATAATGTTCAAACAAAAAGAGTTTGGTCATCTCTTTCAATAATGTTCATTCTGTAGTAAGTCAAAGAGCCAAACGAGTTGGTCATCTCTTTACAATAATGTTCATTCTGTAGTAAAAGAATCAAACAGTTGGTCAAAAGGTAAGTCCAAACGAGTTGGTCTCTTTATCTGTTCATTCTGTACAATCAATGTTGGTCATCTCTTTAATAATGTTCATTCTGTAAGTCAAAGAATCAAACGAGTTGGTCATCTCTTTACAATAATGTTCATTCTGTAGTAAGTCAAAAACAGGTTGAATTGTCATCCAAATAATGTTCATTCTGTAGTTGGTCATCTCTTTACAATAATGTTCATTCTGTAGTAAGTCAAAGAGCCAAACGAGTTGGTCATCTCTTTACAATAATGTTCATTCTGTAGTAAGTCAAAGAGCCAAACGAGTTGGTCATCTCTTTACAATAATGTTCATTCAGTAGTAAGTCAAAGAACCAAACGAGTTGTTCATCTCTTTACAATAATGTTCATTCTGTAGTAAGTCAAAGAATCAAATGAGTTTCATCCAAACGAGTTGGTCATCTCTTTAATGTTCATTCTGTAGTAAGTCAATGTTTGGTCTCTCTCTTTAGTAATGTTCAAAAGAAAGCCAAACGAGTTGGTCATCTCTTTACAATAATGTTCATTCTGTAGTAAGTCAAAGAGCCAAACGAGTTGGTCATCTCTTTAAATAATGTTCATTCTGTAAGTAAAATCAAAAGCCAAACGAGTTGGTCATCTCTTTACAATAATGTTCATTCTGTAGTAAGTCAAAGAGCCAAACGAGTTGGTCATCTCTTTACAATAATGTTCATTCTGTAGTATGTCAAAGAGCCAAACGATTTGGTCATCTCTTTACAATAATGTTCATTCTGTAGTAAGTCAAAGAGCCAAACGAGTTGGTCATCTCTTTACAATAATGTTCATTCTGTAGTAAGTCAAAGAGCCAAACGAGTTGGTCATCTCTTTACAATAATGTTCATTCTGTAGTAAGTCAAAGAGCCAAACGAGTTGGTCATCTCTTTAAACATTCTGTAGTAAGTCAAAGAATGTTGGTCATCTCTTTACAATAATGTTCATTCTGTAGTAAGTCAAAGAGCCAAAACAGGTTGGTCATCTCTTTACAATAATGTTCATTCTGTAGTAAGTCAAAAGAGCCAAACGTAGTTGGTCATCTCTTTACAATAATGTTCATTCTGTAGTAAGTCAAAGAGCCAAATGATTCTGTTGGTCATCTCTTCTAGTAGTCAATAATGGTTCATTCTTTTAATAAAGAGCCAAACAGTTTGGTCATCTCTTTAATTGTTCTTCTGTAGTAAGTCAAAAGAGCCAAATGAGTTGGTCATCTCTTTACAATAATGTTCATTCTGTAGTAAGTCAAAGAGCCAAATGAGTTGGTCATCTCTTTACAATAATGTTCATTCTGTAGTAAGTCAAAAGAGCCAAATGAGTTGGTCAAAAGAACCAAACAGGTTGGTCTCTTTTTACAATAATGTTCATTCTGTAGTAAGTCAAAGATTTTATGAGTTGGTCATCTCTTTCACAATAAACAGTTTCATTCTGTAGTAAGTCTCTTTAAATGTTCATTCTGTAAATCAAAGAGCCAAACGAGTTGGTCATCTCTTTACAATAATGTTCATTCTGTAGTAAGTCAAAGAAGTTGGTCATCTCTTTAAATAATGTTCATTCTGTAGTAAGTCAAAGAGCCAAACGAGTTGGTCATCTCTTTAAATAATGTTCATTCTGTAGTAAGTCAAAGAGCCAAACGAGTTGGTCATCTCTTTACAATAATGTTCATTCTGTAGTAAGTCAAAGAGCCAAACGAGTTGGTCATCTCTTTATTCTGTAATCAAAAAGAGCCAAACAGTTGGTCATCTCTTTAGTAATGTTCATTCTGTAAAGTCAAAGAGCCAAACAGAGTTGGTCATCTCTTTACAATAATGTTCATTCTGTAATCAAATAGCCAAATGAGTTGGTCTCTTTACAATAATGTTCATTCTGTAGTAAGTCAAAGCCAAATGAGTTGGTCATCTCTTTACAATAATGTTCATTCTGTAGTAAGTCAAAGAGCCAAATGAGTTGGTCATCTCTTTACAATAATGTTCATTCTGTAGTAAGTCAAAGAGCCAAATGAGTTGGTCATCTCTTTACAATAATGTTCATTCTGTAGTAAGTCAAAGAGCCAAACGAGTTGGTCATCTCTTTACAATAATGTTCATTCTGTAGTAAGTCAAATAGCCAAATGAGTTGGTCATCTCTTTACAATAATGTTCATTCTGTAGTAAGTCAAAGAGCCAAACGAGTTGGTCATCTCTTTACAATAATGTTCATTCTGTAGTAAGTCAAAGAGCCAAACGAGTTGGTCATCTCTTTACAATAATGTTCTCTTTATTCTGTAGTAAATAGCCAAAGAGCCAAATGAGTTGGTCATCTCTTTGGTCAATAATAATGTTCATTCTGTAGTAAGTCAAAGAGCCAAACGAGTTGGTCATCTCTTTAAATAATGTTCATTCTGTAGTAAGTCAAAGCAAAAATGAGTTGGTCATCTCTTTACATAATGTTCATTCTGTAGTAAGTCAAAAAGCCAAACAGGTTGGTCATCTCTTTACAATAATGTTCATTCTGTAGTAAGTCAAAGAGCCAAATGAGTTGGTCATCTCTTTAAATAATGTTCATTCTGTAGTAAGTTGAGTTGGTCATCTCTTTACAATAATGTTCATTCTGTAGTAAGTCAAATGTTCATTCTGTAGTAAGTCAAAGAGCCAAACAGTTGGTCATCTCTTTACAATAATGTTCATTCTGTAGTAAGTCAAAGAGCCAAACGAGTTGGTCATCTCTTTACAATAATGTTCATTCTGTAGTAAGTCAAAAGAGCCAAATGAGTTGGTCATCTCTTTACAATAATGTTCATTCTGTAGTAAGTCAAAGAGCCAAATGAGTTGGTCATCTCTTTACAATAATGTTCATTCTGTAGTAAGTCAAAGAGCCAAATGTTCATTCTGTTGGTCATCTCTTTACAATAATAATTTCATTCTGTAGTAAGTCAAAGAGCCAAATGAGTTGGTCATCTCTTTACAATAATGTTCATTCTGTAGTAAGTCAAAGAGCCAAATGAGTTGGTCATCTCTTTAAATAATGTTCATTCTGTAGTAAGTCAAAGTGCCAAACGAGTTGGTCATCTCTTTACAATAATGTTCATTCTGTAGTAAGTCAAAGAGCCAAATGAATTGTTCATTCTGTCATCTCTTGGTCATCTCTTTAATAATGTTCATTCTGTAGTAAGTAAGTCAAAGTCATCTCTTTAAATAATGTTCATTGGTCATCTCTTTACAATAATGTTCATTCTGTAGTAAGTCAAAGAGCCAAATGAATTGGTCATCTCTTTACAATAATGTTCATTCTGTAGTAAATCAAAGAGCCAAATGAGTTTGTCATCTCTTTACAATAATGTTCATTCTGTTGTAAGTCAAGAGCCAAACGAGTGAGAGTGATACAGAATAAGAAGTAAAAGGATCAATTTATGAGGATGCTTTTGGAATATAACTCTAGACTTGAACAAGTTAATGTTGTATGAAATAGTGCTATCGCTGACTGAGAGTGCAAGTTGATCTATTTCTGAGATGACTGAAGTAGTTGAATTTGTCCCGAAGTGTCTCCTATCTGCCTACACAGAACATGCAAAGGAATCCCTGAAATAAACATTGAAAATGGTGTGTGGATGTTATTTTCTTGTTTTGCCGTTTGTTTTCACCATTTGTTTCCTTGTGAGCGGACCATAACTCAGTTTTTGTGCATATTGACGCGAGCGAGTATAGAAACGCAACACTCTGTTGGACATTGTCAAGGCAAATGTGATTAAGTCCATCAGAGTTCGAAACGCGTCGGTAAAGAAATGTTTCATTTTATCTTTAGCAGAATATTTTGAAATTCTCGCAATGTTTAGTTTCTAGTATTTAGTAATCGCTAGCTTTTTTGTCCAGATTTACAAACTCAACGTTTCGTTCAATTTCGCAAACCAATCAATGAAATTTGAATAAGCTGATTTCTTTGGAAAAATACTTTGACAAAAACCCTATTTCGCGGTTTTTGCTCACGCTAGTAAAAAAAACTGTACTTTGTAACCCCTTGCCTGTTTGCTCGTCACCCAAAATTTAGTTTCAATCGGTTAATGTATGGGTATTTTAGAGGATGTGACGGACTGACAAACGGAAGCCACAGAATTTTATATATAGATAGATGGATAGATTAGTATTGTCGTTTTACAGATATATTTTATTGATATCTGAATTTTTACGCACACACACACAACACACACACACACACACACATATATATATATATATATATATATATGTGTGTGTGTGTGTGTTTATATATGTATAAGTCCCGACGGACAAGCAAGTGTGTATGTGTGCGTACCTCATCTGATGTACGGACATGCATCTATGTTTGCGTTAGCATGAGTGACATCACGACGATGATTTCCTCCCCACCACTTCCATAATATGACCAATACACGCAATCTCCATAAACCCAAATTTTTTAAAAAATTAATCAGTTTGTCTGACGATCGCAAAAGCGTGAAACCCAGGGTTACAAACTTACATCAATCCAACCAAATATATATATATATATATATATATATATATATATAAAAGGAAGAACAGTAAGATGTATAATCCAGATCCAGTGTTTATTTTAACTTTAATTTTATTTTAATTTTTATAATTAAATTTGAAGTTTTTAGCTTCGATTTTTGAAACATGGTTATTACTGTGTAGTGAAGAAAGAATATGTTAAATCAGTTAATTTATAATATATATATATATACATGTATATAAACCTTACTTTTGGTGGGTACACTTATTTAAGTTGACATCCCTGTTGTCTTTATTAAACAGTGAAATTAATATCAACCGGCCTAGATCGTGAATCTTTGGTAATGAAAAATGTGGCCTGATTGAAAAAGGGAATGCAGGTTCGATTCCTGTCGTAAGGTACATTTTTAAGAAAACAATGAAAAAAAAAAAAAATAAGGAAAATGGATGCTCTGTCGCTATTTCCATCGCATGTATTCTGACGAGCTACATTGCCCAGTTCCACTAGTTTAAAGTTCTACTACTAGGACTCGCCATACCAAGTACACAAGGAAGATTAAATCATCCCTTCGTATTCAGTGAGTAAAAAGCAAGCCTCACTCGGACAACATCTCTCCCAAGAACTGTTGCTTTGTGGAACAGACTCCCGGTAGGATGTTTTCCCAGTCACTACAATCTGGACTTCTTCAAGTGTAGGTTTTACCGTTATCTTTCCTGTATAACCCCAAGAACTTCACTTCTTTCCTTTTTTTACGCTTATGCAACACCACTCAGTAACACTCTAACTTGAGTGGCTCTTGAGCCTTGTATTGCCTGGAGATTAATAAAAAAAGAACTGTATCTAATACAGTAAAACTGTATTGTATTATGCCGTCATTTGCGATTCTCGTTGTATAATGTGATGTTCATTCATTAAAGGCTAAAGCGATGCCCTCAAGGTGCATATCGTTGAATAAACAATTTTGAGCAGGAGTGATTATATCGAAACTTAGACACTGTGGTTTCTAGGATAATATTCAAAGCGCGGAATGCTGACACGGAATAAGGAATGCAGATGTTATCTGTCTAATACCACTTGACATTTTATTTGAGATGCCCAATTTCCAAAGAATGTTTTTGCAACGGGAAGCAGATTCACTTTTATCAAACCAGTGTTTGTAGAACGGACTGTTGAGTGTTATGATAAGGAACAGACTTAACGTCGTCCTCTTTCGACTCCAGATTTTAATTTACCGTTGAGAATATCTCATTCATTACAGAGCATCGATTTTAATTACGCTCTTGCTAACATCTGATCAGATACCTAAATATTTGATCGGGTAGAAAATGACTATTTCCGAGAAACTTGCAAAATGAAGGAAATCTGTGAATTTAAAATAAACAGAATAATACTGACTAACTATAATTCCTAAACTAAAATTTGGGTTCGTTTTCAATGCTTTATAGGTTTAAGTTATTTGTATAATAAAGTGTTGTCATTACCAAGATTACCTAAGAAACTTAAATCTTCAAGGCTTTTCTTCTTTCTCTCTCTCTCTTCTCTTTCTCTATGACTCTCTCTCTCTTTCTCTATGACTCTCTCGCTCTATTTCTCTCTCTCTCTCTCTCTTTCTCTCTCTCTTTCCCTTTCTCTCTTGCATACACACACATAAGAAAAGAATATTGATAGCTTATATTAAAAGGACGGACACCTCAAACCGTCTACGTAAACATGAATGGAAATGTCGAGAGTAACCGTTTCCATACGATAAACTTTCGACATTAATTTACCGAATAGTTTGTGTTATTGTAGGTTGAAATTTATTAAATGTTTGTCTTGAAACATTTTCGTCGGTAATTTACACTTCTCAGGTCAACTGTTATAGCTCTTTCTGCAAGTGATAGCTGTTTCCTTCCAAGCCGTTTCTTTATGGTACCGTGGAAAGTTGACACCTTGATTATATTTTCTCTTCATGACCTACCCATTTTTGTTGTTGCAGTTTTCATAAATGGAAGATGTAAGGGTGGGTCTTCTCACCGAACTTATACAACCTATACCGCGAGGCAATCCTAAGAGAATTAGATGTCCTACCAGGATTCAGTATTGGCGGCAACAGTTTTAACAATATAATATATGCAGATGAAACAGTGCTGATAGTAGAAACTGAATGAAAACTACAAAATCTCCTACAGAAGATAATGAAGAAAAGCGAGAAGAAAAGACTAAACCTAAACAACAAGAAGACAGAATTCATGTTTATTAGTCTACCACTCGTCCCTTCAGCCCCTCAACCTCCGGCGTCTTTCTCTTTGGGCTGAGGCGCCCACTCGGTCTGAACCGAACTCAGGAGTAGCTGGCCGCACGCTCCCTGAGTACCCGTAGATTGTTCGACCGGTCACTGGCCAAGTTCCGCCTGCTGCCCACGTTGTGTTAGTTTTTAGATCAAGTAAGCGGGGTGTTGTCCATATGTTCACGGTCGATTGGGGATGTAGGCAAGGCTGTGAGGGTGGGCGGCAGGAAAATTAGAATGTGGCAAACAAGGAAATAATATCTGCAGAAGCCGAACAACAATGGGCAAAATATTAATGTCTTTTATATAAGAAAGCAACAACAGTAGAAAGAGTTTACAGAAAGGAAAGAAAAGCAATTAACATAAGAACAGAGGACCACTCCTCTACCAATTATACCAACAGAGAGAGGTGTGTGTGTGATTAACTCGTTCCAAATCAACTTTGGAGGATACGTGACTCGTAATTCCAGCCCTACGTTAAAATGTAGCTTTTCAGTTGGTCGTTGTAAGTGACAAACGTTAAGTTTCAGCGACTTTTCAATGCGACTGCTACAACGACGATGATATTTCTTGAAGTCCTTATCTCTGACTCGCCACTGGACCGACTCACTGCAACAACAGTCTCTCTCTCTCTCTCTCTCTCTCTCTCTCTCTCTCTCTCTCTCTCTCTCTCGTCTCTCGTCTAACGCCCAAGTCTCCCCAACTCAGCAAAACTCGCGTTTATATAGCAAATCGAAGGTTATAAGCCAGGTTGTTCACGCGCTTAACACGAGTGTCGTCATAAGCAAAGTTTAAATTCAGATCTATTTCAAATCTCTTAGTGGATAAAATTAATTAGTTCAATGTTCATTTCAATTGTCTTTTCGATGACCAAATTCAGCGGATACAACTTATGTTTAGATCAGATTTCGCTAGCGGTAAACATACACTGATCTTACCTCCCCGGTCCAATTTACTTCAATATGTTTTTATCAAAAATATTATTTTCGCCTATTTTTTTTTTTTAATGACCCAAATTAAACATCGCCTCCTGCCCTTTTGCATTTGTTTATAAACAACTCCTCGCCAACCTGATTTGAAATTTATTCTTTATCCATCAGCCGTCTCAACTTTCATATATCATTGTTCTAGATTATTTTCTATTAATAGCGCTGACACAGTTTGTAACTTTCACGGAAGATCGTGTTTTCCATCTTCAATCAATAAACGTTATATTTGCGTGTGTGCATTCATGTTCGTCAACCTCTCTCTGTTACATCAGGGAGAAAAAGCAAATAGCAAATCGGATGTACCAAAATCAACCCAGCAAAAAAATTTAAGCATCTGGGAAGTGTTCTAACAGAGGACCGGGAAATGCAACAGTGGAATCCGAAGACGCATTGAGATAGCTAAAGAGGCATTACTAAAATTAAGCATTATATTAAGAGATAGAAAAGATACATTACTAAAATTAAGCATTATATTAAGAGATAGAAAAGAGGCATTACTAAAATTAAGCAGTATATTAAAAGATAGAAAAACTTAGTAAATACTAGTTAAAAATTAAGAATAATGGTTGATAATGCTTAATTTTATAAAGATGTAAGATGAAATTAATACTAGCGAATAATTTATAATAATCGTTAATAATGCATCATTTAAAAAATAAATAAAAGATTATATTGCTCCCATTATGAGGATGATATATTTGGCAAACTTGTCTCACTATCTCAATTATTACTGAATAGTGAGTTCGATCCTTAGTAGGTTCTCCATACTTTTGCTTTATAAATTACTATATTATTTCTATTGTTATTGTAAAATTAATAAAACGATTGAATTAAAAGATATATCGAGAAAAACATTTCTAAAGTTAGGTTGAGATTTCAATTTATCGTCGAATTCTTTGTATATGAGATAGTAAGTACATCATGTTCTGTGAAAAAGTGTTTTGGGGGGCTTGCGTCTAAACGTGAATTTATTAAAAAGCAACTGTATCCTTAAAATGAAAGAAAATTATGAGTCAAAATTCGGAATTAATAATGAAACGCCAAGTCGTTCATTTTGTTATGTGGACTTTTTAATCTTTTTGCGCAATTTTTGTTTTTATTTTAAAGAAGAAATTCGATGAAATCAATACATCAGATTAATAAGTAAAAGCAAAATCCTTTAAAAATCGAAAAATAGAATTTTTTTTCCGTTTGTATATGTAGGAAAGTTGTTCTTGCTCGACAACGTCTCTGAAATCCATGCCCCTCTCCATATTAAATCCGATATCTAAACTTTGCTTTAAGCATCAATGCTGCTGTTGCTACTTTTTCAAAAAATAATTTCAGACATTTTGAAACTGGATAACGCATCGATGGTACTTAATGCTTACTTCAAATATATAAAGTAGAAAAGAAACATAGACAGCGGAGAAACAAATGTTGATTGTTTTCTATGGATGTATGTATGTATGTATCTACTTCAGGCTGTTCAAATCTATGAACCCGCTTGTCCAATGCAATGAGCCGTGTTCTTACACGCAAATACCCTTGGGAAAGGTATGAATTCCTCTTTTCTCCCCCAGCTAGGGGTTAAATAGTAGGACTTATATCAGTAAATCATTATTAACCCCCCGCCAATTCTTACAATTTAAAATTTATTTTCTGGCTTTAAATAACCGGCAAAAAGTTGATAACACATAAAAAACAAAACACTCAACAAATCAATCAATCAATGTTTGTCCAATGTGATAGTATGAAAGTTTCTGATAATTATGGAGGTCACTGTTTGAATTTCAGTAAATGAATACTGAAATGTCAAACTAAATTCTCAGTATCTTTATACAAGAATCTATGATATATATATATATATATATATATATATATATATATATATATATATATAAAAAAGAGAGATTTCAAAATTTTTATTCAAAATCTTTATTCATTTTTTTTTTGTCCTTCCTTTTTCCATTTTTATTTCATTTTATTTAATAATATTTTATTATTATATATTCCATTTTTCCTCCTCATTTTTTCTCATTACATATTATTCTAACCACAGGCCATCTTTCTAAACTTGACAATTTGTTCGGACAATTTTGGCTACAACTTGCGACACGCGAGACGTTTTTACCCCTTACCCAACCTACAACTTTCTTCATCTATGTTTACAATCTTACCTCCACCCCCACTAGTAATAATAGAACCGCCTAATGCTTTTACACCGATCTAAATTTTAAATTTCAGTTTATTTTCATAAAATGTTTCGCACACCGAGTAATGAGACAGAGGTCGGGGTTTTGCTAACAATTTGAGTTCCACCAGAAAATACACCGTCTACAGAAGCATCTGTCAGTGAGTAATTCCTATTTATCTGTTTATTTCTCGGTCTGTTGATGAAAGAATAGGCGTGTCCGAAAATTCCGAATTTAAAATGTTTCTTTCTGTGATTCGTTTCTGTCATATGCTTAATAATTAATATTCAATAATTATTTATCATACTGATTATATTGGTACCCTTTCGTTTGTCCTCGTTTTATTAACTAACCTATCTTACACACACGCACACACACACTCACACACACTCTCTCACACACACACACACACATATATATATATATATATATATATATATATATATATATATATATATATATATATATATATATATAGGTTTAATAGAAATATAAAACTTGTCAGCTGATTGACGTTGTATTCAGTAGCCCGACTCCAGAGTTTCGTAAACATACCTTTTTGTAATTGTTCGGGCTACTCGTCGGACAGATCGGAACAAAGGTTCGGAGATGTTTTAAGTGAATTTCAAAGACAATATTTAGATATTACTATACAGATTTATCCAACGGCTTTTGTACTATTTTCGACACCACCTTTCGCCATCTCTGAAGCAGCTTCATGATTCCATCGTCCCAGAAATTTTTGTTTGTGGCGGGGGGATAAAGTTCTCTAAGTGTATTTTACAAGCTCCAAGTGCATTAATGTTCCTTCCATTAAGAGAATTTTGAAGAGGACGAAATAAGTGGTAACACAAACGGGCAAAACCAGGCGAGTACGGTGAGTGTAGTATGACATTTCTGCCAAGTTGTATTAATTCCACCGTCTGTAAAATGACGTAAATTCTGTTTGTTTTTTCCAGACCACAGGTGCCTATCCACATGACCTCTATGATAAATTGCACAGCCTTATAAAATTTCTAATTGAAATATATGCAATTAGTTGGCTTTAAATTAAAAGGAATAATAAATTCCATAACCAACAACTGTATTTCTTCAACATGATCCAAAGAAAAAATAAACAGTCGACTGAAATACAGAATGATGCATTAAAAATTTTTCAACACTAAAACATATTTTTGTTTCAGAAGCAAGCCACCAGAGAAAAGATTAAAAATATTACTTTCAACTCTGAAACAATACTCTGGCCATATTTGATTAACCTTTTATAAAATGGAGATTGTGAATCGGCGCTTGCAGAAGGTTTTTTAAAAAAATGAACTGCAAGTGGTTCTAATGAATGGAACAACACTGGAGTTGCCGAATTTACCTGTATATTCGCAAGATTAAATTAACTACTGAAGCTTCAAAAATTATATATGGGCAAGAAGCAAGGCACAAGCACATCATTACTAAGTATGACTTTCATTTACTTCAAAAGAAAAATATACTAAACAATATCTTGATGTAATAAAGGGTGTTTCATTAAAACGGATCAAAGTCAGCCGTAAATAAATCAGTGTTATTGGTGAAGATTTATTTATTTATCTATTGGATCATGTTATTTAAGTCGTGGAAATTATGAGTGAAAAATAATATCGCTCAAATGTCCGCCAAATTTGAAAGAAAAAAATCATTAGACGCTTAAACTTAATTCAAATTTAAAATTAGTCCAAATTATTGGAACACCCTTTATATTAAACAGTGCAGTAATTTTTAGTGTTATATTCAATAAACAATTTCAATTTAAAACAGTTTATCTTATAATTTTATCCCCAGCAGTATTATGGTGTAATATACACTTTTATTTTTTGGTTTTTTTTTTATTAATTATACACTAACACGTGGTATAAGATCTTATACATTGACAAAGCTTTTTTGTAATTATTTACAACTTTTATAGCTTTCACTTATCGGATGTAGTAAAAAAAATGCATATTTTGTTTGTGGTGATTCATTATTTGAATTCTGATTTGAATATTTCCCAATCATTGTATCTAATACAAAAAATATAAAATTTGGATTTATTCTTGAAATAGTAAAATTTTGAAGTCAACTTGTAAGCGAAAACCTGGGGAAATTAGGCATTTCAATACATCTTTTCAAAAGATTTTTTAACCCTAAATGCTCACAAATTAGTAAAAGCTATGAATCTACTCTTGGGTGCCAGTGATAAATATGTAACTACCACAGCCTGCAAACAGACTCATTAATATATATATATATATATATAATAGCATTACAAAATTTCAAGTTTTATAAAGGGCGATAATCTATTCTGCTTATTTTCTTTTTAATCTGAGAATGGATAGCAAATCCCTTTATATAGTGTCAAAAAGAATTAAACCATTTTAATAGTTTAATAGAAAGCATTTATTTATTAAGATATTTCCAGACTGAAATTCTGTTCTCATCATATTTCTGTTAAGAATTATGATGCATTTTGACTCTGGTGTCATCAGCTGTGTTATGGTTTCCTAGCCACATTCGAACTGAATCTCAAAGAGTCCCAGAGATCCAGTGGAGGACCTATCAAATTTATAACTAGAAGATTTACCGCATTTTTCAATTCAAAACAATTATTTCAGTCATAATAAATAATGCTCATCAGAGAAAACCCTCTTTCAGCCTCTGCAGAACTTAAAGCAATGGTATTAGCAATTTAGCTATTATATATCGGCTATTGATATATAAGATTATTTTCGGATAATCTAACAACCGGTTCGTTAAGCTTTTATAATTTTAAAAATTGGTTCGCGCGAACCGAATGAACCGGTAGGATGGCAACAATCTCTCTCTCTCTCTCTCTCTCTCTATATATATATATATATATATATATATATATATATATATATATATATATATACTTATATATATATATAATCAATACAAATCTTTAAAAATCTATTCGGTCAGGTGATAATTTATTTCGTGGACACAGATGTCAAGCTCTTAAAACCAATTTTATAAATAATTTTAGTAAAATTGGTCTGAAGAGATGGACGTCTGAGTCCACGAAATAAATTATCACATGACCGAATGGATTGCTCTATTCTTACATTGAGCTCTCTTTGAATTTATATCCTTCTTATAATTATCTCTACTAATGTTCAAAATGATATCATACATATATAAATATATATATATATATATATATATATATATATATATATATATATATATATATTGTGCTGATTGTGCTCGAAATTAAAAAAATATCTCTATCCCTATATATATATATATATATATATATATATATATATGAATATTCAGTTCAACAAAAAACTCCTCGATAATGGCTAAGGGATTAGTCAAAGCGCTCGGATCTTCAGATCATTGGGATAGTTTTTACACACACTATGTCTAGAAAATAAATCACTTGTACAAATGCAAGAAAAAAATAATAAGAAGCTTAATCGCAGTGTCTTTTCAGTCGATTTCATTGAAACTTGTATAAAATAGGGATTTCTGCCCAAATACACAAGATATATATATATATGTGTGTGTGTGTGTGTGTGTGTGTGTGTGTGTGTGTGTGTGTGTGTGTGTGTGTGTGTGTGTGTGTGTGTGTGTAAAAAAGAAGAGAAAATCAAAACGTTTTTAGTTGTAATGTGGATTTTTAAAAAAATATATATTATGCTTTATTTTCCATAAATTTGCAACACGCGTTTAGGGTCTCGTGACCTTCTTCAGGCAAAGAGTGGATATTTTCACTTATTACCAATGAATTAATTTTCCTTATATTTTTCGATGTTAAACATTCTCTTTTTTTGTGTGGTAGTGACACAAATGTCTTTCTTCAACTGGCAAACTTATGGAAAATAAAGCATAATATAGCACAATATTTATGGAAAATAAAGCATAATATAGCACAATATTTATGGAAAATAAAAAGATAATATAGTGGAATTCATGGAAAATAAAGCATAATATAGCACAATATTTATGGAAAATAAAGCATAATATAGCACAATATTTATGGAAAATAAAGCATAATATAGCACAATATTTATGGAAAATAAAGTATAATATAGCACAATATTTATGGAAAAAAAAGCATAACAAAGCCTAATATGTATTTTTTTAAAAATCCGCATTACAACCCAAAAGGTTTGCGGTTTCTCTCTTCTTTTTAATATATACACTTTTCTCTCGTTGGAACAAAAATGTAATCTCTTGTTATATATATATATATATATATATATATATATATATATATATATATATATATATATATATATATATATATATAGGTGGGTGTGTGTGTGAATTGAGAGAGAAAATAATATATGTTTTTTTGTTGGTGTGCGTTTATTCACTAAAAGGTGTTTTTAGTTCCCATTGTGTTAATCCGAATATTGTATAAAAGCACAACGGCCTGTTTACGCATGCGCAATCAGCGGCTGATTGGCAACATGGCCACTTCCTGTCTCTGGCATATTAGCCTTCAGAAAAATCTCTGCTTCAACTATCGAAATATTTGTCCGGCCGGAAAATCTTATATACATAGAAATTGGTCGATAGGAACTAGATATCATCGACAAATATACACTGATGTATGTATTTTGTTCCCGTCAGCTGATGTGCCTCTGTTTGCACCAGTGCGTATGTCCTCATAATTTCACTCTTTCCAAAGATTCCGAGAATAATAGATTATTTGATTAACGGATTATTAGTTTCTGAACAAAACAAAATGTCCGCGTGCGTGTGTGCGTGTTAACTACTGTGGATATGTGTGTATATTTATGCAAAGAAATAAGTTTATTTCCATAACTATGAACGCATATAAACACACACAAAAGCATACAAACATATAAGAAGAAATAAATGTTTTCGTTTCAAAACAAATTCCGTAAAAGATAAAAAACTGTTTCGAAAAAAATGGCAATTATTATTTCAAAGATAAAAAAAAAACTTAAGTATCATCTGAATGTTCATTTTCTATAGAAAATTCAATTATTTATCGTATAAGCTCCCTTTAATGCCAACTAATTTTCAAATTTGATAATTAGGTTAATATATGTAGAGGACCGTGGGGGTGATGAGTATGTATTGTAGAAGAACACACGTAGGTTAACATTTCCTGCTAGCCGGTACAACTACATGAGAAAGTTGGACATTAATTAAGTCCAAAGAAGACAAAGAAAACAAACAAACACAAGACCGATAAATATATGTAAACAAATATATGTATTAATAACAAGTTAAAGGTTACAAGCACATGGACAGTTACATTGAGTGCGTGTGGTGAATATTATGTGTGTGTGTTGTGGTGAGTGTTCGTACGTACGTGTATTGGTCTTAGCGTGTTCTCAGAATTTGGGAAACGCTGTATCTGTGAGAGCTCACATCTGCGAGGTGGTATAAGGCCGAAGGTCTGAGGGAAAAAAAAGAGATCGAGGCGAAGGGCCAGCCAGTATTTATAGCCAGGGGAGAGAGACCCCTGGTGAAGGGTTAAGGAACTAAAGGAGGAGCTAACTCCGACATATATGAATAATCATATAACAAATGTTTTAGCCCAAATAGAAACTGACATTAAAGTGAAGGAAATTTATTTCCTTTTAAATAACGAGGGTTGATTGATAAATAAGGTTTTCAATCCTATAAAACGTTTTAGACCAAATAGAATAATGAAACTAGTATCAAAATGGAGTAAATTTATTTCTCTTCAAAATTACGTGGCCTGATTGATGAGTAAGGTCGTCAATCCTATAAAACACAATTTAAACCAAACAGAATAATGAAAGTGGCATCAAAGTGAAGGAAATTTATTTCTCTTTGAAATTACGAGGTTGATTGATAAGTAAGTTCTTCGATCCTATAAAACAAGTTATAGATCAGATAAAATAATGAAACTAATATCAAAATGAAGTCAATTTATTTCTCTTCAAAGTTCTGAGGAATGATTATAAGCAAGGTATTCAATCCTATAAAAAGAAGTTTTAGTTCAAATTGAATAATGAAATTAATATCAAAATGACGTCAATTTAAAGCCCCGTAGAACTACCGGAGTGTTAAATATGAAAATAAACAAAAATGCATGAATACACTATATATCCATTAACAACTGCATGAAGTATTGTCTTAATGTTACATGACAATGAAAAAAGCAGTTTATATTTCACAGAAATATGTTTATATTTGTCATAAAATATTTAACTCATTATAATTTCTTATTTTATTACTTATAAATATAAAACACACAGCAGAATCAGACCCGAAATAGAAGAGTGTGGCTTCGTTAAAGACACTGTAACAAGGAATGTAATATTTATGCTCAGAATTATATCAAAAATAGATTCAGAAGCATTTGTATCTGTGTTTTATAGATTATGCAAAGGAGTTCGACAAGGTCCGCCACAAAGAACTGCTGAAACTGCTAGGTAACCTTGACATATTTAGGAAGGATATTAGAATAATCTAGAACCTATAATGGCAGCAAACCAAAATTATTTCCGTAAAAGGTAAGTTAAAAATTGTTTCGAAAAAATAGCAATTATTATTTCAAAGATAAAAAAAAACTTAACTATTATCTGGATGTTCATTTTCCGGATAGAAAATGAGTTCAGTAAATATACAAAAATAGAAGGGTGTAAGACAAGGATGTGTCTTCTCACCGGACTAATTTAACCCATAAAGTGAGGCGATTCTGAGGATTAATTATTTGTGGCCATAACCTTACCAGCTTACCAGATATGCAGATGATACAATGTTGATAGCAGACACTGAAAAGAAATTGCGTGAACTCCTGCAGAAGGTAGTGAAAGAAAGAGAGAAGAAAGGACTGAACATCAATTGCTAGAATACGGAATACATGGTTGTTAACAAAAGGGACAGCCCAGCATACAAATTACAAATGGGAGATACCAAAATCGAACAAGTACAGAAATTTAAATATCTGAGGAGTGTTTTAACGGGGTACGCAAAGTACGACACTGAAATCCGAAGGCGCATTGGGATAAACAAAGAAGCCGTCCAAAATCAAAGCAAAATATTAAGGAACTGGAAAATTTCGTTAGAAATAAAGAAAAACGTACTGAATTGTTACGTAATGGTCCTCCTATGTGTCAGAAATGGCCCTAAACGCTAAACAATCTCCTCACTGGGACTACAGAAGGATTCTGAGAATACCATGGGCCGAACATGTGAGCAACGATAGAGAAAATAAATAAGTAAAGGACACTGTACTTAACATCAGGAAGAGAGTGTTAAAATATCTAGATCAAATAATGAGGAAAAAGGGCTTAGAGAATTTGACACTCACAGGACAGATTGAAGGTAAGAAGGAAGACAGCGCATAATCTACCTAATGATCTTTTGTAAATGGATGACAACGTTTAGGAGAGACAGCAAAAATACAAAATTTACTGAGAGCTTCAACGGGCAGAAAATTGTGGAGAGACATGATCGCCAACTTTTGAAGGGACACGACACATAGAAGAAGAAGAAGAAGAAGAAGAAGAAGAAGAAACCGAGAAGAAGAAGAAGAAGAGCTGGTCATCTACACTATGATCCTTGTCGAAATAAAGAGATAATCTGGTTGAAGGCAGACGTTCCGATCTAAACTTAAATAAATCCATGATATTTTGACGGGTATTATGCTAGTACGCAATTTTGCAGCGGTGTAATATTAATAAGTTATATTGGCGAAAGAAGCGTACTGCTTGATATTTTCGACCAATGTAACAGGCGAACGAGAATCCAGATATGTTTTACCATCGTCTTACATCTTTTGCTACAGATGCTATTATCACCGTCGTCTACTTTTACACAAATAGAAGTCAATTCGGACGTTTATTCCTTCGACGCAATCCCTGTCTCATTTATTTTATTTTTTATTTTTTGTTACCGTCACAACTATTAGTAGAAATATATCAAAACGAAATTAACTTTATCATTGTCATCGGTTCTTCTGTTGACATACATGGCGCCAAATTAGTTACGCAAATAAATATTACATTCCTTGTTCCAGTGTCTTTAACGAAGTCGCTCTCTTCTTGTTCTATTCCAGGTCTGATTCTGCTGCGCGTTCTATATTAATAAGTAATAAAATAAAAAAATATAATGAGTAAAATTGATTATCACAAAAATAAGCATGTTTCTGTGAAATATAAACCTCTTTTATCATTGTTATGTAATATTGACTCAATTGGAGACAATGCTTTATGCATTTGACAATGGATATGCATCGTATCCATGCATTTCTCTTTGTTTATTTTTATATTTGTTTTGACACCCCGGTAGTGTCTAAGCAAGGCTTTTCACAACTTTATAACCGTACGGTTTTCAAACCACCTCGTGCTGGGAAGTGCTTGGTCACTGCGTCAAATTGAGCTTATGCTGCATACCTCTTTGGTGGGGGTGGCCTTGGTCGACGGCAACAATTCGTTAATAAAGATGCATTCTTCTCTCGAGGCCGGTGATCGCTTTTTTTTTGTCTTTTTTTTTTTTTTTTTTGAGTCCAGAGACAAAAGAACTACAACACGAAGAATTTTAACTATTTTATTAACGTCGTCGACATCTACATTTTCTAACTACCCAGTGGGATCGCGCTCCAAAATGGGGGGGGGCATTTCAGACACGAAAGAAAACACGTCTACATTGCTTGACGGTTCAGAAACAACTTCTCGTTCAGCCAATCAAAATCGACTTTCTTGCTTTGTCTTCCATCTAACCCCAAAGGTCAATCTCAGGAAGTTCGAGCAGAGATACCATTAAAATAATTGTCTGCTAAACTATTATTTAACAAATATAATAGGTATATAATTTAGTTTGGACCCTTTGTTTAATCTACATGCAGAGGGACAAAAACGGTATAACCCCGTAAATTAAATAAAGCTTTCAATTTGGAATTTCCTGTAGATTATCCGGAACAACATACGCTTGATGAAGGCCGAAGGGCACAACGGTCTAAATGTTGTGATAGCAACAACAAATAAATAATAAATGCAAACAATAAAATCTATATTGATATTATGTGATATAGTATTTTAAGCCAAAGATTTTACAAGCTAACGGTAGTAACTGAGCATTTTGATTAGTTTGGGAATTAACGTCGATTAATCGCTCAAGCAAGATAAAACAATATTCAGAACAAAACTTACAATACAATTCCCATATAACTGTCTCATGACAGTTATACGGGAATACGGATTACTAGATTTATGTCCTTTGGTACCTAATTTAAGGGGGTCTTAAAAATCGGCCGTGTTGGATTTTTCATCAGTATACCATAAACCGGACATTCTTAATAAAAGAGCTGTCGGAAAATTATTTATTGGGTTAAAAAATGTTAAATTAATAAATGGAAAGGTCTTAATCCTAGAACACTAACCATCAATTAAAGTTACATTAATACTAATCATGAGTATATCATACCCGATTTTGAAAATATTTTTAAAAAAATTAAATATAAAACTTTATTTGAAATATTTTACATGCAGGCACTTCAAAATTTGTACTTTGAATTAACATTAATAGGAACTGAAAAACGTATTTAGGTAAGAAAATCAGATACTGAAAATTGTAATTAAAAATGGGAAAATTTGCGCTGGGTACTATATACCCATGGTTAGTGTTCTAGGGTTTAAGTTCGGTGTGGTCAGAAATTTTCTTTAGAAATATTAAACGCCCTCCTGTCTATCAGTCAATGAAGAGTGAATGGTGCATTGATTTATAAATTTAACATACAAAATGTTTTTCACTTTACCGAATTTCAAACGTGAAAATTGTCTTGAAAGGTGCCAATGGGAGGACAATAACACACTCAGAAAGGAAACCAGGGTGATGGCAGATACGGAGTGGGATTTGGAGAAAACCACAGAGAGTGCATATCTTCTTCTTTTATGTGACGTGTCCTTTAAGGATGTAAACGATCACAACCCCCTCTCTCTACACACACACACACACACACACACACATTCATCTTCCTGTCCCTTGTAGCTCTTAATAAGTTTTGTCTTTTTATGATTTCTTCCAAAACCCTGTTCTACCATCCATTTGTTTAAGCCTATTATGTATGTTACGCACTGCTTTCCTTAGTCTTTTTTTCCTTCTATCCGTCCCGTGATTGTCAGATTTTCCAATCCCTCCTTCCTCATTACGTGCCCCAGAAATTTCAACTGCCTCTTCCTGGTGTTAAGCAGACGGCCTTAAAAATCCGAGGAAGACAAATGTCCAAGAGAATCAAGGAAGAGAATTTTCGAAACGGCCAGAAGAAAGAATATCAAAGATATGAGACGAGGCTTCCTTACCCACACATGATCGCATGTGAGATTAGCCGCTTCTATACAGGAAACATTCTTCATTCATTGACCGAACAAATAATTTCGCTGCCGGTTAAAATTTACAAAATCTTTTTTCTTAAAAGTTCTTCAGGAAATTTGGCTTCTCCAATCGGCTAAATGTTATGCCTCTTTCTTGTATTCATGGGAATTTCCTTCCAAACATTTTTTGTTCGTGTGGAAAGTAAACAGCTTCATTATGTCACTATTTTCTCTTCTAGTTAAATGTTTGCTCATTTTCTGTGTTGGAAGTCTCCAAGTGAAGTGGGTTTTTTTCTTTCGTAAAGTTATTTGTGACTTTTTGGCACTAGTATATAGAGTCTTTTGAAGAGTCGTCTTTTTAAGAATTTTTTGATTTATTCCTTTCAAACCATTTTAAACCATTGATCAGAAAACGTTTGATGATAGCTTAAACATTTCCCGAATGATTAGGACGACATGCATGACATCTGTATAAAAGTCTAATTCCGATAAGACTATTCAAAAAATTTTAGGGTAGACGTCACTAAGAAGGAGCTTCCCTGACATGAAAAAAGACAATCTCTTGTAACATAGGTAGTGTATTTTTGAGTAAGCACAGAATTTTATAATATTCGAAAACTTTTCTTTTTCAGGGTATGAGAGAAGGCATATAACAGCTTGCATGTTCTATATATATATTTAAAAAAACAACTTTCATTTACATTCTTCCGACTTCTACCTAATCGTTCTTTGTTTACTCGTGTATTTATTTATTTCTTTTCGATGTTTGGGTAAATGTTTGTACCTACGGCAGGTACTACTAAGGCTGCCGACATATATTGTTGGTAAATCTAACAAAAAGAGAGAAAAAAGATGAAGAAGATAAATTTATATTGGTTTTTAGCGAAAGAAAATTAATAAATAAAAAGATAAATGCAAAGAAATAAAAAGAAAATATTTGATTAAATGTAGAAAGGAAGTCGACACAAAGGAAAGAGGGAGGAAAAATAGAACTGAGTGAAAATGAAAAACGCATAGATAACTAATTGGGTCCACTTGACCCATTATAATTGCAACAATGATAAGTGCCTCGGGAGCTTCGTCAAGTTCGTATGCATTCAAATGAACCGCCATATTTCTTAACAGTAAGACACACAAAAATAATAGGGCGTTTCAAAAGTAATTACGTATTTCATTGCTATGAATTATGAGTCAAACAACCAAGGCAGACCCAAGGACGAATGGTAGCAAAAAGCGTATAGAATTCTATCCGATGCTGTGTCGTTTAGAGAATTCCAATGTTTAATTGGGAAAAGGCAGAACCAAAAATGAAAGGTAGAAAAATACGGCGACTAGAATTAGTTTATCTTCTCTTCTATCCAATATTGTGTCGTTTATAGAGAATTTCAATGTTTAATTAAGAAAGGCAGAAAAAAGAATGAATGGTAGCAAAAACCGGCGACTAGAATTAGTTTATCTTCTTTTCTATCCGACGGTGTGTCGTGTTTATAGAGAATTTCAATGTTTAACAATTATGTAGAAGTCGGAAGAATGTAAATGAAAGTTTGTTTACTATATATAGAACATGCAAGTTGTTATATGCCTTCTCTCATACCCTGAAAAAGAAAAGTTTTCGAATATTATAAAATTCTGTGCTTACTCAAAAATGCAGTACCTATGTTACAAGAGGTTGTCTTTTCTTTTACGTTCCAGGGAAGCTCCTTCTCTTAGTGTTTGTTGTGTCTATGTTGTGTCGTTTATAGAGAATTCCACTGTTTAATTGGGGAAGGCAGAAACAAGAATGAATAGAAAAATGCGTCATCTAGAATGAGTTTATCTTCTCTTCTATTCGATGTTGTGTCGTTTATAGAGAATTCCAATGTTTAATTGGGAAAGGCAGAATCAAGGATGAATGTTAGCAAAAGCGTCTAGAATTAGTTTCTTTTCTAATCTCACGTTCTATTGGAACATGGAAGCACCCTCGCTACAGATCTATGTTGCCAGCAACTTGGTTGCGTAAATGAAGCATTACATCAAATTACATAATTCCCAGCTTTGATAAAAATAAAAAAAGTTTGTTGTTTTTTGTGTGTGAAAACGCAAAATCACGCTCTGCAAAACAAATCCAAGAATAAGGTTGTTAGGGTTGGGTGGTGGTTCTTCTTATCCTTCATATTCATCAGATTTAACACCTACAGATTTTCATTTTGGTTTGATCCCAATAACATTTTGTAAGTGGAAGAACATTCAGAAAAAAGAAGTGGAAAACAGTCTTTCAAACATTTTCGTGGAAAAGGGTTTATTTAAACGTGAAATCGTAAATTTGTCGTCCAATTGGCCTGCACTAATTGAAAATGAAGCTGTTAACATTTTTGATATGTAATATTTAAATAAATATAATTTAGGTTTGTTTGTTTATATGTTTTTTTCCGGTAAAACTTAATTAATTACCGAACAGCCTCTCCGAATGTTTCTCTCCATCTAGGTACCTTAGAATCATAGGAATGTTTTCGAGAAATGTCTACAAGAAACATCTAAGAAGAACAACTGAGTCTGTCGTGATTTTGAATTTTCTAAATGAACCTTTTATTTACTTTCACCGGTAGATCCTAACATTTTAGGGGTTCAACATACACACGGTCATGAAATAGAAATGTCTCTCATCATAGGAATGCGAGATCATGCTTCACATTGTTGGCAGATTTTCTAAATGGAACTTTTATTTACTTACACCGGTAGATCCTAACATTTTAGGGGTTCAACATACACACGGTCATGAAATAGAAATGTCTCTCATCATAGGAAGTCGACATCATGCTTCACATTGTTGGTAGATTTTCTAAATGGAACTACTTACACCGGTAGATCCTAACGTAAAAAATCCAGAATGTAAAATTAATAAATACTAAACACTTTCATTACATTGTTGTATAGATCCTTTATATAAAAAAAAATAGTATATGAGATCAGGAAATTGGATATAGAATAGGCTACGCTTGAAGTAGTCTCACCCAATACCGCACGATGCTACAAAATATTTACCTAAGAACTTAAGTTATATTTTTATATAGCCACGTCAGACTCTCATAAGTGTGTAATACGTACGTAATATGGGTGTCATGGGTGGCATCCAATTCGTTCAGTCTAAACTATCAGCTAATTACAACTGATTTTCTTAGATCAATGTTAAAAAAGGACTTCAAGCGAATGAACGCTGTAAGTCAGCGGTTCTCAACATTTTTGTTTTTACCAATGGACCACTTGTACTCTTAATTTATTTTATGGACCCCCGTAACTATTCGATGAAAAAAAAGCTTATTTTATTTTTTACTAATAGGTAAGTTTAGTATAGAAACAGTAAATGTATATTGTTTATTTTTAAATAAAACTAATTTAATGAAAATAAACGTGTATTCAACAAGTAAATTCTGTGGAGCATTTATGTACATTACTAAAATAACTTTTTATAAATTTTTTACAATCAAAACATCCGGTAGAGTAAAAGAGACGCTAACTTACATCACTTGATTTCGTTTTCTGCTAATTTTAGAGTTGGTTTCTATTTTTAGTATTTTAATATGGCGTAGATTACTTGTAGAAATTCTAATTCTCAGTTGTAACAACCGTACCGAAGTGAAATTGCTCTATTGACCACTAAAATATTACTGTACTTCCTTCCAATTTGCTATGTTTTTGTGTAGATCCTCTTTAATGTTACATGGACTCCATATGGGCCGCGGTTGAGAACCACTACTTTAGGTCTTAAAGAGTTTTCTTCAAGCTTTTCTTCGTCATATTTCATAGATTGGAACCGGGAGGGGACATTTCATCACCGCCGACTCAACATCGGCCAACTCGTCTTTGTTTCAACTCAACTCCAGGACAACTCACCACCAGCCTACTCAGCGTGTGAACAACTCAACGCTGGCGACGAATTCATCGCTCCAGACCGGTTCAGATTTTGAAAGTTTGTCTGTTTTGTGACACTGGCAAACGGAAATAAAAGGTTAAAATCTAAAATATGGTTTAGAACAAGATAAAAACGGTTAAGGAACAGAACGATGGACACACCGAGAGAAAGAAGGGAAACTTCTCTTTTTTCAAAAGTCTAATTATTTTAGGGTAGAAAAAACAAGAAGAAAAATGATTCTGTTGCAAAATATTACCACAAAAGCCATATGGCAAAATATAGCTGACAGCTAATTAATGATGCAACTTACACAATGCCGGATTGAGAGATAAAATTTGGTTATCTCTGTAACCAAATCAAGGGAATAGAGTTTCTTTGTGTAAGGAACCAAAGCCTAGATATTTGGAGTGCAATTTACTCTGACAAGATGGGGTGGAGTGACTGACCGGAGGAAGCAGCTGGTAAATTTCTAATTTAATGAGCAAGGCCAGGCTGAGAAAGTTTGCTGAAGAGAAATTAAAATGATAATGTTAATTAACAACCGCGAATAAGCCATGCCACGTGGTTGAGTACCAGATTAGGCAAAGGGCAACCAAGGTGGAAGGCGCAGGTGAAATACAAAGGAAGACGGAGGAATTGCCTACGCCCATTGGGAAGTGTTAGTGAGAGGCATAAATGAGAAGGAAGGAGTTGGGCGGATCGATAACCTGTGACTTCTACCCATCGGAAAAAGGTATCTCTCCAAATTTGGAGGGATAATTAATTATCCAGAGCCAGATCACAATGTGGCTCTTGTCATAAGATAGAGGAAACACCGATAGCCATATGACAAAATAGGGAACAATCTATGTCAACCCCCATGCCGGATTTGGGTGGAAGCCAATATATGCAAAATACTGAGTTGGCCAAAGGAGAATTTTCAGAAGTTCCCATCTCGCTTGGCAATGACAAGTGAAGCTATGACTTAACGGATGGGGTTGGTAATGTGCATACCGCACCACACCTTAAAATTTCATTAGTGCAAACATGAGGATTATTCACGCATTTCTTCTTACTGTTGTTGAAAGCCTAAAACAATCATGAGAGGAAATACCGAGACCCCTAACTACCCATGTCAACCCCCATGCCGGATTTGAGTGGAAGCCAATATCTGAATACTGACTTGGCCAAAGTAGAATTTTCAGAATTTCCGGAGACAGTAGTTCCAGACGAGAAGTGACCGCTCTGCTAAATCCCACATGACTTGCTACCAGAGAGATCCTCCGACTCAAGCCTTGTTTCAGATTGAGCTAAATTAAGTGTCACGTTAGAATTCAAAGTGGGAACGGTTAATATTTCTGGACCAATAACCAATATTATTGTACAAAGAATGATGTAAAATTACGTAGAAATAAACCCTGAAGAAATAACTGTCTTTTCTTTATTCGTCTGTAAGGACATTTTTTATACATTTCCTTTGTGACAAAGCTTTGCCGGAATCAAACCAACACTGCAATTCCTGACGACAATCTGATCTTCACCAGCTCTGTGATCAATGAACACAACGTGGGTGGAGCAACGGTTTGGACAAGAGTAACCAACATAACGGCCAGCGGCAGTATTTGACCAAATACTGACCGGCAGAAAAGTGTTGTAGTTTGTCTTAGAGATTTAATAGTTACAACGGTATATCTGTCTGACTGGTGTTCAATTTTCAAACTTTTCATTACACTCAAAATAAAAAAAGATAGCTGCCATGTGTTACACTTCTACGTACAACAACAATGTCAGCTTTACACCCAAAACCAAGATTATATTAAATTTAGCTTCTGTTCCTCTTCGACATATTCATGCTTATACTGACGCCCTTCCTGCGGACTTATTCAAAAAACTTGCTACATTACTGAACTGATTCAAAGATAACTATATTGGAAGACCAAATCGACGTGGAACCAGTAGAAGACCTCCCCCCCACCGCCGAAATATGGAATATTTACGAGAGAACGTTGCACAAGGAAGATCGGACAAATAACCATGCTGAAGTAACAAGGAGAAAACTGTACACAGAATTCGGGATGGAGCACCCCACAATATGGAGAATCTTTACGGAGCTTCAAAAGATGCAAAGAAATCGAGGTGCATTTTTTGAGTAATTGAAGAAGTCGATGGAGGCAGATGAAAGAATTATGCAGATTGTTTTTTTTCTTTTTTACAACGATCTCCAACTGAATATTTGAGGGCAAATGCATACAATTCTCAATGAATTTATAATTAAAAATAAAGTCATGTATTAAAAACTGATCCTTAATAATTTACTTTTATTTGTTTTTAAAAAGTTGAAAAAATGTTATAGTTTGCATGTCGTTGAGTTGTCCTTGTGCTGCGTAGCCTGGTGGTGAGTTGCCCTGGAGTTGTCATGAATATGAGTCAGCGGTATTGAGTCGGCGGCGTTGAGTCGGCGGTGATGAATCGTCTTGGCACTACATTATCAAAAAGAACTTTACTATATAACAGACATCACATCACTTCCAAAATCAGAAATAACTAAAAGGGATAACAACTGTAACTATAATGGAAAAAACAATGGCATAATCAAGACTTTCGGAAGTCGTCGATTGTTGTGCTAGAACGAAGTTACTACTCGTGATCGAAAGTTTGAATGTACTGACCTTATCCAAACTACTGACCACGCCAGAAACTGTAACTAAGCCTGCTAAATATAGTCGCAGTATATGTATATGCATAAAACATACATTAGAAAATTTTTCGAAGGTTTTCTTTTCATGGCTGTTTTAGGTTTTCAACAACAGTAAGAAGAAATGCGTGAATAATCCTCATGTTTACACTAATGAAATTTTAAGGTGTGGTGCGGTATGCACATTACCAACCCCATCCGTTAAGTCATGGCTTCACTTGTCATTGCCAAGCGAGATGGGAACTTCTGAAAATTCTCCTTTGGCCAAATCAGTATTTTGCATATATTGGCTTCCACCCAAATCCGGCATGGGGGTTGATATGGGTGGTTAGGGGTCTCGGTGTTTCCTCTATCTTATGACAAGAGCCACATTGTTGTCTGGCTCTAGATAATTAATTATCCCTCCAAATTTGGAGAGATACCTTTTTCCGATGGGCAGAAGTCATAGGTTATCGATCCGCCCAACTCCTTCCTTTTCATTTATGCCTCTCACTAACATGCAAGGATAACAGCAAAAAATTGCAATATAAGCACTAGTAAAAAAGAGTTGCTGAAGACATTAGGTTTATAATACCAAGAAATTCATACCCAGATGGCGCAGTGGATAAAGGCGTTGGTTAGATCCAGTGACAGGACCCATAGAGTGTGAGTTCAATACCCGCTTAAGGCAGTGGAGAACTTTCAGAGGGAAAATTAACAGGAGATAACTGATAACTGACATCCATCAAACATGGTACGTGGAACTAGAACAGTATACCCTAGTGTGTGAAATAAAGGGTTCAGTTCAACATTCCAACCACCTGAAACGTTGTGATAAATATGGCGACAAGGATGAGGACAATAGTCCGAATAATGTAAATAATGTCCTTCCTTCTCGTTTCCCAATGAGCGTAGGCAATTCCTCCGTCTTCCTTGGTATTTCATCTGCGCCCTCTACCTTGGTTGTCCTTCACCCAATCTGGTGCTCAACCACGTGGCATGGCTTTTTTGCGGTTGTTAATTAACATTATCATTTTAATTTCTCTTCAGCAAACTTTCTCAGCCTGGCCTTGCTCATTAAATTAGAAATTTACCAGCTGCTTCCTCCGGTCAGTCACCCCACCCCATCTTGTCAAAGTAAATTGCACTCCAAGTATCTAGGCTTTGGTTCCTTACAATAAAACTCTATTCCTTGATTTGGTTACAGAGATAACCAAATTTTATCTCAATCCGGCATTGTGTAAGTTGCATCATTAATTAACTGTCAGCTATATTTTGCCATATGGCTTTTTGTGGTAATATTTTGCAACAGAATCATTTTTTCTTCGTGTTTTTCTACCTAAAATAATTAGACTTTTGAAAAAGAGAAGTTTCCCTTCTTTCTCTCAATGTGTCCATCGTTCTGTTCCTTAACACTTTTATCTTGTTCTAAACCATATTTTTAGATTTTAACCTTTTATTTCCGTTTGCCAGTGTCACAAAACAGACAAACTTTCAAAATCTGAACTGGCCTGGAGCGATGAATTGTCGCCAGCGTTGAGTTGTTCACACACTGAGTAGGCTGGTGGTGAGTTGTCCTGGAGTTGAGTTGAAACAAAGACAGAGTTGGCTGGTGTTGAGTCGGCGGTGATGAAATGTCCTCCCGGTTACAATCTATGAGATATGACGAAGAAAAAGCTTGAAAAAACTCTTTAAGACTTAAAGTAGTGGTTCTCAACCGCGGCCCATATGAAGTCCATGTAACATTAAAGAGGATCTACACAAAAACATAGCAAATTGGAAGGAAGTACAGTAATATTTTAGTGGTCAATAGAGCAATTTCACTTCGGAACGGTTGTTACAACTGAGAATTAGAATTTCTACAAGTAATCTACGCCATATTAAAATACTAAAAATAGAAACCAACTCTAAAATTAGCAGAAAACGAGATCAACTGATGTAAGTTAGCGTCTCTTTTACTCTACCGGATGTTTTGATTGTAAAAAATTTATAAAAAGTTATTTTAGTAATGTACATAAATGTTCCATAGAATTTACTTGTTGAATACACGTTTACTTTCATTAAATTAGTTTTATTTAAAAATAAACAATATACATTTACTGTTTCTATACTAAACTTATCTATTTGTAAAAAATAAAATAAGCTTTTTTTTTCATCGAATAGTTATGGGGGTCCATAAAATAAATTAAGAGTACAAGTGGTCCGTTGGTAAAAACAAAAATGTTGAGAACCGCTGATTTACAGCGTTCATTCGCTTGAAGTCCTTTTTTAACATTGATCAAAGAAAATCAGTTGTAATTAGCTGATAGTTTAGACTGAACGAATTGGATGCCACCCATGACACCCATATTACGTACGTATTACACCCTTATGAGAGTCTGACGTGGCTATATAAAAATATAACTCAAGTTCTTAGGTAAATATTTTGTAGCATCGTGCGGTATTGGGTGAGACTACTTCTAGCGTAGCCTATTCTATATCCAATTTCCTGATCTCATATACTATTTGTTGTTTTTTTATAAATAATCCATGCAACAATGTAATGAAAGTGTTTAGTATTTATTAATTTTACATTCTGGATTTTTTACGATGAATTCACTGTCGGTGCCATCACTGCTTTTATTTCAATTCCAAATCCTTGTTTCTGATTTTTTTTTGGTTTATCGTTAGTTCTTCTTCTCGGATATAGACAACCATTGATTATTGACTGTATCGATTTTCGATTCCAATACCTTGGTATATATATTTTGATAAATAGTTCACTTAGT
>CAHIKZ030002845.1:125000-178900 GCA_903632075.3 Acanthosepion pharaonis | reverse complement strand
GATGTATGAAGACCAAACCAGACAAACACAAGATATTTTGGTAATTGAGGGACGATGGCAGACCATCTTTAAATTTAACTACAATCTATTGATAATTCCATATAAATAATCATATTTGAGTTCATTTGTGCTACAGTGCAGCAGTGGGCTGGATGAACTGTCATTGCAGGCCCGATCCTGCCCATGGCCCTATAAATTGAAACTCCTACCCTAGACAAATTACGATGAAGTAGTGAGTTCAATTTTCATTGGGTGTTCCATATTTTCTTGTGTCATCTCTAAATTACATTTAATAAATCACTATCTCTTGTTATAAATGTCATGACTGCAAAAAAAAAAAAAAAAAAAAAAAATAAAAAAATCTTTAATGAAATATTTGTTGTTATAAAACCCAATTTTTAACAGTGAATAGGCATATAAGTTGTTTTTCCAATCATGATATTCTAAATATGAATTTACCTGAAATCTTTTCCGTTCATTTAATCTTTTATTTAGATTTCTAGAAGTCTCACCTGTTGTAACAGAGAATTGAGCAAGTTTATAAAAAGACTCGAGTTTATATATATGTTTGCCGTTATTAAATTTAGTTCTGTCCCCTTCCACAATGGGCTGTTGAGAGAAGACCTACTTAGAGTAAGTGGCACTGACTATTTACATATGAACGATACTGGGTAAGTATTAGCCAATTGTCAGCATGCGTCTGGGACTGGGAGAGCTATATAACACCAGTTTTTTCACAGTTCTGGAAAGGCATCTCAATGTGCAGATGTTAAAAAAAGACAAAATGAAAACAAGATGCAACCAAAACTCTTCTGTTTGCACACCTCAGGATTGGAACAAATTTCTGACTTCTTGCTTTTCTGTCAACTGTAATCTTCAAAAAATTTAAAAACAGCAATCATCATTCTGTCTTTTTTAAGCCTTTCTCCTCAAAGCTTTCTTTTTTTTCATTCCCAGTAACCACTTGCACCTTAGTGGCTTTATCACCTTGCTTAGGATGAAATGATTAATAAAAATCAAAAAATCAAAAAAAAAAAAAAAATCACTATATTGTTTCAGATAATGATTTTCTTTTTTTATACACAATTCGTTTATCAACAGAGCAGTGTAACCTTTGGTTAATCATAGACAACTATGCTACTAATGTCAGTGTGGCTTAAGAAAATGAAAATAAATAAACAAGTCACTAAGTAACTTATTCTACAATGGATTCAAGAATTCTACTAGTTTCATTACAATGAAATGTCCTTTTCAGTTTATGAAACACAAACATGAAAAATATGAAAACTTCAATACCAATTCAGATCGAAAAACAAGCGGCCAGAGAACTGGTCGAAATCCAAAGTTGCTTAAATTTAGATTTTTGTTAAATTTTGTGAAAATGAATAAAAATAAAATTAATTCATTCTAATGACATCCAATGGTATCCACTTTTATAATTGGAAGTGAGGGTTTAAAGATGAAATTGTTACTTTTAAATCATTTGGTATCAGTGTTAAAAAAAAAAAAAAAAAAAAAAAAGGAAAATAATAACAAACCTAGCAGCAGCAGCCAATGGGTGGCATAACGTACCTATATCAGTATAATCATCTTGCTAATACCGGTTTGATTACTCTTGAGATATTAGTGCAGGCTGTGAACCAGTCGGCAGCTATCGGCCATGTATTTTTAAGATTTTAATGTCATTTCTCTTTCTCTCAGCAAGTCAATTGGTGAAGAAAAAAAAAAAATCTTCACATGAAAAAAAAAATTAAAAAAAAATATGCCCGAGTTCATCCATAAAATTGTTGGAGATCTTATATATTTAAAAAGAAAAGATTTCTCATATATATATATATATTTAAAATTATTTTTTCATATTAAATATAAGTATGTATATTACCAGCTCCCATTTTTTAATTTTATTTTTAAATACTATTATAGAAAATCTTCTCATTTGCTGAATTTGTACTTTATTCTTTTTCCTATAGATATATGTTTAATTATAAATGGGAGCTGGTAATATACATACTTATATTTATTATGAAAAAATAATTTTTTTAAAATAATGTAAGTAATTCTATCACATTTACTTGTTTTTAAAAAGAAATATAGTCTATTGGTAATTAAGAGTAAAAATATTTTAAAATTGTAGTTGAATAAAACGTATTCTAACACAAACACACCTAAAAAGAATCTAAGTATACAAGAAAAAAATGCCGAAAAATTTTCTGCCATTAATAAAAAAACCCAGGTCACATGCATTTAACGGAAATCAGAATTCATTGAAAAATACACCCCTACCTTCCTTAAACTTAACCTCTTTTTCGAACGTAATTCATAATTGATACAACACTAGTTAATAAAAATGAACACACTACCGCCCATGTCTGATTGATTGGATTTCTTTCTATCCTTGGAAACAGAAAATTATGAATTTATATGTGCATTTAAAAACTCAGTAAATTTAAAAAATAAGTTATTCAAATATTCACTTGAAGATGAATGAAACTAATGCTTTTAATTTAATTATATAATTAAATTTAAAAATTTTAGCTTCATTTTTGAAACATGGTTATTACAACCAGCAAAAAAAAATTTTTTAAATCAATTTATTATAAAATATATAATATATATATATATATTATATATATCAATATATATATATATATATATATATATTATATATATATATATTATTATATATATATATATATATATATATGCGCCTTTATATATATATATATATATATATATATATTATATATGGGTAATATATATATAGATATATCATTGGATATATATTTGTATATATATATATATATATATATATATATATATATATAGTTACATATATTATATATATATATATATATATATATATAAGATTGTTGTGTAAAATCTTCACTATATAGTAATGATGAACTTTATGTCTTTTCCATCTTTAGCTAAAGTGGAAGGTTTTTCACAGCTAATAATCTTTGTCCTTTCTAAAATATACAATGGAGATAGAAGAGAATGATCAGCTTCCTTTTCTTGGATATGCACTGGTCTTTTAAACCTGTAAGTTATCTTACCAGTGTTTATTTTAAACCCACTTTTTTTTTTACTCTCAGATTTTTTTCGATCTTATTAGACCATTAAGATCGTGCCTTGATGTGCTAAATTTGAATGTAACGTTGAGATGCCAAACTGAAAATCAAAACTTTTATTGATTAATGGTTTACCCCTGAATGTAAAGTTGACAGTCACCATTGAACAAAAAGCTCAATAAGTTCAATAAGTCCTATATATATATATATATATATAAAAAATAAATGTTTATTTGAGACTCTCAAACAATGTCCCAGGAGTCAAACATATGCAGACCATTAGAAAAAAGATTTCCTAGCATGTTCCAGGAAAAAATTTACATGTAAATTATATCAGGGGGGTGTTCACAAACTCATGATTCTGTGATTGGTTTACCTATTAAATTTTGCTATTTTAAGGATGAACTATTCTTTTTGACCTTTTTCTATCAAAATATACTAAACAGACTCCATTCCAAAATATCTTTAGTTCTATTATTTTTGCAATGTCCTGCCATATATATTCTAGACGCCTGCTTTTGAGTCTAGATTTTTAAACTGTCTATTACCTCCTTAGTTTGACTTCAATGTTCATTTTTAAAATCAATCTAAATGGATAAACACCTGATGTTAATAAAAATTATTTTATTAATACAACAGACCTATTCTTATATATATTTTTTATTTCACTAGTGATGGATTTTATATATATATATATATATATATATATATATATATATATATATATATATGTATGTGAAGAAAAATATACGGAAAAACAAACAAAAATCCTAATATGCAATTATGCTGTTTTAATGTTAATATAATGTCAATGTCGGACGTTTCGGTCTAGTACCATCTTCAGGACATATTCATAAAACATAATTAACATTAGACTATATTCAATTCAACATGAAAAGATGATGGACATAAAGTTTTTCAAAAATTTGAATATAATATATATATATATATACCGTTGAAAAGATGTCAAATTCAACGTAATAGGGTCCGTCAGATCAGTTCCTTCGAAACCCACAGCACATTTGAGATTTATTATAGTCGGTATAGAATTCGGTTTTTTTACTTCCACCATATATATATACGTATATATATATATATATATATATATATATATATATATATAAAAGAATGTACTGTTGAAAATTGTCTTAAAATTTGTTGGACTTTGTCCATTACAAATTTAATATAACAATATTTAAAATTTGTCAGTTGAATTATGTTCTAAGACTGATTAGTTACCGCTTCAAAAAATAGTTTTTCTAAAAATCGAATTCATTATATGTCCGATACCATATCAGTTTACCGGTAGCAGATTCGATCCCTCATTTTAAGGCTCATAAATTTGGTTTTTTTCACATCAGACACCTTCACTTAGTTTTGCTTAATACCCACACACAGTTTCATACTTATTGCCTTATATAAAATCTGAAGCTATATTTAATATATAAAGGCTAATATTAAAAATTATATTATGGGGCGATTTCTTTAGAATCATGGTTCTAATGCTGTATACCAGAAACTTCCTGATTGCACTCAGCGTTAGGATCAATATATCTACATCACCAAGGAGTGGGCAATTTTTGTCCTTGGCCCATATATATGCATATCTATATCCATATAAAAAAAAAAAAATATATTTTGTTCGAAGGTAAAAATAAATTCACTTATGTTAACAATGCAGAGCAAAGATAAATACAAAATTTAGCCTTACACAAACTTATAAAAGATAACAAAATTGATAAAAAAAAGAAAGATAAAAAAAACCTCCTGAATGTTAAACATTTTTTTTTTTCCATAACATTCCATCAGTTGAGAAAATTTTAAATTTCAAATAAATACCATGCCTATAAAAAAAAGCAAGAAAAAAACTAACCACAGTTTTAAAAATTTAATATAAATCAAGGAATTATCCAATTTAAATGATTTAAATTATTTTGGAACATTTTATGAAAATATTCTTCGTTTTGTCATCATTTTCAATATATGAGACACTTAAATTTGGGTGGTATGTGCAAATTATTTTTTTACTGTTATATAAAGACAAAACAATGAAGAATTTTTTCTTTAGTAAAAAAAAAAAAAAAAAAAAAATTTGTCCAAAACCTTAAAATAATTCAATAAAAGTCAAATAATATATTTGTTGAGAAACAATTTTTTGTAAATGAGAGAAGGATCTGAGAGAGAAAAAAAAAAAGAGAAAATGGGGACAGGAGAGAGAAAAAAAAACAGAGAAGGTGGGGAGAGAGAGAGAAAAAAGATTAGTTAGAGAGAGAGAAAAAATCAGAATAAAAGGTGGGGAGAGAGAGAGAAGGAAAAGAAAAGAAAAAAATAAAGAAACAAATTGGAAGTTTAGTGCCATTCTGATTTAAACATAAAATTCAAAATTCAACAATTTACTGTTGAGTGCCTCAATTTTCATTTACATGAAAAAATAATTTTTATATAACTTTATACTCTCTTTGAACTCTATCCAATTCATCCCATGCAAATTCAATGGTTGAGAGATCAAGTGATTTGTAATTGCCAAGTCATTATTTCCAAAAATTTATTGTTTTTTCTTCTCAAAGTAATTTTAACATAATTTAGAAGTTTTGTCTTGTTGAAAGATGATTTTTTTTCAATTATACATAAACCAGATGGTATCGCATGTCTTTGCAAAACCGAATGATATTGTTCATTTTTTATGATTTTCTAGACCTGAATTAAATCTTCAACCCTCTTTCCCTCAAAATACCCCCACACTATGACAGACCCAACACCATGCTTAACTGTTTGAACAACATATTTACCATTTAATTCTTTTCCAGAGGAAACATCTCCTCAAGAACCAAAAAGTTCAAATTTCACCTTGAAATTTCCACAATACTTTTTGCCACTGTTTTAATGTCCAGTTCTTATGTATGTTTGCCCATAATCTTTTCTGCTTATTCACCTTCCTTAACAGGGGTTTCTTGATGGCTATGTAACTCTTGAGCCTTGTTGATCCGAATCTATTTTTCTTAGGTGAGAGCAGACACAAGTTCAGCTGTCAACTTGAGCAGGAAAATAATAAAGTTTGCTCTCAATAAAAGGAAAGTGTTTATCTTCAGCAGCAGTTGTCACTTTTGGGGCTCCAGCTCTTTTTCCGTTAACATTTGTGCCAGATTCTAACTACCATTGTAAGGAATATTCTAACCCATGTCTAAAAATCTTCAACTTCTTGGCAATTTGTCTTTGAGAGTAGCCTTCTTTGAAAAAAAAAAAAAAAAAAAAATTGAGTTTGTCACCTTTTATAGTCAATGAACAGCTGCTTTGATTTTTGCCATTTTGTATAAATTACTGCAAAATTTAAAAAAAAAAAATGAAAAAAATTTTGATTGAAAGCTGCAATGTTTTGTTTTATAAATTAAACCAGTACTGCGCTAACAACATTAAACCAGTACTGCGCTAACAACATTAAACCAGTACTGCGCTAACAACATTAAACCAGTACTGCGCTAACTTAGAACTTGTACTAACATTTAACTTAGTTGAAAATTTTGGCAATCTCAAAAAGTCTACTGAGGGTCTAAGGGTGAAAACAAAATGATTCTCGTACAAAATATTCATAATTTATCAAAATGTATTATGGACAGACAAATCTAAATTTAAACTTTTTTGTCAGAAGAAGAACCTGGAGAAAGACTGAAAAATAAAAACCAAATCCAGTTAGCTGTGGATAAGACTATCTTTTTTTTTGAAAAAAAAAAAATCTTGAAAATTTAAGGTGTCTTTTTTTTTAAGGTAAGGTGCAAGAAAGCAAACAATTTGCCTATAATGTGAAATCTGCACACTGGATTATTTTTCAAAGGGAATATTATGTAAAATATTTATTTCTGGTTTAAAAGTTCACTAAATATCAACACCTCAATAAGAAATTCAAAGAGAACGATAGATTTTTTTTATTGCAGGTAATATTTTTTTAAAAAATGTATTGCTGGTAAAATTTTTTTTTAAACGAGTATTCCTATGCATTAAAATCTAAATTTTAATTTCAACTGTGTTTTTTTAACAGTTTATAGGTTAACTATTTGAATTAGCTGGGACCCTAACAAAGTGCTACCCTCCGGGTCAAGGTGAACCTCAAAACACCAGCAATTAAGTGCATTAATAATCCTAATGTCCTTCTGATCAGAAGCCTTGCGGTTCATGGATTATAGTTTATTGTCTGAACCAGGATGATTATTTTTGGTTATGTGTTTCCTTGCAGAAATCCAACCCAAATTTTATTTATTTATCCAAAGTCTTCCTTAACTTTAAATTTTATTCAAGGAACAAAAAGGTTATGATTAACCTTTTTAGCATTCAAACCTCAATCATTCAATATTGACTCTCAATGTTCAACCTGCCTAAATGTCAATATGTATCAATCAATTTAAACCTATGTTTTGTGGGATATCCTGTTGAAATGTAATATTTTCAATACATGACTTTGAAACAACTTTTTTTTTTCTATTCGAGGTTAAATTTTTTTTTATTTCCGATCAGTTGCCATCCAAGGCTATAGAACACAATCTGTCCTGATAACGTGTCATACCTGGAAAGAATGAGGATTTAGGATACCTTTCCCAACCTTATTAAATTATTTCATATTTTATGTTTTTCATTAGGAATGAAACGTTAAATTCTCTGATCCCTTTTTATCAGCAACTATCTATTAAATTCTGTTATGCTTTACTCTGTTTGTCCCTTCATTACAATTTCTCAAGTTTTTTTGAACATACAGTGAAACTTTCCTGGTTCCTATAAAATAAGGAATGAGGATTTGTTATCGAAATATGTTCATCCTTGTGTTTCCCTTATTCACAACAATCTTGAATACACAGATCATCATCCATTGTCCCGGGTAAGACGTTAAACTACATCCGTGTCCTGGGTAAGACAATAAACTACATCCAGCAGCAAGGCCTCTGATCAGGAGGTTTTGAGGAGCATGGAACCACCTCTTAATTGCTGGTGTTCCCAGGTCCACCCTGACCCGGGGTGGTAGCACCTGTTAGGCTCCCAGCTATGGACAAATAGTTAAATATTAACAGCAATACTTTGAAAAAATTATTAACAGCAACACAATTTTGAAGGAAAAAATATTACCAGAAACAGATTTTTGACAAAACAAAATATTACTAACAATAAAAAATGTTGTTGGCATTAAATAACCCATTGAGGTTGATATGCCATAAAACAAAATAAACCAAACCAATCTAAACCAAAGAAAAACCTTTTCATTTTATGACTTTCTGCAGTTTAAACCCCAGGGACGTCAACGATTTTATGATGGTGTCTTTTGTGGAGCAACAAATTTTGCCTGAACGTTTGTTGACCACAAAATTGTGGCATAAGGCTGAGGGGAAAATAGGGAAGGGCTGGTCTTCATTAGCTACCCTAGTCCAAGTTAAACCAAATCACAATCCCCACAATTTACTCATTTACCACAAGAACTCATCCATCACCTCTCAATATATCGAAAAATCGAATGAAAAAAAGAATGTTACCAACAAATACTTTTTCACACCCAACCCAGTTCTGCGGAATCAGAATCAATGTTGAGTTTAAGCAAGCGAATGAGCCAATTAGAGTAAAGTGCCATGCAGATTTAAATTTTTCCCACTTGTGACAAATGCAGCTATCGATTTTTTTTGTATGCTAGTTAAAATTCGTGTCAGTCAGCTGTTAGCTCTCACTCTGGCCAGTAGAAAATGGCCGCAAACTATATGAAAACTACCATAGAAGCATGAAAAAAAAAAAAAAAAAAAAAAAAATCGATTATTTCCACTATTGATGGTAGTTGGGAAATGCAAAGTCATTCTTGGCCTTCCCGCTAACTTGGAGCATGTGCATGTAAATTTTGGTGCAAAAATCCAATAAAAATTAAGCCATGCATTCGCATTTTCACACACATCCTGCCTTTTATAGATATATATATATAAAATGGATTTATTTTTAATACTTCAAACATTATTATAGTGAATACTTCATATTCAAAATAGACGCCCATTATATATATATATATATTCACACACATATACATAAAACATATATATACATATAATTAATGGATTTATTTTTAATACTACAAACCTTATAGTGAATACTTTGCACTCAAAATAGACGGACATTTTTTTTTTTTACAGTGTGTATTATGTCTGTCAGGCTGCACATTCAAGAAATCTGTATAGAGCTTCACTTGACCATGATATTCTTCATGGCTGACTGATAAAGCAAACCAGATCAAACAGTGTTTTCCCCTACAAAGGGGAGAGTAGGTTCAATTCCTGCTGGAGAACATTTTCTTTAGTAAGATTAAAAAAAAAAAAAAATGTGGCTTGTATTTAAAATATGAGTATCTGCTTTAATAATTTTTAAAGAAATATAATTTGATGGAGAAAGCACTCTTGAGTATGTTGAATGTATTTTTATGAAAATTAGAGACAGAAGAGAGAGAGAATGGAAAGAAGAGAGAGAGAGAGAGAGAGTGATAGAGGGAGTGTGTGTGTGTGAGCGTAATTAATTTAAATGTAATTTGTAATTTAATACCATTGCTACTATGAGTGATTTATGTATTATGGAGTTCAATCCTCTTCGAATGACATGAATTTTTTTTTTTTTTTTTACCTAATTAAAATTTAAAAATAAAATCAATATTCAATATGCACACTTTTTTTTTTTTTTTTTTTTTCAAATTCTTTTAATTTTTTTTCTTTGTGCTTTCAAATCGAGATTTAAATCTCACTAAAATCTAAAATGTAGATTTCCTAAAACCCGTAAAATCTGAAAGAAAATGTTTTATTTATTAATTTAAAAAACACCAACTCTCAACTCAACAAAGACTCTTTTTTTATTTTGGCGGGGATGGGGAAGTTTTGGAACAAATTGTCGGTATGTTCACACCTGATATTGCAGAAATCTTTTTTCTGAAATAAACATCAACAGGAGTTTTTAACTGTTAAAAAAAGAAGAAAAAAAAAAGAGAAAAGGAAAAAAAAAAGAGAAAAGGAAAAAAAAAGAGAAAAGGAAAAAAAAAGAGAAAAGGAAAAAAAAAGAGAAAAGGAAAATCTGTCTATATTTCTGAGATGAGGTATTATGTACATTATTTGCATTATTTGGACTATTGTCCTCATCTTTGTTGCCATATTTATCACAACGTTTCGGCTGTTGTATGCTCTGGCCTTCTTCAGGTGGTTGGAATGTCGAACTGAACCCGTTATTTCGCTCACTGGGGTAGAAGGAGAAAAAAGAAGAAAAAAAAAAAAAAAAAAAAGAAAAAAGAAAAAAAGAAAAAAGAAAAAGAAGAAAAAGAAGGAAAAAAAAAGAAAAAAGAAGGAAAAAAAAAAGAGAAGAAAAAAAAAAAAAAGAAGGAAAAAAAAGAAAAAAGAAAAAAAAAAAAAAGAGAAGGAAAAAAGAAAAAAGAGAAAAGAGAAAAAAAAAAAAAAAGAGAAAAAGAAAAAAAAAAAGGAAAGAAAAGAAAAAAAGAAAAAAAAAAAAGAGAAAGAAAAAAAAAAAAACTTCCTGAAAAAAAAAAGAGAAAGAAAAAGAAAAAAAGAGAAAGAAAAAGAAAAAAAGAGAAAGAAAAAAGGGGAGACATCACGAACAAAAAAAGAAAAGGGCGTGAAACTGAACCGAACCCCTGCCCCTCAAAAATATATTTCCACAAGATTTCTAATAAAATTACTAACTAATTCAGTATCAAATTTATTATTGATTGATGAATAAGTACTGAAAATATCATTTATGATAATTTCCTGATTTTTTTGCAAATTTTTAAAAACAGATTTTTTGCTTTCATTTCGGAGAAAGAAAAAACAAACTTATCCATTTTTGATGGTACAAGTTTTTTTTTTTTTTTTTTTTTTACTAAAGTTGATTTTATTTATGTTATTTTTTTTTAATTTCTGAAAAATGCACTTTATTTTAAATATCGGTTTTTAAGTAAGACGTTAAAAGACAACAAGGCGAGATCTGAAGAATTCCTGTAGTAATTATTTAAATTCAGTGGAATTTTAGCTGGAAGCTTTCTCGTCTACTAGAGTCGAGAAAGTGAGGTTTTCTTATGGGGGAATTGGAAATAAAACACGCACCTACAAATTCTCAAGGTGCGAGTTTTCTATTTTTGTTTTTTTTTTTTTTGTTTTCATACAAAAAAATAAAATGAAATAAAGCTTTAGTAAAAGAAAAAAAAGAAAAGAAAAAGAGAATTTGCCCACAGAAAAAAAAAATGGAAACATTTTTTAAAGGAAAGCCAAAGTATTCAATTATTTTTCTCCAAATATAAAGTCAATATAACTAAAAAAAAAAGTTATAAAACGTCTTTAAATCTAAGAAGACTAACAAATCGTGAGGTATTTTTTTTTTATTTAAAAAGTAATTTGAATGATTTCATTTTTTAGACTTAGAATATCGTAACTATACAAACAAAAATGTGCATTATTTGGAAATCATATTTTAAAAACTGAAAAAATTATTTATAGAAATAAAAACCGCTATATTTGCAAGGAAAAGAAAAAGAAATTATAAAAATATCCCCTCCCAACTTTATAGCAAGAAGAACAAGCATTTATTCACAATTATTGTTAAGTTTTGTTTCTGATTAAGTTCAGTTATTTCTATTCTGAAAATCTTTTTAAAATCTTTCCTGTTTAAAAGAAAAGTTATTCTCGCCACAAGTCTTGCGTCAGATCAAGGAACCCACACAAAAAAGTTACTAAAACAAGTTTGTAACTTTTTTTATTATTGTAGTTCAACTTAAAAGAAAACGTAAGAAATCATTTGTAGACAGATTTATTTTACCAGTTTTTTTGCTTTTGTTTTTTTTTTTTTTAATAAAAACTTTTTATTGTTGGATTTTAATTTGTGCGCAAGATATTTAAATGTAGTTTAAAAAGATTAGTAAAGAAAAACGAAATAAGTTTGTTATCTTGAGACTTCTAGGATAGGCAAGACAAGACAGTTGTAATTTTATGCAGAGAAAAAAAAAGTTGAGAAAATCCTTTTTTGGGGAAGCACTTGCAAAGTAGCAAAGAGTTTTATGTTAATTTTTACTTCAATTTTTTTTTTATCTCCATATATTCAAAATAAGGATATTTAAAACAGAAAATTCTTTTTTTTTTTCCCCTTTAAATAAACACATTTAAAACTTATATTTTGCATTGACTTACTAAATAATAATATAATTTTCCTTCAATTTACTGCAAAAAAAAAAAAAAAAGAAGTGAAAAAGAAAACTGCATTCTTGTTGATCATAGAAACAACAACATTAAATAAAAACAAAAATTAACGAAATTAAAGTCAATTCGAGGAGATAAAATAAATAAACCAGTTAAAAAAAAAAAAAGATAAAAATAACTTATAAACAAATAAAATGGGTTTTACCTTCACAAATGGTGTTGCAAACTGAAAACCTCGAAGTTTTTACACCAAATGTCAGTCAGGAAAAGCCAAAATCTAATCGCATTCCTTTTTCCCCCCTTTTAGTTCTTAGACGTAAAAAAAAAGTTTTACTTTTTTTTTACGTCTTTTACGAGCAAGATTGAAAATTAAAAATATTTTAAAAGGTATTTTTAATTTTTTTGTTTTTATTTTAAGAAGAAAAAAATGTCTAGAAAATATTTCATTGGTTAGAAGTCTTCGAACAACAACAACAGAAATAACAAAAACCTAGTGACATAAGTTTATTTATAGAAAGTTTAGACACTGCTGAATTTTCGTGGTACCGGTGAGGAGAATACACAACGATTTCTGTTTTGTTAACTACGGATGAACAAAATAACAATAATATTTTTTTCTTTTATGCAAGAAACTCAAAATTTTATACAGAACCACTCAGAAACAATTTACAGCAGAATAATTGCCAGCACATAAAATCCTGTTCAAATTTTGCGTAAGGCTGCTTCTGTTAAATTTTCTTACACTAATGCTCTGATAAAAGGCATGAATCCCTCTTTCCCTGTAATCTGTTTTGACAAAGGTCTCAACACTGACATGACAGAGAATGAATATGGAGTCCCATGTACCTCAGTTCTGTTCATGATACAATAATTAGAAAGTATTTGTCCATCCTCCTCTATAGAAATTTATGTTAAAAAAATACGAACCTCTACCGCTTTTCACAAGTGAAAACTTTTTCAGCAAATTAGGTGTTTAGATGGGACTTTTTTTTTTAAATAGGCCTTCCTTCTGAGTATGATTATGGTGACACTTGGCTCAGGGTGATAAAAAAGAAATTGTAGTGGACTTCACCACATTAATTTAACTTTAGGAAAACAAGACTGATGTGGAAAAGGATAAGCCAAAGACATTGTTACACATAAAATATGTATTTAACAATTTGTACAATATCAAACAATGATGTGAAAGAAAGCAAGCATTTAAGTAAGAAAAGGTTGAATAAAACAAGAGTTGTCTCCCTTTATCTGTTATTTTAGTATTCCAAAGTTCACTGGAAGAATGTTTATAAGAGTTTCTTATAATGACTGTTCTCAGGAGATTTTTCTGTGTAAGAAAAGATTATATGAGTGTATACGGAATGTTCAGCATGTGATTTGTATTAGTTTATATATGTATGTATGTATGTATGTGTGATATAGATCAGCACAAAATCTTTTGGAAAAAAATGGGTTTGAATACAATTTTCCTTCTTTGTGACTCATTGCCATACCAAAGCTAAATAGTCAAATTAGTCTTATCAATTACAGGGTCTTGAATTCAGAATTCTTCTACTCCAAGATTGAAAAGGTCATTCTGCCTTATTATTTACAGGGATTTGAATTCAGTGTTTTCCTTATAGATTGATTGCCCTAGCCAGACTATAAAGGCCAATTTGCCTCATTATTTACAGTGGTTTGAATTCAGAGTTTTCCTTCTTCTAGATTGATTGCCCTAGCCAGAAAATAAAAGGCCAATCTGCCTTATTATTTACAGGGATTTGAATTCAGTGTTTTCCTTATAGATTGATTACCCTAGCCAGACTATAAAAAAATTTGCCTCATTATTTACAGTGGTTTGAATTCAGAGTTTTCCTTCTTCTAGATTGATTGCCCTAATGGAAAAAATAAAGGCCAATCTGCCTTATTATTTACAGGGATTTGAATTCAGTGTTTTCCTTATAGATTGATTGCCCTAGCCAGACTATAAAGGCCAATTTGCCTCATTATTTACAGTGGTTTGAATTCAGAGTTTTCCTTCTTCTAGATTGATTGCCCTAGCCAGAAAATAAAGGCCAATCTGCCTTATTATTTACAGGGATTTGAATTCAGTGTTTTCCTTATAGATTGATTACCCTAGCCAGACTATAAAGGCCAATTTGCCTCATTATTTACAGTGGTTTGAATTCAGAGTTTTCCTTCTTCTAGATTGATTGCCCTAGCCAGAAAATAAAGGCCAATCTGCCTTATTATTTACAGGGATTTGAATTCAGTGTTTTCCTTATAGATTGATTGCCCTAGCCAGACTATAAAGGCCAATTTGCCTCATTATTTACAGTGGTTTGAATTCAGTTTTCCTTCTTCTAGATTGATTGCCCTAGCCAGAAAATAAAGGCCAATCTGCCTTATTATTTACAGGGATTTGAATTCAGTGTTTTCATTATAGATTGATTACCCTAGCCAGACTATAAAGGCCAATCTGCCTTATTATTTACAGGCTTTTTGCCTTAATACAAACAAATATAACAATGAATATTAAGAAAGAAGTTAATGAAGATTAACAAAAACCAGTGAATGCTACCAAAGATATTAGTGAATACTAAAGAAACTCCATTTATTAAGAAATACATTAACATTGTTGTTTCATCTCTGCTGTGGCCAGGTATTGAACTCACAACTCTTTGAGTCAAGTCAATGGATTACTTTAGCCAAAGCTTTTATCCACTAGGCCATGTATCCTTGAGGACTTCAGTGTATGATTTGTTGGGTACTTATAAACCTAATGTTTCAGTAACCATTTTTCTTGACTTCAACTTCCACCAACCATACAGTGTAAAGAAAGGGATCATCTCCTGCCTACAACATGAAGCAAGAGTCATAAGTGGCACCCCAGAGACACATGCACAAGAAATGGTCAGTATAAGCAGTACTCTACAGTATAACAACTACCCTGTGTACATGACAGCAGATCTGACAAACAGGGATAGAAGATTGCAAATGGATGACAACACTCAGAAAACAGCCTTTGTCTGTTTACCCTAAGTAAAGGGATTATCAGAAAAAAATACAAAAGATCTGTGATTCATATAACATCGGACAAACTTCAAAAATGTTTCAACACTTTGCAAACACTTCTTCTGAGTAAGACTTCCCAGAAGAGGAGCACATGATTAAGGACTGTGTGTACATCATCCCCTGCAGTTGTGGCAAGAAATATAAAGGAGAAACAGGCTGTCCACTTAAGATCAGACAGCAGGAACACCGTAAAGCCATAACATGAGGGGAAATAGAAAAATCAGGCATAGCTGACCATATATGGAGGAAAAAGGGAGATCACTGCCCCCTGTGGGATAAGGTTGAAATAAAAGACAGAACATCACTGGAAAATACGAAAAATTAAGGAATCAGCACATATGCTAGGCCACATAAGTCTCCTAAACTGGCCAAGCATAAAAATGAATACAATACGGGAACCAATAATATGGAGTGCTAGAGAAAAGCAATATTAACAACAAATTGTAATATGAGCTATGGTAAAAAAATGTTTACTGATGCATTAAGTTTATAAGTCCCAAAAATTCATACTAGATGTCCTCAAGGAAGTCATGGTTATGTGGATATGTGTGATACACGTTTCTAGTGATCATGTATCTTTTGATTGTGACTGATGAAATAATTTTTTTTCTTGAGAGTAGGTTGCCATTTCTTTCTGGTGTAGACCAGTTGCCATCCAAGGATGATAGAACCCAGTCTGTCCTGCTAAATACCTATAGCTGGTGGGGAGAAGAAGAGGATTTATACCTTTCCCAAGGGTATTAGCACATAAGTGAATATAATGGCTCTGACTGGAATTTAAACTCGACTCTCCGAATTCTTGATCCAAGCTGCTATCCATTACTCCAGATTTGCAAATTTATTCACAACACTCAGAAATGTGTGTCTTTGTCTGTTTAAAAAAAAGTGAAGGATTATCAGAAAAAATACAAAATATCTGTGATTCATATAACATCGGACAAACTTTTTGAACATAAATTTTTCCTCTTCTTAATAAGACCTCCCAATAGAGGAGAACATGATTAAGGACTTTTGGAAATCAAAATTGTGCAGTTGATTCCCAAGAAATATAATGGCCTATAGGATAAAAGCATTGGTTGGGGTAATACAGTGAAGGTGAACAGAGAGTTGAGTTACTAAAAAGACCAGTGTCTTGGTTGGAGCTGACAAGTTGGATATGGTAGCATTCTTCTGGGGTACATGCTCTCTGTGACAGGTGGCTGTGAACTTGCAACATATAGTAAAGGTAAAAAATGATACTCCATACAAGTGAGACCTGGTCCTTGACCAGAACAAGCCTTCAGCACTTGATGCAAAATGACAGGGCCATGATCAGACGGATCTGTAGCATCAAGCCAGAGGATGTGGACACTGTGCATTCGAGTGTGTTGTTGGCATGGCTTGGTCATGACAATCTCAATCTCATTCTGAGAGATAGAAGACTTCACTGGTATGGACATGTGGAGTGTTCCAGCGGTCCTATCAAGCGCACTGTGACCTTCAGGTTAAAGGAGAGTGAGTGCCTGGGAGGTCCAAGATGTCATGGAGGAAGCTGGCAGAATGTGAGGAAGCTCACTGCACTTGACCCTCATGACAGTTGCATTTGGAGATCTGGAGTGAGAACTGCCATGCATGCAACTAGCCAGTCACCTGGAAGGGGTCCACTGATGTGGAGGATGCTCCCATAAACAAAAACAATTTCTGCACCTTGGCAGTGGGGTCCATTTTGACTGCCCACAGCAGGTTGTAGACAATACATATTACATTTGATCCTAAGAAGAATTGGCAATATTATTAGTGGAGTTCCTTTTTTATCTTTTTAAATCATTATCACCCCAAGCGAGACAGTAGAGCCATGAGCATGCAAGTGGGTACAAGATGTGGAGGGAATTAGGAACAGAAACATCAGTAATTAGTAGAAAGAGAAAAGAGCAATCAGGAGGACAGTTGATAGCGATTGGCATTGCATTTAAATTCATGTAGATTAAAATTGGCTGGAATGCATGGAGCCAGAAGCAAGAGAGTAATAAAAATATCTGGATTACAAATAAATTCATTAATTATTTAGAAGGTTTATACATATAATATATAATGACATGGCCGTGATCAGATGGATCTGTAACATCAAGCCAAGTGAATTTTTTTGCCTTGGCAATGTAAATTACATGTCCTGGGGAACTTTGTCTGCCAGCTTGCATATTTGATGGACTTGATAAAGTAAAAAGTGATCTCTGGCATGATTCAAAACTATGTTTTACTTCATAGGATCCAGGCCATGCTGTAGACTGCTCAGCCACAGAGTGCACCACAGAATGAATGATATTTATTTAAAATATATCAAATGTAAACAAATGACGTCAATCACATTAAAATTAGAAAAGAAAATTGTTTAAGATAAAAATTTTAAGTTTAACATTCTTTTATAAACAGATATTTACTTAAATATTTGTATCTAAAAACAATGTATTTACATAAAAATTTTTAAAAATAAAGTTTGAACTTTTGTCTAATTTAAATATATATATATATATATATATATATATATATATATATTTTTTTTAATTTTTTTTTCAAAAATGAGTTAATTTGATTTTCATTTTTTTTTCAACCTTTTTAAGTAAAGTCTGATGATCCGCATTCCTTTAAAAGGGCTGTGGTGAAATAATTTATTACATGGAAACTTAAAGTGGTCTGTCTTTATTTAAATTATTTGCTCTAGATTTACATTGAGCTCTTTGGATTTTATCCTCCTTAGGTTTACCCATACGGATTACCTAGTTTTTCATAAACTAAATATATATATATATATATGAAAATTCCAAAAAAAAGATTCCCAAAAAGATTTCGCTTGAAGATGGAACAGAGCTTAGTACTTTAATTCAATTTAATTCAAATAATTATATTGAAGTTTTTGACTCTTGTTTTGAAACATGAGAACTCTTATGTAGCGTGTTGGAATCATATTTTTAAATAAATAATTATATGGGCTGATCACAGCCTTGTCAACCAATCAAGAGTCCATCTGGGTTCCGAGGTAGTATACGCTGGCTCTGAGTACAAGCTTAGCTACATCATTAACAATATGGTGGATAAAAATTAGGTTTTTGCCTTGTTATGGTGGAATGCTTGGCAATCTTGTCTTGCAGATCTTTTTTTAAATCATTTTAAGTGAATAAAATTTTCACTGACTTATATATTTCATTAATCAAAAAATTTAAGTTTGCGTTCGAAATTCTTTGAATTTAAAAATTTATTTCGGTTATTAACGTTTTCTTTTTTCTTTTTAATCATTATATTTGTATATCTCAATAGAAGGACGATTTTTCATGAGGAATAAAAATCAGAAATGTATTGTGAGTTATCGTTCCTGAATTGCCGCTAGGAGTCGTCTTCAATGTTAATGAAATTCCTCTTTTAACCACGTGTTTGATATTTTCAGTTCGTTAGTTTACTCGGATAAAGAAACTCCAACGAAAATATCACGATGCAACACGATGATGTAAGTATATTTCTTATATATTGATTTATATTTATCTAGGGTCATTTTGACAATTTTGTATCATCATTTGTTCTTTGGCATGCTGTATGCTGGCGATAATTTTCTTCTATTCCATTTACCGTACGTTACCTTTTTTTTTATTGTCTGTCCAGATCTGACATTTTTAATTTTTAAAGAAATGTTGTGTTATCAAAATAAAATGCTTTATTACAAAGAAAAAAAAATCCTAACAATAAAAATATGAAAACTATCCAGTTTTAAGGTTTGGAAATTATGGTAAACCTATTCTTAGAATTTAAATCATGCATGTGTATATGTCCACTTAAAACAACATGCCATCTCTTCTTAGCGATGTTAAAAAGTGAAAAAAAAAAAAAATTATAATTTGAAAACACGTTTAATCGGATCTGTTTTTAAAAATCATTGAATATTTTTAAAGTCAGTATTTTAAATATTTTTAAAAATCACTGAAGAATATTTTTTAAAAGCAAATTCAATATATACAAGGAAACAAGACAATAGGGAAAAAAATTGTCTTTTTTCCTTCATAATTGTATTGTCTTTTTCTACAGATTAATTCTGAGAAGTTTTTCATATTGAATGAGAGAAAGAGAGAGATTAAAAATTAAAAACAATCTTCTAATTTAGCGTCCCAAATTATGATTTCTGTGAGTGAGGGCACTTCTTGGTCAGTTTTAAAAACATAAGTAATTTTTTCTATAAACACCCCCCTTGATATTAATTAATTTAAAAAAAAAATGTACCAGCTATAAAAGTAAAATTTAATAAAAAATTACTGAAAATTTTTGTGTTGTAAATTAATTCAATATTTTAAACTTAAATTTAAAATAATTTTTTTCATAAAATACTGATTAACCTCCTTCATATTCCCCTACCCACTCCTTAAATATTTTAAATTGGTTTCATATTCATCGTCTTCCTTTGGATTTGAAAAGTCCTACATCAGAAAGAAATTTAATCTTGTAGAAAAATATTTACATGGGAAAATATTTTCGGACAAAGAATTCAGAGAAACATTATTGTCTTGACTTTTGGAATATCCTCCCTACATAAATTTCTTTATAATAGGATCCTAATACTATTGTGCTTGTTCATTGTCATAGTTAGCTCCTCCTTAATTCCGTAATTGTTTCCCTCGGGGTCGCTCTCCCTACACCATAAAAACCAAGTTAGCAATCACCAAAAATCCAATTATCATAAATAAAATAAACATCGTCTGCTGAATTATTTTGAAATTAATATCATGAGAAATGTTTGTAAGATGGGGATTTGACTAGAAAGAAGGGAAGGCTGTTTCAATGAAATGGAGAAAGTCAATTTCAAATTTTTTTTATTTGTACCCACTTCTTAAAATAGCGACCAGCATTCATATTTATAATTGTTCTTGCAATATTTTGTTAAAGTTGCTAAGCTCAACTATATGATTTGACCTCTCACTTGTACCCCCTTACTTTTTGAAATAACAACCAACATTCATATTTGTGATTGTTATTGCAATATTAAGTTTAAATTTGTCAGACTTGAATATTTAACCTGTCCCCGGTATTGACGATAAACTATATCTGACAGCAAGGCCTTTGATCGGAAGGTTTTGAGGAGCATGGAACTACTTTGCTGTTGTTCTCAGGTCCACCCTAACCTGGGGTGGTAGCACTTGTCAGGATTTCAGCCATTAAATAGTTAACTCCCCTCTCCAAAAAAAAGGGGTCAAAACACTATGAAAGTATAAAAATAAGTTTCAATACCAGAAATACTTTTTTGGAAAAAACTTTTATCAGCAATACATTTTTGAAAAGAAAAATATTACCAACAATAAAAATCTTGTCAGCATTAAATGACCCATTGAGGTGTTGATATGCTGTAAAAGAAACCAAACCAATCAAATATTTAACAATGAAATAGGGGAATTTCTACGGATATTTTATTGTTGTAGAACTCTCAATAATCTTATTCAATCATTAACTATAGAATTAAGATTCATTAGAAAATTTAAATAGAATAAAAATGAAATATTAACATTTTCACTCAGACTCACTAGAAAACAATTCACTGTAAATAACTTATTCTTGAATTGCCCCCTTATTCTGCTGGTATAGTAAGCTGAAGGGTGCACATCCTACGCATGCCCCACCGACTAATATCCTTGGGAAAAGTATGAATTCTCTTCTTCTCCCATCCCAGCTATGGATAAATAGCAGGACAGACTGTGTTCTATAGCCTTGGATGGCAACTGGCCTACTGCAGAAAGAAATGGCAACCTACTGCTGGAAAAAATCTGCCTTGTCAGTCATGTATTGAAAGTTACATGATCGCCGTGTATCATGCATGGCACATTACTGACTGATGCTATACCATCATGTAGATCCATCAAGATTTCTTTGTGATTAAAGAGTGTTCAGAATATGAGGCTAGTTCAAAAAAAAATATTTAAGAATATAAGGCAGGTAATTCACTGTTTTCTATACAGAATTTGAAACTGTCAACTTGAATTTTGCACCATATTACTATAAGTTACGGTCAACCTCAAGATTTTTAGCTCAAAATTTTGAGATAGGTCTTTACTTACCATATAACCCCCTCCCAAAAAAAAACATATACTAATCTACCAGTAAACCAAACATGTTTTTAGACTTGAAAACTCGACTTATACCCTGCAATTTTTATGATAACTTTATCCGTGTACATACTATGCAGGAAGAGTGTACTTTTAGCTTAATTCATTTATTTTTTTCAATACTATTTCCTTTCAGGGCAAAGGCAATCAGAAATAAAATACTTTTACAAACTTTGGGGGTGGGTTCCTCACCCCAAAAGCAAGAACAAAAGTCCACATAAACATATGTCTGCAAAACCTTCGTTTTTGAGTTATTATGTTTAATATTTACATTAGATGCCATTAAATGTACAATCCAAAAATACTTTTACAAACATTCGCGGTGGGTTCCTTGCACCAAAACACAGTAAAATGTCCATATAAACTTTCATAATGTCAATGAATACTCGTCACTTTTGTAATGCTTGTTGTAGCATAGACTTTATAATCACAGATACAACTATAGTAACGCCGTTGAACAATACTGGTTTCAGACACCTTTGAATATCACTCACACTAATAGTATTTACTGGATAATACTTGCTTGAATAGTAACTACCAAATAGTGATCTGTGTAGTGATCAGCATAGAGAAGTAGTATAGAGAATAGTGAACCATATAATAATAGAGGATAGAGTAGAAATGGTGATCCATTAAATGTCACACTAATTCATTTTTATATATATATATATATATATATATATATGATATGAAAATATATAGAAAATAGGAAAGAACTCGTTAGGTAAATAATCCGAAGTTCTTTAGTATTTTTGTTATTATTTTTAAAAAACAGTGCTCGATACAAAAGTAGAGTCTAAATATAATTATTTATTTAAAAATATGATTCCATCGCTACATAAGAGTTCTCATGTTTCAAAACAAGAGCTGAAAACTTCAATATAATTATTTTAATTACCAAGCTTTGTTCCATCTTCAAGCAAAATTTTTTTTTTTTTTTTTTTTTTTTTTTGGAATAACTAATTCTTGAAATTTACATGTTTCATAAGCATATTCATTATTAAAATTACTCGTTTTGAAACATGAGAACTCTTATGTAGCGATGGAATCATTTTTAAATAAATAATTTTATATATATATATATATTATTTTTTTTTTTTTTTACTATCATGTGATCTACTTATTCAAAATGGGATCACCCGTGTTTGCTCTCTGGCGATCGTCAGTAACACTTTATTCCTATATAATATAAACATATGCCCAAAAAGCCATCACTATACCTCATCGCACTAACTTATAACAAATGTTCAAAATATTCCTTGCTTGCTTCTACACACGCATGCACCGGTCAGACCATTGACTGGTGAACCCTTTCAAATACTGCCACATAGTGTTGACTGGGTTCGCAGGCCCCCATGATACCTTGATGAAGCATCTCTGCATTATTAATGTCTGTTGCATGTGGCCCCATAGATAAAAATCCAAGGGATTGAGGTTGAGGAAATGTGCAGGCTCTGGAACAAATCCTCCCCTACCTCTCCATCTTTTATGGTAGATGTCAGCCAGTGTATCTTAAACAATATGACTAAAATGTGCTGGAGCCCTGTCATGCATGAACCACACGCGTCATTGTATTAGCGGGGATATGTTCTTTAGCTGGTCTGGAAGTGTATTTTGAAATGAAGTCCCAATAGACGTCTTCTGTAAGACGTGCTGGAAGAACATATGGACCTACCAGACAGTCACTTACAATTCCCGCCCACACTTTAATCGTAAACTGATATTTGTGTCTAGCCTGTATGGTACTCTGGGGATTCTGATCTGCTGACAAATGTTGGTTGTGTATTCAATTTCTTCCAAGTGTTGCCTCAGCTGTAAACAAGACTGAAAAAACAAACAGATCGGTGTTTTGTACAATAAAAATAAAAGTTCTCCTGTGGTGAGGGATCAAAGGGTGAAAGATCCCGCGCACATTACAAATGATACAGATACAGGAGCTGCTCTTGAAGTACCCTCAATGTGGTACTATGAGATATACGGCAACACTAGGGCCACTTGATGTGTGCTGATATCTGGATTGTCTCCAACAGCCTGTAGGATGTTTTTTGTGGTCAGGTGTACAAGTGGTCTTTCTCTTGGTCTTCTTCGATCCATTGTTTGTGGTGTCATGGATCCTATCTTAGTACTCGATATAAACCCAAAAATTGGTGTAATTGATGGCGGTTAATTTTTTTTGTAAATAAGCATGAAACACGCTCCATTATAGTCAATTTAAAAATTAACATTATGAATATGTGAGGGAGGTTACTTAATTATATTTTTTATTATTGATTTTTTAAAATGTTCATCCTGAAATTTTTTTTTTTTTTTTTTTTTGAAAAATTGTTTAACAATTTGAGCATCCCAAAACATTGCTTTGTATAGACATTGTAAAACATTGTTGCTATATTCATAATTAATTTTTTGTCTGAGTAATTTACCCCTGAAGATGATGGTGAATAAGATTGAAAGTACTTGGGGGGAAAATAAAAGAAATGATCAAAACTATGGCGTCTTTCATAATCAGTTTTGTAACAACACTAAGAAGTTGATCTTTGAATTTGAGAGGATTAAAATAAAAATAGGCATATGTCTAGGTTATTCAACCAAATGCTTGAATATATATATATATATATATATATATATATATATACACACACACACATTTAAGCATGGCTGGATTTTAACATTAAGAATGAATTCTGATTAGTATTGTATGATTAATGATGATATACATTCTTTTTTGCAGGTCATATGGAGTATAATAAATAACTCTTTCTGCTCTTTCAAGACCAAGTAAGTATATACATATTTACTTTTATTTTTGTTCTTTCTCCAAGTCAGCCTTTTGATGAAACCTTGCAGTCAGGATATTTATGTCTAATGTTCTACTGAAAAATTTATTCTGACATTTTACATGCAATAGCTAATGGCTGGAACTGTTTGCTGTTGGCAGTAGTTGTAACAGCTCTAACTACCTGGCCTGATCAAGTAAGTGTGAATGGTGTGTCCAAGAGTCTACTTGCCAGCTTTTTTTCTTAGTGATAATACTTTTCCCAATCAATACTTTGAGGTTTGTTTCGTTTTTAAATAATTTTCATGGTAGACTTGAGATTTTCATTTTAAACTCCAGTTGAGTAACACATTGCAACTTCTCGGTCTGTTTTTTCACTGCCATAAATTGGGACAATTATATCGAATCAAAATGTTATCAGAAAAAGCAATACAAATGCAGAAGGATGTGTACCCATGTTTTATAGATTAAGCAAAGGCATTTGATAAAGTATGTAACAAAATTCTGTTAGAACTGCTCAGCAACCTTGGACATGTCTATATTTCTGAGATGAGGTATTATGTACACTATTTACATTATTAGGACTATTGTTCTCATCTTTGTTGCCATATTTATCACAACGTTTGGCCGTTGTATGCTCCGACCTTCTTTAATGGTTAGAATGTACTGAACCCTTTATTTTTTTCGATCTTTGTTTGACTGTTTCTAGTTCCACGTGCCATGTCTAATGGATGTCAGTTATCAGTTATCTCCTATTCCCCTCTCCAAGTTCTACACCGCCTTAACAAGGTATTGAAATCGCTCTCTTTGGGTCCTGTCACTGGATCTAACTAACACCTTTATCCACTGTGAAGAAGAACGGAGCATACAACGGCCAAAACGTTGTGATAAATATGGCAACAAATATGAGGACAATAGTCCGAATAATGTAAATAGTGAACCTTGGACATATTTTTTTATATTAAAATAATCAAGAACCTATACTGGCAGCAAATTGCTTGTATCTGGATAGAAATCGAATTCAGTAAATATACAAAAATATAAAGGGGTCTAAGACCAGGGGTTTTATTCAGTTTCTACAGTTATTGAATAAACAGATCAGTGCTCTGCTATATTTGTAAGCTCTCCAATACCCAGAGGTTAGAACAGCTGGAATGTTCTAGTCTGCCACTTAGGCAATCCCATTCTCTGAGTCCTGGATGTCTGCTGGTTCTAGTGGGGATATTGTGATAGATAAATATCCATTCACCATTGTTTGCTTGAGTATACAGAGCTGTGTTGAATTATGACTTGCTCACTCCTGTCTGCTAACTGGATGCTAGTTTGGAACCTTCCCACAGAGGTGAATATTGCACTGATACTACAACAGTGAGGTGATACTGAGAGAATTAGAAGTCCTACCAGGATTTATTATTGGCAGTCACAATCTTAACAACATAAGTTATGCTATTAGTGCATTTTATCAGACACAGGAAAGAAACTACAAGAATTCCTACAGAAAATGGTGAAGGAAAGTGAGAAAAAGGATTAAGCATCAATTTCAAGAAGATAGAATGCATGGTTGTTAGCAGAAGGATGAGTCCAACATGCAAATTATAAATTGGGGAGACCAAAATCAACCAAGTATAACAATTTAAATATTTTGGAAGGGTATTAACAGAAGACAGAAAGTGCAAAACTAAAATCTGAATGCACATTGGGAGAGACAAATATAAACTCCAAAATCTAAGCAGAGTATTAAGAAACAAAAATTCATTAGAAACAAAAGAGTACTGAACTGTTACGTAATATCAGTCCTCCTATATGGCAGTGACTGATGGACAATCTCCTCACAGATGAAGGCGAGACTTGAAACAACAGAAACAAAGAAAAGATTACTGAACTGTTACGTAATATCAGTCCTCCTATATGGAAATGAATGGTGGACAATCTCCTCACAGATGAAGAAGTGACGTGAAACAACAGAAACAAAGAAAAGAGTACTGAGCTGTTATGTAATATCAGTCCTTCTATATGGAAATGTATGGTGGACAATCTCCTCAAAGATGAAGTGACTTGAAAAAACAGAAATATCAGATTATGAAAACAATTAAGTGATTAAAAATTACATGCATATACAGGGTGCGATGGATAAATTGTAGCCATTATATATTTTTAATTTTGCACATGCGTATTGTTTGTTTTCGATTTTGTCAATTGCACAGTATAGCAGGGTCAGTTGGGCACTGTCTGTGAGAAGAAGTGCATCATGATGCAATTTACTCTGTCTGAAATTTGGAAATGGCATGCTGTACTGCTTGGCATTTGCACCGGACGCTCCAATACAAACATGGGTGTCAATTTGAGGACAGTGCAAAGAATTCTGAAAGCATTGGATGGTATATCCAGTCAGCGTCATGGAATTTAGAGTGATCACTAGTGTTGGTGATATTATGGCTCCATTCTTCTTCCCACAGAGCCTCTGACTCAACATGGAGACTTACATCAAGTGCCTTGAGGAGGTAGTGCTACCCTGAGTCAAGAGGGTGGATGCTGAAAGACCCTATGTCTAGTAACAGGACTCTGCACCATGCCACACAAGTAGGAGAATCCAGTCATGGCTGTCAGACAATTTCTGCGACCACATCAAAACTGATGTATAAACACATCTGCTAGTTTTTTGAACATTATGTTATGGGCATGTTTCTTCATCTGTATCTGAAAAAGGCATTCGGTAAAAATGTATATACATGTTTATGCCAGGGAAGGAGTTAATTTCAAGCTAATAGATTAAATTTAATATTTCCAATAAGTAAAATACATTTTTTTTTACTAAAATAGCTAATTAGTACCCTTTTTAGTTGTCTTTCATCACAGTGTAATTCTCTTTATTAAAATATATTCCAAAACTAAAATATACTTTTTTAAAACTTTATTTGAGGAATATTAGCTGATTTAAACTATAATTAATCGAATTTGAAATATATTATTTACTTTAAATTTAAAATATTGCTGAAATGCACTTTTTAGCCCAGCAGTAGCTGTTTCGACATGTTGACAGCCTGATAACAGGTTTAATGTTGTTCTACAGAGACTTTATCTGTAAAAGATAATTTTAAGAAAATGACGTGAGCACTTTTTTATATAATTTTTTTAAGTAATCAGTAATCTTAAAAATTTTGAAAATTATTCTCTAATATAATATCAGGAATGTTGGCTTTAAATTTGCTGTTGTCATTGCTCTTATTTTCTGATAATGTCATGTATGGTTGGCTGTACTTAGAAAAATAGGCACGTTTATACATTAAAAATGATTTGTATTAAGCTTTTTCATTTATGATTAGTAGTTTTCACTTAATAACAATATCATCTGAAAGCTGGAAATTAATACAGAATTTTAAGTTTTTTATAAATTATTATAATTAGAATGAAAAACAAAAAATGAAAACAAGTGTTATAAAAATTAATTATTCATTAAAAAAACTTTTTTTTCTTCAGTCAATAGTGTCCTTAATATATCTTATTTATACAAGCAATTAAAAGCTTTTTTTTAATTAAATAATGTCATAGGTTTATTGCATTTTTTACTTTACAATTCAGAGCAGATTTTCAGTAAATGAGTAACTGAAAAAAAAAAAATTGTTAATTTAAATTCTCCAAAGAGTCCTGCTTTTAACTAATAAAAAAAATAAGTAGATCAAAAAATATTTTTACCAAGATTTTCTTAGAAAAAAAAAATATTTCAAGAATAATTTTATTCATTTGGTGTAAGTCTTAAAAATTTAATTAAAATTGCACAATTATTTGACTTTTGCAAGAATTTCCAAAATAATGTGTTTTTTTAACACAAAAAATGATGCTAAATATTCCACAGTAATCTTTAGTCTACCTGGTGACACAAGAAATCAAGATTTTTAACCAAAATGTTGAATGTGCTAGAAAGGAATAAAAGATTAAAAAAATACTTTGGTCTTTCCTTTTGATAATATAAATATTTTGACAATAAAACTTTATTTTCAAGTTTGGAGCCTTCTTTCATTGGAGAATGCTTCTTTAGCGAAAATGTGTGTGTGTGTGTCTATGTAATATATATATATATATATATATATATATATATATATATATATATATATGTCATCCACAGACAGTTTTGCTGTATCACAGATCTTCAGTGTGGCTAGATGTCCAATTGTTTCAATCCAGGATCAAAACATGACTGATTTGGCATCAGAAATCCTACCCCTAGGCTATCGTTGCATGTCAGAGAGAAAGGGAAATTTTAACATTTTCTATGCAAAATACGCCAGTGGCCTGGAGAGCTCAATTCAGTTGAAGAGCAATGTGTTAATAGCAGTAGCAATTACTCTTTTCTGAAGAAAATTCAAGTGGATTTCTTGAGAGCATGTATTTATATGTGTGTGTGTGTGTGTGAGCTGCGGTGTGATTTTCGCTTCCAGCATCTTGTATGCACAAGTTTGTCATTGCTTGGAAATCTTTCATGTAAACAAAAACATACTATCATGATTGTTTTGTTTGTATATTGGTTAATATATTGTAATGTAATGTCATCTTATGTAAGCCAAAAGCTTAGATAGGATTAAAAAATATGTATCAATATGGTGATTTTTTTTTTCTTTTTTATGATAATGTTATTAAGCTTATCAGACGATATGAAAAAAATTTACATGAAATAGACAAAACTTGTTTATGTTATTTAATGAAACATGCATCAGTGAAAAATTGCTAATAATAAATTTTACAACACACACACACACACACACATATATATATATATATATATATATATATATATATATATATATATTTTCATGATATAGTTAATAGCTGGCACTTTTAATTTTTGAAAATCTTTAAATTTTTTGTAACAGCTCTAACTTTTATTTTGCTGATCAGGTATGGGTGAATGGTTTTCCCACTCAGTACTGTGAGGTTTGTGAGATTTTTTTTTTTTCTAGTTCTCATTGCAGATTTCATTGATTCTTTATTGATTGGGGATTTTTGTTTTTAATCTCCAGACACCTCAGTTTAACGTTTTTTTTTCGTTTTTTTTTTTTTTCGCTTCCATGAATTGGGACGATTATATCAAATCAATTGCTAGAATTGTTGTTTAGAAAGTTTGTTCCTTTTGTCATTCTAGACAATTTTATTCTGTCCTAGGTAAGACAATAAACTATGTCCAACAGCAAGTCCTCTGATCAGGAGGTTTTGAGGAGTGTGGAACCACTTCTTAATTGCTGGTGTTCCCAGGTCTACACTGACCCGGATTGGTAGCACCTGTTAGGCAGATAGTTAACCCTGAAAGTGAGGTAAAAAGCACTATAAATATGTAAAAATAGGTTTTAATACCAGAAATACTTTGTAAAAAATTATTAATAAATTTTTGAAGAAAAAAAAACTATTACCAGCAATATAGTTTTGAAAAAAATATTACCAGCAATACATTTTTAGAAGAAAAAAAAATATTACCATTAATACATATTTTAAAATAATGTTATCAGCTATACATTTTTGAGGAAAAAAAATATTACCAGAAATAGATTTTTGAGAAAACAAAATATTACCAGGAAAAAAAAACATTTTATGAAATTAAATAAAAAGAATTGAGGTTGATAAACTTGTAAAACACAATCCAACAAACCAAACAATTTTATTGCCAAAGCTATCTTGCATCTTTTTAAGTCAACCATTCATCCGTTTAGATATTCTTGCCACATCTCGTCTGGTATCTGTCACATGGTACAGTGGATAAAGGAGTTAGTTAGATCCAGTGACAGGACCCAAAGAGTGTGAGTTCAATATTTGGTTGAGGTGGTGGGGGACTTGGAGAGGGTAATTAACAGGAGATAACTGAAAACTAACATCCATTAAACATGGCACGTGGAACTAGAACAGTCTACCTCAGTGAGCAAAATAAAGGGTTCAGTTCGACATTCTAAACACCTGAAGATGGCCAGCAGTTCGACATTCTAAACACCTGAAGATGGCTGGAGTGTACAATGGCTGAAATGTAATAAATATAGCGACAAAGATGAGAACAATAGTCCTAATAATGTAAATAGTGAGAAACTCTTTTGTGCAATGAATGTGGCCATATTTGCTTTTCAAGGGGAGGCCCCTGTTAACCAGACGACCTAGAAACACCACTGTCTACAAATGTGGCATTCAGCCTGATATTTCTTGTAATCCGAGTAACAAGTGTATTGGTTAAGCAGTGAACTTAATGGCACCATTCAAGATTTATATAATTTCACAAGATTCATTTAATTTTATATATATTATATATATATTCTATATACATTAATGGCACCATTTCTTTTTTAATGAATCCATTCAATTTTATATTTTATATTAATGTGCACCATTCAAAATTATTCAATTAATGGCACCATTCAAATTTACACTTTAATGGCACCATTCAAGATTTACACTTAATGGCACCATTCATAAAATTTATATTCTAATATTTATTCAAGATTTATTAAAAATGGCACCATTCAAAATTTACACTTGTGGCACCATTGTGTGATTTTGTTCCTTAATGGCAAAATTCAAGATTTACAAAAATGGCATGTTTTCAAATTTAATTGAATGGCACCATTCAAGATTTAAACTTAATGGCATGTCATTCAATGATTTAAATTTTTTCAAATTCATTAAGTTTTACATATTGGCACCAATTTTACATAATGCACCATTCAAGATTTTCTTTAATGGCACCATGTTAATATTTTATTTGTCTGGCACCATTCAAGAATTTATATAAATTCACCATTCAAGATTTAATTTTTAATGGCACCATTCAAGATTTATTTTTTAATTTTTTTCCTTTAATGGCACCATTCAAGATTTACAATCAATTTAAATTACCATTCAAGATTTACACTTAATGGCACCATTCAAGATTTACACTTAATGGCACCATTCAAGATTTACACTTAATGGCACCATTCAAGATTTACACTTAATGGCACCATTCAAGATTTACACTTAATGGCACCATTCAAGATTTACACTTAATGGCACCATTCAAGATTTACACTTAATGGCACCATTCAAGATTTAGATGTCAGCCTCCAGAAAGCCTAGTGGTTGCATGAAATCAGACATGCAATGAATGTAGTGTGACATACAAGTCCCTTGTACGTCTATGGAGCCACATGACATGCCGTCAGCAACAAGACATGAAAACATAGCTTGATCTCCATGGGAATTGAGTCTATGAAGAGGTCACTCTGAATCATGAGTTGACATATATAAGTGGACAGTGTAATCAATATCCAGAGGTGACCATCTGTTTCATGCTAAACAATTGTCAGGCTGTGTAAAAATTCTTTACATAAACAATTACATAAAATAGTAAAAAAGGTTCAGGCATGTCTCTGCAAATGATTATGTATCCGAATATACCTATGTTATGAAATTGAATGTGACTCATGGTCCATGTTTAATAGCAGGGGGCTTGAGCTAATTTATTTTCAACTTCCTTAAGTATGTACCTTTTATATCTTCAAATGATTACATCAATCCCTGTCCTTTTTTTTGTCTTATCCTAATGGCACATGGTTTCTAATTTGTTAGTCAAATTAAGTCCTTTCCATTCTCCAAATTTTGGTACTTTTTCTTGGAATTCAAATTCCTCCGGATAACTATTTGGATTAATTATTTGGTTCCTTTGATCAAACCTAGAAAATATCAAGCCATTTCCGTTCCGATAAATACCATTCATAACATTGAGAAGGGATGATGGTGAAATTTTAATGTGGGTTTCAAATCCGTCTCCTTCTTAAAATTTTGTAGTTTTTCTTAGAAATGGCTGATGTTTGGAACGAAAAGAAATTAGCAATCTATGGTAGCAAAATTTTGGTTACCATTTTATTTTTTATGCAAATAAATAAGAACCCCATTTTGCTTTGCAACCCATAATACCTACGTGTAATAAACCAAAGACAAACTCTGTTCACTAGGTTTATTTATTTAGTATCAACAATTTACAGTGCTGTTCGATAAAAGTGACTCACCTGATTTTTTTTATGAAATGTTCTCATCTCTGATGAAACAAAAGTTGAGCTAAATTCAAAGGATAAGTGATCTAAAATCTGAAGAAGAAGCTTTGAAAGTTCTTTGAATTTAGCAGTAAGTACTGTCAAGCATCCGTTCAGTATAATGTTCTGGGGATGCTTTTCTTTTCATGGAACTGGTTTCCTAAAACCTATTGAAAAGACCCTCAGGAGCAAGCAGTACAAGAGAATTTTAGAGTCTTGTCTGCTCCCTTCTGCTGAAAGGGTGAAAATCGACCCCACCAAGCTCATTTTTATGCAGGATAATGCTCCCTATCACAAATCAAAATTGATGAAGGAATACTTTGATGAGAAGCAGGTGAGTGTTATGACATGGCCGCCTCAATCTCCTGACCGCAACCCCAGAGAAAATTTATGGAGCATTATAAAGTACAGGCTCTCGAGAAAGTAGCTGAGCAACAAAGAGGATTTGATTGTGAATTTCATATCCGAATGGAATTCAATGCTTGGAGATGAGATTTGCCAGAACCTAATCAAGTCAATGCCAAAAAGGTATTGAAAAAACTTTATTCAAAATAAAGGAGGACCCATAGATTATTAAATATTTCGAACTATATTACCTATTATAAATAAATTATACCTCTATTATTCTTTATTTAAAGCTGTTTGGTTATGTTTCTATTGATTACTAGTTGCAGGAAATAAGTGAGTCATTTTTTTTTTTTTTTTTTTTTTTTAGTTTTTTATACAATCTCATTTATATCCAAAATTATAGTGATTTTCTAGGCGTAATATGTAATAGGTCGGGAAGTATGGGCACCCAGTGATGATCAAAAAACTACTCAGTCATAATTGCTAAAAAGACAAAATTGTATCCATTACACCACCTCGGGTGAGTCGTTTATCCAAAATTATAATTATCAATAGAATAATTTAGTGTGAGTAAACTTTTTTTTTACTAGGTGTTTATATTACTAAGATTAAAATTAGTTTGATAAATAAAAACAATAGGCGAAAAAAATTTTAAAAAAAAAAAAATCAGGTGAGTCACTTTTTATCAACAGTACTGTATATGTATATTTCTTATAATCCACACCTATTGGAATTGCATGCAAATTTATTAACAAACTATTAAATTTAATGCATTCAAATGTATAATCCAAAATATTGCAATGCATTCATCTAATTGTATTATCCACTTTTTGAATTGTCAATTTCTACTTGTATAATCCACACCTATTGGAATTGCATGCATCTACTTGTATAATCCACGCCTATTGGAATTGCATGCATCTACTTGTATAATCCACGCCTATTGGAATTGCATGCATCTACTTGTATAATCCACGCCTATTGGAATTGCATGCATCTACTTGTATAATCCACGCCTATTGGAATTGCATGCATCTACTTGTATAATCCACGCCTATTGGAATTGCATGCATGTATTTGTATGAATATAAGCCCATTCTTAGATTTTGCTGAAGTAACAGCCAACTCACTGAAAATTCCGAGACTTCAAATGAACACAACAGCTGAAATGTTGTGGTAACAACAAAGCTGAGAATAATAGAGCAGCATTTTTCAAACTTTCTTTTACTGTAACCCACAGCAAGAAACACATTTTGGATTGCAAATCATTATACCTACGTGTAATAAATCAAAAAACAAACTTAATTCACTAGGTTCATTTATTTAACATCGATAAATCAAAAAGCAAACTCTGTTAATTTATTTAACATTTTGCAATTTATATGTATATTTCTTATAATCCACACCTATTGATATGAAATGTATCTATTTGTTTATCCATTATACCTATGTAATTTGACAGACTTATTCAATAGGTTCATTTTATACCTATATATGTATATATTTCTTGATCTGCACATATTAAATTTCTATTATCTATATTATATTACATGCAATCAATCAAAGACAAACTCTATTCAAATTTAATAACATCCTATTTATATAAATATTTCTTATAATCCACACCTATTGGAATTGCATGTATCTATTTGTATTATCCATTATACCTATGTTTGTAATCAAAGACAGATTATATTCAATAGGTTCATTCATTTATAACAAAATATATGTATATATTTTAAATATTTAGAATTTCAGGTTCTATATTATCATTATATCTACATGTATCAATCAAAGATTCATCACTCTGTTCATTTATTTAACATCGACAATTTATATGTATATTTCTTATAATCCACACCTATTGGAATTGCATGTATCTATTTGTATTATCCATTATACCTATGTGTAATCAAAGACAGACTCTATTCAATAGGTTCATTCATTTAGCATCGACAATATATGTATATATTTCTTACGATCTGCACATATTAGAATTTCAGGTATCTATATTATCTATTATATCTACATGTAATCAATCAAAGACAAACTCTATTCACTCTGTTCATTTATTTAACATCGACAATTTATATGTATATTTCTTATAATCCACACCTATTGGAATTGCATGTATCTGTTTGTATTATCTATTTGGATGAATATAAAATTATTACTTTTAGAAAAACAAATTTAAAAGGAAATTCAAACACAAAGGTACAAGTTAAAAAAAAACTAACTCGCCCATTGTTAAATATTGCCAAAACAACAGCCGACTCACTGAAAATTCTGATACTTCCAATGAACGAAACACATCATCTTAGTATGAAAGAAAGAATGTACTGGTATTTGGTATTAAGTACTGGTACTTGACTTTGATATTGTATTGGGAAATTCACTTTTAGTCCTGCCTTCAGATGCAACTGAATTATTCAACAATCATAACTGCTTTCACTGGCCATGAAGACAAATGCACTGCACACCTTTGTAGCTAAGTTTTGGCACAAGATTTCTTTGTGCAAGAGGGGTGATGTTTCTCAGTCTGCAATGAGTTACGTAAACTCAATGAGAACAGACATTTATGTATATATATAATTAAAATATATATATAATATATAGAAAATAGGAAGGAACTGGTTAGGTAAATAATCCAAAGTCCCTTAGTATTTTAGTTATTATTTTAAAAAAATAGTGCTTGATACAAAAGTAGAGCATAAATATAATTAATTATTTATTTAAAAATATGATTCCAAAATAAATTAGATAAGAAGTCTCATGTTTCAAAACAAGGCTAGTCTTCAATATAATTATTTAAATTAAATTGAGTTAAAACTTCCTCTGTTCCATCTTTAAAACAAAAATTTAGCACTTCAAACTCAATTTAATTTAAATAATTATATTGATAAGTTTTTGAATGGGTTGTTTTGAAACATGAGACCTTTTATGTCTTTGTATTAATCATATTTTAAATAAATAAATATTATTTATATATATATATTTAAAAATCACCTCGGTAGAAAGCTAGTGATGATTTATGAGTGCTATGCAACATTTATAGTTGTTTATATTCTGCGCTTTGCTCCCATTTGTGGGGTTTTTTTTTTTTTTTTCTTTTTTGTCACCAAAGGGTGACTGAAGGGTTGTTTTCACTATAGATTTCTGTCATTGCTTCGTTATAATACTTAGTGAGAAAGTGTATGTTATTAAACTAGGTACCTCCATGAGATCACTAAAAAAGAGCATAGCATGATAAAAAAGACGCCAAATTTGATGAAAACAAAATTTTATCGTTTAAATGTTTGTTATTATTAAGAGGAAACATCAAAGGATTTTTGGGGTATTTTTTTACATTTTTTGATTCTCCCTAGCATGTCCGAAATTTTTGTTAAAAATTTTTTTTTTTTTTTTTTTTTTGAGTCAGCAAAATTGACAGATAAACATGTCAACCATTTTTTTCCATTTTTATAAAAAAAAAAATGAAAATCTCAGTTTGAAATTCTTTTAAAAATCAATTATAATTTTTTTCAAAACTTATTTTAACAAAACCAGAAATTATAATGTTTATTTAAAATATTTTGAAACGAGCATTATTTAGTTTCTGCTCTGAAAAGGTGTAGTTTGAAAATAAAACAATGCAGGTCATAACATTTCACATCACTTGACAGGTGTTGAATGATGTATTGACAGATTACGTGAGGATAATTTCTACAGAAGGAGAGAAGTAGAATTATTTACATTTAAGTGAACAAATTATTTACCTTGTTATTTTTAAGGAAAACTTTCAGCAGTCTATTTTTTTTTTTTTTTTTTTTTTTTGTACTTTCACCTTTACGTTTGCGATGCTTTATGGAAAATATTATAAAGAAATTAAAATAAGACTGTTGAAAGTGAGATTAAATTTCATAAAAAAGGTATCTAATTAATTTATAGGTACCTTTCTTATGAAATTTTATCAGAAGTGTACATAAAATACTATCCTTTTATGTAGATTTATTACATTTTACTGTGTTATTTGTATTTCTATTCATTTTATTATTAATTTTGATATTTCATTTATGGAAAAATGTCATAACTGAGATTAATATAAAAATAAGATCATATAAATTTCATAAGATGATACTGATACTTGTAGGTACCCTTCTCAGTTGAAACTGAAAAATCAAATTAACTTCACCAGATGTGTTTCGCAAAAATAAAGGCCTTAACAGCAAAGAACAATGCTTAACTCAAATAATGCAACTTAATTGTATTCTGGTTGGTTTTCCGTACTTTATAATTACAGCCCTATTATAAACACAAAATTACATTTCTTAATTACTGTGGATCTTCTGATTAGTCAAAACGATACAATTTACAACATGTTAAAAAAAGATCCATCTCATGAGGACATTTACGAAACTGAATGCAGCTTTTAACTAATTTTATAATATTTTAAGAACTTAAATGTAAAAATCTATTATAATTAAAGAAATAAATAATTGTATTAAATTTTTTGCTTTCAGAAAATATTGTCCATATTCATAAAAACAACTAAAATCAAATAAAAGCATTTGAAATTAAATAATATCTTTGTTTTACTGAGTTTTGTATGTTACAATTCAGAGCTGGTTTTCAGGTGAGGGGGGGGGTGTCCAATTAAAAAAAAAATACATGATTTGCTTTCCTCAAAGCCATGTGCTTTTAACTAATATAATCACTAAACTGAATGCGACTGAATTTCTAGAATTTTCATGAAATTAGTTAGGGGGGTGTAATAAATATAAAAAAAAATTTTTTTCCATGACTTTAAAAAAAGAAAACATATTTATAATTATTTCCATTATTTGTGAATAGTTTCTGAAAGCTTCATTAACATCCAACAATTATTTTTATTTTTGCAAGATTTTCCAAATACAAAAAAAAAAAAAATGTGCAGAAAATTTGTTATTTTACTAGTTCTCATGGAGGTACCTATATTAAAACAAGAAAACAAAAGGAAAAAAGAAATATTTTATTAACTGGAATATCCACCAATTGAATAAGTTGTTCCAGATTGATAGGCTTTCATACCTCATAATTCAGTCCTTAATTCTAACTTGATGAGTTTCTGGGACAATCCTTGCAAAGAATTCTACAATCCTAAAAATAAGAATTAAGTGAAATTGGTAAAACTTAGAGAAAAGTAGCGCAACAAAGTCATCAAGAGACAAGTCACAAATTGCTACATTATCATTTGGTCACTTTATTAAAATTATTAAATAATAAAATTAAAAAAAAAAAAAAAAAAGTTCATAAAATTTGGCTTTCTGAAATGCAAAACTGTCCTCACCTCTATTACGATGCGTGATAAGTAAAAGAAAGGATAAGACAAAAAAAACGATTTTTTTTTTTTTTTTTTTTTTTAACCTTGTTTTCTAAATACTGTAAACTGTAAGGAAACAGTAGGTAAATGGGGATGGGGGGCGCTTAAAACATTACCGACTTTATCCTTTGATGTCTGTCGGATGAGCAATTTATGAAAAGCAAACAGTAACAAATAAAATGGCAGTTGGCAAATCTGTTAGGAAAAAAAATGTCTATTTCAAAATCGTGATTTCCGTTTTACTGTTTTCATGGAAAATAAGCTCCTCTAAATATTCATATTCACATGATTTACATTATTCAGATTATTATCCTCGCCTTCATTACCATATTCACAATGTTTTGGCCATTGTATGCCCCAGCCTTCTTCAGGTGATAGGAATTTCAAACCGGAGCATACAACAGCTGAAATGTGAATATGCCAATGAAGATTCGGATAACAGTCTGAATAATGTAAATAATCATAATACCTCATATGGGAGATAGACAGATCCATATTTGCATTTCACTTCTTTTTTTTTTGTTTTTTTAAAGATTCTTTTGGCATTTGTATACATTGATTATTTTTTATACATGTATATTTTCTTTTTAAATGAAAAAAAAAACATGTTTATTCATTTCAGAACGAAGACTAAAAATTTATGCAGACATGAGTACAATCTTACAGGTCTTTGCAACAAGAATACATGTCCTCTGGCCAACAGTCAGTATGCAACAGTCAGAGAGGAAAAAGGTAAGAACCATCTTTTATTGGGGTCTGAAGACTATCAGTTTAGCTTAAATTTCTAAGATGAAGTGTTGTTAGTATTATACATTGATTCTTTTAGATGAGTCACTCTTGTTTTTAATGTCTTTATCACAGCCTTACAATGGCAGTAGCCTCTAGTCTTGTTTATGTTTTAATTGCTCAGATGAGGTGTTGTTAGTATTATACATTGATTCTTTTAGATGAGTCACCCTTGTTTTTAATGTCTTTATCACAGCCTTACAATGGCAGTAGCCTCTAGTCTTGTTTATGTTTTAATTGCTCAGATGAGGTGTTGTTAGTATTATACATTGATTCTTTTAGATGAGTCACCCTTGTTTTTAATGTCTTTATCACAGCCTTACAATGGCAGTAGCCTCTAGTCTTGTTTTTGTTTGAATTGATCAGATGAGGTATTGTTAGTATTATACATTGATTCTTTTAGATGAGTCACCCTTGTTTTAATGTCTTTATCACAGCCTTACAATGTCAGTAGCCTCTAGTCTTGTTTTTTGTTTGAATTGATCAGATGAGGTGTTGTTAGTATTATACATTGATTCTTTTAGATGAGTCACCCTTGTTTTTTTAATGTCTTTATCACAGCCTTACAATGGCAGTAGCCTCTAGTCTTGTTTTTGTTTGAATTGATCAGATGAGGTGTTGTTAGTATTATACATTGATTCTTTTAGATGAGTCACCCTTGTTTTTAATGTTTTTATCACAGCCTTACAATGTCAGTAGCCTCTAGTCTTGTTTTTGTTTGAATTGATCAGATGAGGTGTTGTTAGTATTATACATTGATTCTTTTAGATGAGTCACCCTTGTTTTTAATGTTTTTATCACAGCCTTACAATGGCAGTAGCCTCTAGTCTTGTTTTTGTTTGAATTGATCAGATGAGGTGTTGTTAGTATTATACATTGATTCTTTTAGATGAGTCACCCTTGTTTTAATGTCTTTATCACAACCTTACAATGGCAGTTTTTAATTGTTTTTATTTGAATTGATCAGATGAGGTGTTGTTAGTATTATACATTGATTCTTTTAGATGAGCCTCTAGTTTAATGTTTTTATCACAGCCTTAAGAATTTGAATCTTGATTTTTGTTTGAATTGATCAGATGAGGTTTGTTAGTATTATACATTGATTCTTTTAGATGAGTCACCTTTGTTTTTAATGTCTTTATCACAGCCTTACAATGGCAGTAGCCTCTAGTCTTGTTTTTTGTTTGAATTGATCAGATGAGGTGTTGTTAGTATTATACATTGATTCTTTTAGATGAGTCACCCTTGTTTTTAATGTCTTTATCACAGCCTTACAATGGCAGTAGCCTCTAGTCTTGTTTTTGTTTGAATTGATCAGATGAGGTGTTGTTAGTATTATACATTGATTCTTTTAGATGAGTCACCTTGTTTTTTAATGTCTTTATCACAGCCTTACAATGGCAGTAGCCTCTAGTCTTATCTTTTTGTTTTAATTGATCAGATGAGGTGTTGTTAGTATTATACATTGATTCTTTTAGATGAGTCACCCTTGTTTTTAATGTCTTTATCACATGTCTACAATGCCAGTAGCCTCTAGTCTTGTTTTAGTCTTGTTTTTAGATTTCAATTATTATTCTTTTAGATGAGGTTTGTTTTTAATGTCTTTATCACAGCCTCAATGGCATTCTAGTTTGTTTTTTTTCAATTGATCAGATGAGGTATTGTTAGTATTATACATTGTATTTTTTTAATGTCTTTTTTTAATGTCTTTATCACAGCCTTACAATGCCAGTAGCCTCTAGTCTTGTTTTTGTTTCAATTGATCAGATGAGGTGTTGTTAGTATTATACATTGATTCTTTTAGATGAGTCACCCTTGTTTTAATGTCTTTATCTACAGCCTTACAATGGCAGTAGCCTCTAGTCTTGTTTTTGTTTCAATTGATCAGATGAGGTATTGTTAGTATTATACATTGATTCTTTTAGATGAGTCACCCTTGTTTTTAATGTCTTTATCACAGCCTTACAATGGCAGTAGCCTCTAGTCTTGTTTTTGTTTTAATTGCTCAGATGAGGTGTTGTTAGTATTATACATTGATTCTTTTAGATGAGTCACCCTTGTTTTTAATGTCTTTATCACAGCCTTACAATGCCAGTAGCCTCTAGTCTTGTTTTAGTTTGAATTGATCAGATGAGGTGTTGTTAGTATTATACATTGATTCTTTTAGATGAGTCACCCTTGTTTTTAATGTCTTTATCACAGCCTTACAATGGCAGTAGCCTCTAGTCTTGTTTTAGTTTCAATTGATCAGATGAGGTGTTCAAAAAGTTAAATGTAATGTCAGTTGCTATTTACTGTCCTACTGATTAATTTTTTTTTGTTCTTACTCATTAGAATTTTGAACTGAACCCATTAGAATACTCTTCCCCTCTAGATTAAATAAAGGGATTAATTCAGTATTCGCTGTAAGTTACTAGACCTGATAAAGACTGGAGGGTACAATGACCAAAACATTTTGATGAGATGTTGTTTAAAAGCCTGAACTTCAAAAGGAACTCCTGCTGGTCTATCAAACAGTAACCCTTGAGATAATTCAATTTCTCAGATTACTGAATAAATTATCTTTTATGATTCAAATTCAGGTAACATGCTATTTTCAAGTATCACTTAGATTTCAGGTAGATTTGCAATCTTGCTTATTCCAACTTATAGTAGGATTTCCACAGACTTTTTGCTTTTTTCCTCAATCCAAAATAAACTAATTGCATTTATTAGTACTTGTATCAGGCAATGTTTATATGGAAGAATTTGGTATTCATTGAGCGAACGACTAGTTTTTGCCACCTGATCTCCAAAAACCCCTCATTCACTCCTTTACTTTTGCATTCCCCTTCAGTCAAAGTGGATGCCACTTAGTTCCTTTTGAAGTTTGGTCTTCTATCTGCTGGTCTATTTATTCGAATTTATACTAGGTGACTGAGATTTGTTAATATAAACCCAGTGGACTTGAGAAATTTAATTTCGTGAAAAACTGTTAAAAGAAAAAGATTTTATAAATTTCAACCAACAGTAATCTTAACTCTTCAATCAATGAAGGCTGAAAGTTTACTGCATAGAGACAGTTAATCTCACTATTACCATTGGGAAAGAATCTAATATTGCAATGCTCTGGAAATGCTTGTACTATATGAATGCATTGGGAATTGCTTTATTATGGTATTGGTAACAGTAATATTAGTCGGTTCCTTATGAGAAAAAATTTAGCATTCATTTATCAAACAAATTGTTGCCACTTGATCACCAAAATAACTCTCATCTACCCCTTTACTCCTGAATTACCCTTTGGTTAAATATATGCCACTTAGAAGCCTGAACTTAAAAAGGAACCAACTGCTGGTCTATCAATTGTAAACACTTGAGACAATTCAATTTTTCAGATTACTGAATAAATTATCTTTTATGATTCAAATTCAGGTAACTTGCTATTTTCAAGTTTCACTTTGATTTCAATTAGATTTGCAATCTTCCTTATTCCAACTTATAGTAGGATTTCCACAGACTTTTTGCTTTTTTCCTCAATCCAAAATAAACTACTGTCCTGGGTAGAATGATAAACTACATCTGCATCCTGAGTAGAATGATAAACTACGTCCAGCTTCAAGGCCTCTGATTAGGAGATTTTGAGGAGCATGGAACCACCTCTTAATTGCCGATGTTCCCAGGTCCACCCTGACCTGGGGTGGCAGCACTTATTAGGGCCCCAGCTATGGGCAAATAGTTAACTCTGAAACTGGGGTAAAAACACTATGAAAGTGTAAAAAGTAGGTTTTAATACCAGAAATACTTTAAAAAAAAAAAAAAAAATTATTACCAGCAATAAATTTTTGAAGAAAAATAAACTGTTACCAGCAATACATATTTGAAGGAAAAATATTACCAGCAATACATATTTGAAGGAAAAATATTACCAGCAATACATATTTGAAGGAAAAATATTACCAGCAATACATATTTGAAGGAAAAATATTACCAGCAATACATTTTTGAAGGAAAAATATTACCAGAAATACATTTTTGAAGGAAAAATATTACCAGAAATACATTTTTGACAAAACAAAATATTACCAGCAATAAAAATTTTGTTGGCATTAAATAACCGATTGAGGTTGATATGCTGTAAAACAAAACAAACCAAACCAAAATAAACTAATTGCATTTATTAGTACTTATATCAGGCAATGTTTTTCTTATAAGGAAGAATTCAGCATTCATTGAGCGAACAACCAGTTTTTGCCACTTGATCTCCAAAAACCCCTCATCCACTCCTTTACTTCTGTGTTCCTCCCCTTAAGTCAAAATAAATGTCACTTAGAAGACCGAACTCCAAAAAGATCTGATGCTCTATCAAACATAAACACTTGAGATTGGGGATAAAGGTGCCTCTTCCCTTTTTATGTGAGTGTCTATAGTATCGCAACATAATCTAGTGAGGATCATTACTGTAGTAATATATTATCTTGCTGTCTATTCTTTTGTACAAATCGACTTTTGTTTAGAAAATACTATCTGGCATGAATCCAGAATTATTGATGAGGATTGACTGTGCCTTCAGTGATGAGGGTCTTTTAACTGTTGCTTGACAGTGAGCTATCTAGATGGTGAAACGTTTAGATGATTGATAAAGATCTTGTGGATATGAAAATTTCAAACTTCAGTTTTAATGCATCTATATTTTTTTTTTCCACCTCCATTTTAGGAATCTGCTATTTGTATATGAAGGAAGTGGAAAGAGCTGCATTTCCAAGTCGATTGTGGGAGAAAATCAGACTTGATGATAATTTTGATAAAGCAGTCAAACAAATTAATGAAAAATTAATTTACTGGCCACGGTAAGTTTTTTGTTTTTCTCTTTTTTTCCATGCTATGTTTGCTGTGCTTAAAAAACACTATTCTAATAAATTGATATATATATATATATATATATATATATATATATATATATATATATATATATATATATATTTGTCCATAATGGGACCTTAACAGGTGCTTTAAAACCCCTACCTGGGAACACCAGCAATTGAGAGGTGGTTCCACGCTCCTCAAAACCTCCTGATCAGAGGCCTTGCTGTTGGATGTAGTTTATCATCTTACCCAGGACAGATTTAAAAAAAACGTCATTTAAGGATGGTTAATTTTCTAGATGTTATACTTTCTGAATAGTTTTGTAAACTTAAATGGTGTCCGTATGACAAACTCATATTTATTTTGTTTTAGAGTTATAATGTTGATTTAAAAAAAAAAAAATAATCTGTTTTTTTTTTTTTTTTTTTTTTTTTTTACAATGGTTGTGTTGAAATATGTGCTAATTAGGTTTTGCAATAAATAGTAAAATAAGGATATTTCTTAAAGAATATTTATTATTGACAAACAAGATAGCGATTTTAGTTTACTTAAAGCTATGTAAATGTTGCTAAAATATATCACAAGTAAACAAAAAAATTTATCTTTGGGGCCTCAAAAGGAGTTAATCCGACTCGACTCAGCACATAAATTCAATAAAATAGGTTTAAAGCCCCAGGGCGTGGGGAAATCCAGTTTCATATGTTTGGGTTTTATTTTATTAAAATTCCAAAAATATCTTTAAAAAAAAAAAATACCGTAATGGCTGTGTCAAAAGAAGAACCATCCTGTTGACATATGCGTAAGATCACCAATTAGCAAGGGGAGGTAATTATTAATATTTTGCTATCAACAAGGGGAAGTAATTGACATAGGTTCAGATGAATTTTTTTGAGAATTTAATCGAGCTACCTTCACAGAAAAAGCAATACCTTAAATTTAAAAAGAAACTTTTTTGAAGCTTTCCTTTTAGTTTTAATTTCAGTAGATTAATTTTAATATTTCCAATAAGCAAAATACTTAAGTTTTTTTTAAAAACTTAATTTAAATTGACTAGAAGGATTTTTTTTTTTTTTTTTTTTTTTTTTGCTAAAATAGCTGATTAGTGCTCTTTTTTAGTTGTCTTTCATCACAGTGTAATTCTCTTTATTAAAAAATATTTCAAAAATAAAATATACTTTTTTGGAACTTGAGGAATATTAGCTGATTTAAAGTTTAATTAATCTAATTTGAAACAAATATTACTTTAAGTTAAAAATATTGCAGAAATGTATATTTTAAACACAATGATAGCTGTTTATTTAAGGTGTGGACATGTTGATAGGGTGAATGACAGATGGAAGTTTATCTAATGTTTTTCTACACTGGATATATCTGTAAAAAAAAATTAAGGAATATAATGTCAGTGACTTTTTTATATGCTTTTTAAGCACACAGCAATCTTAAAAATTTAGCTAAGTATTCTCTGTAATCTAATGTTTTATTGAATTTTAGATACTTTGTCTCTGGTTTTAAATTTCCTATGGTTATTTTCTGATAATGTTGTGTATGAATACAAAAAAAATTAAAAAATTAAAAGTTCTTTGTAAAATATTGGTTTAGTGATTTGTACTGAATGTTTCACTTTTGGTTATTAAATATATTTTTTTATTTAATAACAATATCATCTAACAAGGACAAAGTGATGCAGAAATTTAAATGATTTGAAACTTTATAAATTATTGTAATTAAATTTTTTTTCTTAAGACAATAGTGTCCTTAATATATTTTATTTATAAAAGCAATTAAAAGCTTTTCTAATTAAATAATGTCTTAGTTTTATGGAATTTTTATTTTATGATTCAGAGCATTTCTTTTGGTAAATGGGGGTTCTGTTTTACAAAAAAAATTGATAATTTAAATTCTCCAAGGAATTCTGCTAATATAAATTTTATTGGGGCAAAATTTCTTAAAATTAAATGGGTAGGGGAGTAGTTGTTAACAGATGTAAAAAAAAAAAAAAAAAAAAAAATGACCAAGATTTTTCTAGAAACATTTCTAAAACAATTTAATTCATTTGTGAATAATTCCTGAAAGTTTCAGTAAAATATGACCTTTGACTTTTTGCAAGAATTACCAATTCAGTGTTTTTTTTTTTTTTCAATGTAAAAAAAAGACTCTAGAATTTCTTATACTAATGTTTGGTCCCCTGCTGGTACAAGAAAAACAAGATTTTTAATCACAATTGTGAACATTCTAGAAAGTATAAAAAAATAATTTAATAATAAAAAATTGTATTTATTAAGTTGGGGAATTTTTTGATTTTTTAGTGAATGATTGGCAGTACTTAACATAAGCATATTTATCAAATTTTATTTCTATTTCAGGTTTATAAGACAAAAATGTCGAGAAAGGTTAATAAAAATCCGACAGTACCTGGCCAGAATTAGGAAAATTACACTCCGTGGAAAGTAAGTAGACAATATTGTTTTTGTAGTATATATCACTGTATGATGTATATGTAATTCCATGATTCATATATCTGTGTGTGTGCGCAATTATGTAATATGTGTATAAATTAGTTATGGTTTATGGGATTTACATATATATGCATGTGTATAGATATATGTATATATGTTTAGGTGCTTGTGTGTATGTATCTATCTATCTATCTATCTATCTATCTATCTATATATATATATATATATATATATATATATATATATATATATATGAATAAAAGACAGACCACATTAAGATTCCATGTAATAAGCTATTTCACCATAACCTCTTTAACAGGGTTCTGGATCATCAGACTTTACTTTCAAAAGCTAAAATGAAAAGAAATTCACACGTTTTTCACGGACATCATCAAGTATACGTAAAGTTAACGAAGTGAGGTGGGAGAGAGGGTGTGTATGTATATATATATATATATATTATAAACAGAGCATTTACTTAAATATTTGTATCTATAAAAATAATATATAAACATAAAATGTCTTTATTGTATAAACATAAAATTGTCGGACTTTGTCCATTTCATAATGTCTGACGTCATTTGTTTACATTTGATACACCAAGAGCAGATATGAATGTACGTAAGAGATTCATGGATGGTTGAAGTTTAAAAGCAGTAAATTGAACCTTGCTAACCGAATGATCCTCTGTGGCCAAATTGATTAAAAGGCACATCAGGCTATATGACGATAGGATACAGGTTTGAATCCTGTCGGAAGACGAATATTTTCTATAAAAATTTCTCGGACATTCAGGCCGGTAAATGTTGTTTAATACTGTTTATTATAAACAGAGCATTTACTTAAATATTTGTATCTATAAAAAGAATGTATAAAATGTCTTATATATATATATATATATAGATGTGTATGGGTGCACATTTATATGTTTGCATGTATTTGCATTTTTATATGTATGTAGTTGTATCCATATTTGTATGTAGATGGAAATTGTAATAAAATATTTGTATGTACCTTTCTATATTCACGTAAATGTGGATGTATATACTTACATATTTAAACATGTTTGCTTGAATAATCTGGATATACTATGTCTATATTTATTTCAATTCCCTCAAATTCATCGATCAATAATGTTAAGGAAAGCACTGTAGTTATTTTTATTTTTCTCCAAGTACTTTCAATCTAATCCAAGATCATCTTCAGGGATAAATTTCTAAGACAAAAAATGAATATAATTGATTGTTGTGATTTATTTTAAATTTTTTTATTTTATTTTAATTTTTTTTTTTTTTTAAATTATTATTTTTTTTTTTTTTAAATTATTTTTTTATTTTTATTTTAATTTTTTTAATTTTTTTGTAAATGTGCATGAAACGCACTCTTATAATTATAAACACGTATGAATGTGCTCCCTTATAATTGATTTAAAAAATTAACTGTTAAAGCTTTTATGTTTTATCTAAGGGAGGTAACTTTTTATAATTGTAATTTTTAAAAAATTACAATTTAAGTGTTTTAACATTGCTCTTATAGACATTTTAAAAGATTATTGCTATACTCATAACTTTATTTAGTGTTAGCTGTATGTTTCTTATATAGAGGGTGTCAAGAATTTTTTTTATTTTCATGGAGTAAAAAAAATACTAATTATATAATATACTAAATTTAATGCAACTAACTTAATCATCTGCAATAACTCTTCTCAGTCAACTAATGTTTTATAAAAAATTAACATAGCATATCAATTTAAATGTCCTTTGGGAGATTGTATCTCTGACAAGAAAGTAAATATATATGTTGGTTTCATGACAACAACATTATCTAGGAGACATATTATTACATACGTCAGATTCAAGTTCTATTTCACAACATTTAAAGGAAAATTCCTGTCAACATTTACAATTTAGAGAAATATTAATTGACAATATAAGTATACTTCATCTAAGAAGTTCAGAGAATTTAAAACTATTAATATTTGGTGGAAAAGCAAGAGAATTAAGATGATAGAAATACTAGTCAAAAATTAACCCACACACTTGATTTCATAACTTTCTTCTGCAGTACAATATGGAATGAGATTTGCAGAATTTAGTTCTGAAACTGCAACATTGTAATTTCAAGTATGACCTTTTGTATCATGACCTTCATGTGTTGCCCCATTCGTCCTCTCCATTTTTATATATTTTTACTCTAGGAATGCATTGCAAATGAGGAAGAAAGGGATTGTCAGTGGTCAGGAATGAATGCAAACATTACTGATAGAATAGGGCTATTATATGTCTAATGTAAATGTATTACTAATGTTTTTATTCTAGAAATTTACGAAGGACTTATTAATATTTCAGGCGGAAACTGGTTCCACTCCAAAGGAAGATTGAACGAAGAGAAAAACGCCGAGAAGTAAGTTCTTGATTTATTGGCTGATCAGTATTTTAGTGAACAATTTTATCTTGTCTTAAAAAACCTGATTCTTATTGGCTGTCCTGAGGCATCTTGCATTGAACATTTCTTGGTTGGATGCTAATTTCTTTTTTTTTTAAATAACATGGTCTTAAGTAGTTAAAATATTATTGAGTACTATGTTCCTGATGAAGGCTGGAGTGCACAATGGCCGAAATGTTGTGATGACAACAACAAACGTGTTTACTTTTCTCTCTCTCTCTCTCTCCTTATCATTTTTTTAATTTTTTTTTATTCTTTATTCTTTTTTACATTTAACAAAATTTGTGCACTATCACTATTAAGTAAGTTCAGTCCTTACTAGGTGCCCCCATTTCGTGGCCTTGTACCATACTAAGGTTAGTAAATACTAATATTTATTGTAGATTATTTTTTAATATTTTCTAATATTTATTGTAGATTATTTTGTTTTCGTTTGAATAGGGATAAAATTTGGTCGATTTTTACCTCCCCTCCCCACCACAAAAAAAACATCAATGTATCAAAAAAGACACTTTTATTGTCATTCCCCCCCACCAATAATTTTTATTGTTTTCAAAAAATATTTTTAGAATTTTAACAAACCCCCAAACATCTGAAGTTGGATTTGTACATTTTTTTTTATTTATCATCAAGAAATGACAACAAAAATGTTTGATCAGTAGATGCAGAATGTATCCTAGGAAAACTGCTAACTGTTTCATTACAACTACCATTTAATTATTCCCCCCACCCTCTGTCATTACATTTAAAAAAAAAATGTGTACACTATCACTATTAAGTAACTTCAACCCTTACTTTGTACTCCAATTTTGTGGCCTTGTACCATACTTAACTAATCTTAGTAAATACTGATATTCTTATAGATTATATTGCTTTTGTTATAATGAAAATAAGATTTGGCCAAGTCTAATGAAACCCAAACATGAAATTGAATTCTTACATTATTGAGAAATGACAACAAACATGTTAAATCTTGTTTATATTTATTTACAACATTCTAAAAGACACAAAAACAATAAGAATATTTTTTTAAATGGAGATAGAATTGAATTTGTCAGCTATAACAATAAATTATTTCTTAAGGAAATATTAATTTAGTCTAAAAATAATTTTATATTTCTTAGCTTACAAAAATATGTGAAACAACTACAATGCAGTATTTATTATAAATAAATTACTATTAAAATAATTTATAAACTATTGTCATAGGTGAAAGTTTCTATGCTCATTTAAAAAAATCATCGTTATTGTTCTGGCTGAACCTTGTTGATGTATTTTCAATTTGTAGTACTAAAGGTGGTTGAATATAAAACATTGTAAATATTGTGATAAAGAAGATTAATTAAAGATTAAATTAAAGTTGAAAGAAATACTAGTTTACTATTTGGTAAAAAAGCAAGAGAAATAAGATGAAATACTAGTCAAAAATGAATAATAATTGTCATGGCTTCATCTAAGAAATTCACTTATCTTCTCTGTGCCTTGTCACTTTAGGACATAGTCATGGCTTTCCACAACGTAGCCTTTTGGTAAGGTTTCTTTTTGCCATTCATCCTAATCCCTGTTCTGACGTCCATTTACACAAATTCATGTCCTAGAAATTTCATTAGCCTCTTTCTGATTACTATTCAATGAAAGTTAAACATTTAATTGACAATTGTTCATCCAAATACGTATGTAATATTTTTTCGTTTTTAAACCTTTTTTTGGCGCATTTCTATGTAATTCTCTTATTTTTCCTTTTGGAAACATTTACTTGTTTGTGGTTGTAACTAATTAATTTTTAATTATTGTCCCACAGGAAAAGGCTTTAGTGGCCGCGCAGTTGGACAATGCCATTGAAAAACAATTGCTGGAACGTCTGAAATCAGGAGCAGTAAGTCTGTTTAATTTGTTTTTATAAATTACCTCCCTTGGTCTTTCTTTCCGTCCATTTTTCTTCTCTTACTTCAATTCTGGTATTAAGTGTTTATGAACCTATTTTTTGATGTTTCGGGTTTTGCTGAAGCAGTTTTTAAATCGCAACTAACAAACCTCAAAATGAGGATATTTTTTTTTTTTTTTAATCATTTCGTCCAAGCAAGTCAATAAAGCCACTAAAACAGGAGTTTACTAAGTGTTAAAGAAAAAGAACAACAATAAAAGATGAGCAATCAAAAAGATATTAGATAACAATTGACATTGCATTTAAATTAGGGACCTCCACAAAACCTCTACACTGAAGGTTTAAAATGAATTCTAAAAAGTGAAAAATCTTTTTTGAAGCTTAGGGTTTTTCTTTTTGTCATAAAATAGCTGGTTAGTGCCATTTTGATCATCTTTCATGGCATTATAATTCTCTTTAAAAAAATGTTCCAAAAACAAAAGTTTTTTATGAAACTTTATTTGAGGAATATTAACTGATTTAAAATATAATTAATCTGATTTGAAAATAATATTATTTACTTTAAGTTTAAAATAAGATAGAAATGCATTTTTAAAACAAACAGTAGTTGTGTTTTAACCAACAGTAGCCATGTTTACGTGATTGATGAGTGTTGAGAAATGCTGATAAATATTTTGACACCTTTATTGTTGTTCTATGGAGATTTTATCTGTTAAAACATAATTTAAGAAAATGACTGGCAAGCAACTTCTTTTTTACATAATTTTTCAGTAATCTTAAAAATATTGGAAAATATTCTCTGTAATCTAATTTTAGGAATGTTGTCATTAAATTTACTATAGTTTTCTGATAATGTCATGTATGGTTGACCATACTTTCAAAAATGGGCATGTTGCATAATATTTTATATGCATAAAAAAGTAAAAAAAAAAAAAAAATTTTTTTTAAATCAAGATTTTTTTAAAAATAAGTTATTTTAATTTGTATGATTTGTATTCAGCTGTTAAATTTTTTATTAGTAAATATAACCTAACTGGATGAAAGTAATGCAGGATTTTAAAAGATTTATATATTTGTTATGAAAACACTCCAGCAATTGCGCAGGATTGCCTCGTCAGTGATGTTATGACTTGGGGGCATCCTGTGTATGACGATAAACTACATCTGCATCCTGGGTATGACGATAAACTATGTCCAACAGCAAGGCCTCTGATAATGTTTTTGAAAAAAATAATCTTGCCAGCAATACGTTTTTGAAAAAATAATATTACCAGCTATACATTTTCGAGGAAGAAATATTAACAGAAATAGATTTTTGACAAAGCAAAAATATTACCAGGAAAAAAAAATATGTAGTTGGCATTAAATGACCCATTGAGGTTGATATGTCGTAAAACAAAACAAACAAAATGACTTGGGTCGTGACAAGTTTCAGGTCTTGCAATATCATACTTGTTCGCCCAAGAGACCCTACCGAAACAGTACTATCAGGCGATCCTGAAACAAAAAATCCACCAAGCATGCAACAAATGGACACATAAATTATTATAATTAGAATTTAAAAAAAAAAAAAAATGAAACAACCTTTTAAAAATTCATTAAATTCCAATAATTAATTGATTTTTGCAAGAATTCCTCAATCAATGTGTTTATTGTTCAAAATGACCAGGAACCTGATACAAAAATCTATTTATCTGGCCTTTCCCACTAAGGCAGGATGTGGTACAAGGTCTTTTTTTAACATGGGAGGCCCATGCATGTGTATGACAAAAGTTAACTCAGTCCCTGCGACCTCTGTCATTTACAAAAAATAAACTGGATACCATTCTTTGATCTCGGCTGAAAGGCTGAGAAGTGATTCACCTGATACAAAACACTGATAAAGAAGAAATTGTCAGACCTTAAATACAGCTCCAGGATTGAATCACTTTTAACTAGCAGGGTTGCCAAACCTCTTATTGCTGATTTAAATACCATTAGCTTCTATGTAGACTTGACATGCAAGATAATAATTTAAAATATATATTCTTATATATTTTGAAGAATAAAAGCGGGAGGTAATGTTAGAAAATATGTAAAATGCCTCAAAATAGCAAATCCTACCTTACTGGTCAAAACTCTGACAACCTGAACTGAATGGGTGTGATCTGAAGCTATTGGGCAACATTTAAGCTAGCTCCTGCGAAGGGCTCTTGATTGAGCCTTCATCACAGTAGATAGAGAGGAGTTGATGAGATAGGCATCAATAAACTACAGAAGAACTCAAAATTAATCACTGCATTTAAGTATTGAATTAATATTTAAGCTTACCTTTTAAAAGTTAAATGATAATTCTTCTGCTGCCACTTTATTTAAAGACAATTTGATGTATGTAGGTCCTTACTTTTCGTACAAACAATTATTTTTGTTTCATGGATGACTTTCGCTGGATTTTGCAATTAATTTCAATTATTCCTAAATTTATTTCCAAGCTATAAAAATTGTTATTGTACAAAAAAAAAAATTGTTGCAAAAAATCATGTAAAAAAAAAAAATTACTGAAAACAATCAAATTAATGAGAACTTGGAAATCCCAAATTTCAGGCTTGTAGATTCGGATCTGGCCTGATTCCAAAATGGTATGACATGTTGGGCTACAGCCTCAAGGAGTAAAGTTGAAAAAATGTGACACACTGACATTGTGTGACATCCATGACTGGGTTCTTCTACTTGTGTGGCATGCTACAGTCATGTTGCTGGACATAGGGTCTTCCAACAACACCCTCTTGACCCAGGGTAGTATTCCCTCCTCAAGGCACTTGATGTAGGCCTCCATTTTGAGTCTGAGGCCCTCACCAACAAATTCAGGCGTTCTTTTCTTATCAGAATGACCACCATTTGTAATCGCCATTAGACTCCTCTGACTCTTACTGAATCCTCTGCCCTGTCCTCAGATTAACATCCAAATACTCTGAAATGTTCGTATTGGTGCTTCTGGTGTGAATGCCAAGCAGTATATCTTTTGGTGATGATCTTTGATAATAAACTTCATTTTCCAACGTGTTTGAAATTATTTCCAAAGGTGTCCATATGGGTCATTGCCTATTCATATTGAGAAGTCACTTTGGTCCTCACTGGGTGCACCATTCAAAATTTGACATTAAATAACCCAGTAAGGATTGACATGTTGTAAAAACAACCCACCTAACCAAAAAATCATTTTTATTGCATTTGTTTTTATCTTGAAATGAAATTTTCACAGAATGATCTAATTATCTTCCCAAAATGAGGCAGAATTTTATATTTTTCCTTTTTTATCCCATCTTGGTTAGGCCCAGAACTGATCAGCATCAATTTTCAAGTTTTACCAACCTTCTTCATCCTTTCTTTACTTTTCATTCTCTCAAACGATTTTTTTCTTCATTTTTAATCCCATTTTAATCAGTTTGAGACCTTTACTACACTAATTTCTTTCTAGAGTTGTCCCCCCTGCCACTGCTTTTTTTTTTTTTGAGGGTGCAACATGAACACCTATTGTTTTAAAATTGTTATAACTTTCTTTGTGTTGTGCATATAGATTTTATTTTAT
>CAHIKZ030002845.1:40000-120000 GCA_903632075.3 Acanthosepion pharaonis | reverse complement strand
GAGCATTCAAGCCTCCATAATTACCTTGTATCAAATAAAGCTTAGTAAATATCTTAAAACATAAATGTCAATTTAGTAAACTAGTATGATAAGTTTTGAAGTTTATTATAATAAACAAACCTTTTATAAATTGATAATATTGAAACAATGAACATATCAGCTGATTTTGATTGTCACATTAACCTATTTCTGCTTGGCGTTGGTTTAATTTGACACCCACTAATTCTTTTTTGCGATATATCATAACCATTTTGCTTAAAGTTCATATTTTCTTGATTTCAGATAAAAATTTGGAAACTTTCCAACATATTTCAGTGAAAATATCCACTTTGTAAAATTATGGTTCTGTAATAAGTAACTCTTATATTTTAACCCTTTAGTATTCAACCCGCCTTATAAGTATCAATTCTTAATGTTTGACCTCAAGTAAACGGGCCCCATGTGTACTCTGCCATAATATATGACGACATCGTTGCAAATAACGCAGGAAGATTAACATTAGAGTTTATTAAATGTACAATAAAGGCAGAGTGGGGAATGAGTAGCCATGGTCAAATGCAAAATTAATAACAGAACTAATGAGACAATGTTTATTACATAGAAAGACAAACATTCAACAAACTGCCAAAGCACAACAATCACGGGTTTCACAAAAACATACTTAAAAATAAATGCTTATTTCAAGAGACTTCTTTATCATTTTCCTATTTTCCAATTTCATTACTAATTTTTCCCTATTAAAATTTAAAGCCAGTCCCAGAGTTTTAGTCATTCTGCAAATGTACCTGAAGTAGAAAAGGTTGAGAGAAATTGGTCTGATGAATTGTCATCAAATCTGGATTAGAATCTGACAGAATGATAGGATAAGGAACTAATAGGAAATGATTATAAAGCTAACATGTTTCACTTTTATTAAAGCTTCATCAGAGAATGAAATATGTAGGAGAAAAAGAAAATTCTGCTATTTTTAATTTTTGTTTGTTTTCCATTGGTTAAACAGATCTCATGTGCATCTGTCCTGTCAAGCAGCATTTGAGTGTATAATTTATGTGTGTAGGCATCTCATAATTCTAGTTTGTCTATGCAGGATTTGGATGATAATGTATATTCATTTGTTTGTGTGTGTGTACAGTGAGTAGCCATAGTCAAATGCAAAATAAATAATGGAATTGTCCAAGAAAGAGAATTAACAAAGTTTGCAATAAAAAGAAAAAGAATCAGGACTAAAAAGAAAATCATATCAAGCAAACAATATTTGAAAGACAAATTAACAGGTAAGAAGGCAAAAAGTTTACAATCTAAGAATTGGCCTTGACACACAAAAGCAAGTTCAGACAAGAACGTTGTGTTCTGATTTCTAAACAAGGCAGATCAGGATTGAGTCATGTCAATCTGCAAACCAATCTCTTGGCTAAGAAAAAAAACCCATATATACAATTGTGTGCTTTTACACATAAAGGGGAGGGGCAAGTGTTCTACAGTCATTCTTTATGGGATTGAAATCAACAGTAGACATTTTTAAAGAAAAATCTATTTTTAATTTTTGTGTTTTTCATTGGTTAAGCAGACCTTATGTGCATCTATCCTGTCAAACAACATTCAAGTGTATAATTCGTGTGTGTATGCATCTCATAATTTTAGTTTGTCTATGCAGGATTAGGATGATAATGTATATTCGTTTGTGTGTGTGCACATGTGCATCTACTAGGCTTTTTTATATATTTTTTATATATTCATTTGTGTGTGTGTTTATGTGTGTGCAGTGAGTAGCCATAGTCAAATGCAAAATAAATAATGGAATTGTCTGAGAAAGAGAATTAACAAAGTTTGCAATAAAAAATGGCAAAAATGAAAGAATATCAAGCAAGTCATATATGCAAAGCAAATTAACAAAAAGTTTACAAACTAAAAATTGGCATCTACACACAAAAGCAAGTTCTGGCAGCAGATTATAGCTGTCTGTCTTCTAGTTAAGGTAGACCTGAACTTTGGTTATTTACCTTAGCCTCCCCACAAGGCAGCATGTGGCACAAGGCCGTTTTTTATGTGGGTCATTTTGAGCCTGTAGGTTTGGGCAATAATTCTCCTTAGACCTCCACCTTACAAGGTGGTCAGGTTTGTCTACCTCCCCAGACATGACTCTGCCCTTCAGCACAGCCTAGTTTGTGTTCCTCTCTGTCAGCCTGATCTACTTGATCTGGAATGAGGTTATTTACCTTAGCCTCCCTCACAAGGCAGATGTGGCACAAGGCCGTTTTTTATGTTGGACGATTCTAAGCCCATATGTTTGGGCAAAAATTCTCCATATACCCCCACATACAAGGGAGTTGGGTCTGTCTACCTCCTTAGATGTGACTCTGCCCTTTAAATATAGCCTTGTCTGGGTTCCTCTCTGCTCAAAGGCTGAGAGTTCGACAAGTCAGCTGCAAACCATCCGACTCTGCAGATCGGGACTGAGTCATGTCAAATTGCAAACAGCCTATTTTATTGGCTAAGAAAAATATCCCAGCATGCATTTGCGTACTTCTGCATATAAAAGGTGAGAGGCAAGTGTTCTGCAGTCATTCCCTGCAATTGAAATCAACACACAGGAACAAACTTAATTTGGAATAAATTATTTAGTTTGGCTATCGGTATGCCCCATATCGTGTGTCTTCCTGGTGTTGTTTCTGTGTGTCCTTAGAGGGATTTTGGTTATGCATCTATGAGGACATGAGTTGCTGCTCTGTGTTTTCCAGTTTACAAACTTTTTTTTTTTTAAATCATTTCACCCCAAGTAAGGCAATAGAGCCACTAAGAGGCCAGAGGGTTACTGAGTGTGGAAGTATATGAGGGGGGAAAAGAAAAACATTATTAACCTCTTAGTATTTAACCGACTTTGTAAATATCGACTCTCAATGTTCAACCCATTGTAACTGACCACATGTATACTCTGCCATAATATATGACGACATCACTGCCAATAATGCGGGAAGTCATGTAAACAGTGAGACTTTGAAAGCCAATATTCATGGGGGGGGGGGTTGAGTGTGTTGAATGCTAAAGGGTTAAATATCAGCTCTCTATGTTCAACCTACCATAATCTGCTGCATGTTTATTCTGCCATAATATATGATGACATTATCACAACTAACACAGGAATTCACACAAACAGTGAGACTATGACTAGAAACAGTGTGAGTTTAAGAGTCAATATTTACGAGGCAGGTTTGAGTATGTTGAATGCTTAAAGGGTTAAAGTAAATATCAGCTCTCAATGTTCAGAGAAGCATCTGCAATATAATCGACCCTAACCAGGCATCTCATCCCCAGTCACTTTTTCCCTGACATGACATGACTTCCCTCTGCTTGTTCTACAGATATTTTCATGGTAACTGCTTTGACGAGCATTTTTTCCTGGTGCTTTGACTACATAAATTTAAGCATGTGCTACTAGATTGGCAATTAGGTCTCATTGTTTTACTATTTAACTAGCTAAATGCAACTGTCATTTCTACTCTAATAGATTTTTTTTTTTTTTCTCATACTTCCCACCTGTGGTAATCACTTCCAATTTCTTGCTTTCCTGTTAACTACAATCTTCAAAAAATTTAAATGCAATGTCAATCACAATCTTCTGTCTTCTTGAAGCCGGTTCCTTTTTGCCCTTCCCTCAATATTCTCATTCAGTTTCACTTCCTGTAACCCACTCCCATGCATTCTTGTGGCACTGTTAAAATGGTTAAAAAAAACCCCAAAAAGACATATAGCCCAGTGAATAAAAGCATTGGTTTCATAATCCAGTAACCGGGCCGAAAGAGTTGTGAGTTCAATACTTGGCCACAGCCAAGATGAGCAAAAAATTGGAGAGTTGATTTACTAAAGGGTGATAACTGAAACAGATATACAGAAAAGGCATGGCACATGGAACCAGAACAATCTACCCTGGTGGATGAAATAAAGGATTTGGTTCGAAATTCCAACATATATCCCCTGAAGAAGGCCGGAGTGTACAATGGCCGAAACGTGAATGTGGCAATAAAGATGAGGACAACAATCTAAACAATGTAAATAGTGTAAATAGTTACAATACCTCATCTGAGAAATAGAGACAGATTTTGAAGGTGAATATGGCAATAAAGATGAGGACAACAGTCCAAACAATGTAAATAGTTATGATACCTCCATATCAGAAATATAGACAAAAACAAAAAAGCTGATTCATTAACATTATATACAAAGTACCAATTTAGTGATCGAGAATGAAATTTGAACCTGTATAAAGTGAACTAATTAAAATGGTAATTAATAAGTTTAAATTCCTTTAGAAAATGTAGTTTTTGTTTATTGCATGAAAAGATGTTCCTATCACGATAAATGGAGGCATGTGAATAATGGCTCTTATTGAGGAATCTGAGAGCTAAGTTTGAATTCCAGTCGAATCCATTACATTCACTTACGTTCTAATACCCTTGAGAAAGGTATCAATTTTCTTCTTCTCCCTCCAGCTATGGGTAAATAGCAGGACAGAGTGGGTTCTATAGCCTTGGATGGCAACTGGTCTAGGAAAAGGATAGCTGAATTCAGTTCAACCTGTTGGTGTCTGGGTTGTCGGTTTGTAGGAACTGAGCTGCTTTACCCTCATACGTCGACTATGACGGGAGAGTCCACCATAGAAAGATAGAGGCACGGTGGAGTTGTGCATAGCAGCTCGGATTGAGGAATTGGAGAGCCTAGTTTGAATTCATTGCATTCACTTACGTGCTAATACCCTTGGGGGAGGTATTCTTCTCCCTCCATCTATGGGTAAATAGCAGGACAGAGTGGGTTCTATAGTTTTGGATGGCAAATGGTCTAAGAGAAGGACAACTCTGGAATTCAAAACCTGTGGCATGTCATTTGGGGACCTTGGTGCACCAGGTCTCTGTATTCGGCCCTTCAAAAAAATGTGTTTGGTTCTGCATAAAGCTTTCACCACTATGATCAAATCGTATGTGTTGGGGTCTGGGTTGTTGGTTCCTAGGAACTGAGCTGTTTGAATCTCATATGTTGAATACAACAGGAGAGAGTCCACCATCACAATAAACAGTTATCAGTAAAAAGGTATTGGTAATATTGTTTGACTAATTATAAACAATTGTTCTATTGTTGGACAGAATATGTGAGGAACAGGGATGTTTAAAAGGAAAATAAAGATTAAGAAATTGAAACTTATAATCTATATCTATAATTCTCAAAATGTGTGTGTGTCTGTCTGTCTGTCATTGGATGTTGTTTATCTGTTTCCATAGTTTTCATCCGATTTTGATGAAATTTTTTGGTAGCTAATTCTTCAGTGCCGATTTTGAGTCCAAATTGTTGGCGACAATGGCTCTCCACTACTTCCTGTCCATTATAACTCTCAGCAATGTTTTACTATTTACTATCTGTTCTTGGATATATATATCTTTCATAAAAACTTTAATGAAAATAAATAGTTTAAATTATTACAATAATATCATTTATCATTATACAGTTGCCTTTTCAGCCCCCCCTTCAAATTGTCTCCCCCCTCCCCATTTGTTGGTGAGCCTCAGTTGTACACAAATGTTGTTACTAATATTGATTTTCAGGTGGGCTGACTTTAAACTTAAACTGCTCCAATTGAACGGCAAAAATTCCCAGCAATGAAAGGCCCGGTCGAAGATGGGTTATACTGCTAGTCAGAAAGATAAAGCTGAAATTTCTGAGACATATGATTAGAAAGAAAGACTTGGAGAATTTAACACTCCCAGGGCGTATTGAAAGTGAGGAGAAATATCAAACCACTTAACAGGTTTGAAGAAACAGAGAGCAAAGAATGGTAAAGGGTTAAAAGTTCCTAAGAGCAACAAAAGACAGGAAGTTGTGAAGAGCCATGATCACGAACAACTCTTATAACAAATTTATAAAATGTAATAAAAACTTTTGTGATCTGAAGTGCTTAATCTATAGCAATGATTCCCAACATGTGGCGCATGACCCACCGGTGAGGCATAAGTAATATTTTGGTGGGGAATGCGTAGGATGTTCACCCTTTGGCTTAATATGCCAACAGAATAAGGGACCAATTCAAGAATGAGTCATTAACATTGAATTGTTTTCTAGTGAGTCTGAGTGAGAGTGTTAATGTATTTTAGTACATACGATGCATATACAGTATACACACATAAAAATATTTTGTGCATATGTACGTACATGTGTAATTGGCATACACGTAAGAATTACCCTATTTGACGGCATATATGATGAACTTTTTTTTTTTTTTTTTACTAAAAATATCTTTAAAAATACCCCTGTTACTTATATGCCATATCAAGGTTTAAAATTTGCGATACTCAGCAGAAATTAGCTACCTGGTGACTCCTATTAGCATAGACTTTAGAGTACCTTTCATATACCTATTGTCATTATTTAAAAGGCTATTATGCAGATTAAAAGTGTTATCATTGATAATATTCATTATATTAATTTCATCACGTTTTAATATTAGTACTTTGTTTCACTAAAATTATATGCAATAAATTCAAATTATATATTTATAAAATATATTTGTTTCATTAATATTTTTCTTGTGATAACTTCCAGTTGCATTGGTATAAATACAATCAGAATTTTTATATCCTAAATATTCTACTAAGACGTTTACAAAACACAGGTTGTACTGATCATATAAAGGAAAATTTTTGACTGAATTTTTAATGGTAATTGTACTGTTTTGATCAATTGTAATAATTGCTTGATTTTTTTATTTAGTTTTCTTACCTTTGGATATAAGTTTTTATAGGCTTGTGTTCTTTTTTCCTATTTTTCATTTAATTGTAATCATGGTTTGTTTAACCAAAATAATACCTCATAAATATAGCCTAGGCTGTACCTCATCCTGGGTAAGACGATAAACTATGTCCAGCAGCAAGGCCTCTGATCAGGAGGTTTTGAGGAGTGTGGAACCACCTCTTAATTGCTGGTGTTCCCAGGTCCACCCCGACCCGGGGTGGTAGCACCTGTTAGGGTCCCAGCTATGGGCTGATAGTTAACCCACAACCTGACTCAAAACATTATGAAAGTGTAAAAGTAGGTTTTAATACCAGAAATACTTTGTAAAAAAAATTATTACCAGCAATAAATTTTTGAAAAAAAATATATATAACCAGCAATAAAAATCTTGTCGGCATTAAATAACCCATTGAGGTGTTGATATGCTATAAAACAAAACAATCCTTGGGCCAGACTACAGTGGATACTTAGATAAATTTGGCACGGGGTAAACAGTAACTGTGTAATACTAAATAAGATGATGATGAGGTATCCCTTAACATGGTCAGTGGAATGAGGGTGACCTGCCCCTGTAGATTAACTAAAGGGTTCAGTTTGAAATTCCCTGAATGTTACCTTGATCAACAGGCCCCTGATGAGGGCTAGAGAATACAATAGTTGAAACATTGTGATAATGACAACAAAGATGAGGACAACAGTCCGCATATAAATAATGTAAATGGTTTTTGTGTGCGTGCGTGCACCAAGACATAGTCTAATGGAAGGATGTCCTATCGGAAGCATTTAGTGAACCCCAAATGACCTAACTAGGCCTTCAGGAAGTCTTCTCTTGCTTGTGGAGGTCTTCCCAGAGGTTGTTTAAAAAGAGCAAAAATGCTTATTGAAACTTGAAACTCATTGGACATGATGAGCAAGTCTCAAACTGCTTTTGAGACTATCACACCTCATTTCAATTGAATGCCATCACTTTCATTTTGTTTCTTTTTATTTCTTCATTTATTTCTTTTTTCATTTTTTTTCTTTTTTCATATTATTTTTTTCTCTTTTTTTTTTTTTTGTATCTTTCTTGTATATTTTCTTTCTTTTTTCTCCTCCATATCTTCTATTTCTTCCTCTCATATCTTTTCTTTCTTTTTTTCTCTCCCTCCTGTATGTTTTCTTTCCTTTTTTCTCCTTCCCCTATCTATTTTCCTTTTTTCTCCCTCCCCTATCTATTTTCCTTTTTTCTCCCTCCCCTATCTATTTTCCTTTTTTCTCCCTCCCCTATCTATTTTCCTTTTTTCTCCCTCCCCTATCTATTTTCCTTTTTTCTCCCTCCCCTATCTATTTTCCTTTTTTCTCCCTCCCCTATCTATTTTCCTTTTTTCTCCCTCCCCTATCTATTTTCCTTTTTTTTTTCTCCTTCCCTATCTATTTTCCTTTTTCTCCTCCCCTATCTATTTTCCTTTTTTTTCCTCCCCTATCTATTTTCCTTTTTTCTCCCCCTATCTATTTTCCTTTTTTTCTCCCTCCCTATCTATTTTCCTTTTTCTCCTCCTCCCTATCTATTTTCCTTTTTCTCCCTCCCTATCTATTTTCCTTTTTTCCCTCCCTATCTATTTTCCTTTTTTTCCCTCCCATCTATTTTCCTTTTTCTCCTCCCCATCTTTTTTTTCTTTTTTCTCCCTCCCTTTTTTTTTTTCTTTTTCTCCCCTCCCGCATCTTTTCTTTCTTTTTTCTCCTCCACATATCTTTTCTTTCTTTTTTTCTCCTCCACATATCTTTTCTTTCTTTTTTCTCCTCCACATATCTTTTCTTTTTTTTTTCTCCTCCATTCTTTTTTTCTCCTCCACATCTTTTTTCTCCTCCACATCTTCTTTTTCCTCCACATCTTCTTCTTTTCTCCTCCACATCTTCTTTTTTCTCCTCCACATCTTCTTTTTTCTCCTCCACATCTTCTTTTTTCTCCTCCACATCTTCTTTTTTCTCCTCCACATCTTCTTTTTTCTCCTCCACATCTTCTTTTTTCTCCTCCACATCTTCTTTTTTCTCCTCCACATCTTCTATTTCTTCCTTTTTTCTCCTCCACATCTTCTTTTTTCTCCTCCACATCTTCTTTTTTCTCCTCCACATCTTCTTTTTTTTCTCCTCCACATTTTCTTTTCTCCTCCACATCTTCTATTTCTTCCTTTTTTCTCCTCCACATCTTCTTTTTTCTCCTCCACATCTTCTTTTTTCTCCTCCACATCTTCTATTTCTTCCTTTTTTCTCCTCCACATATCTTTTCTTTCTTTTTTCTCCTCCACATATCTTTTCTTTCTTTTTTCTCCTCCACATCTTCTATTTCTTCCTCCCATATCTTTTCTTTCTTTTTTTCTCTCCCTCCTGTATGTTTTCTTTCTTTTTTCTCTCTCCCTCCCCTATCTATTTTCCTTCTTTCTCCCTCCCACATCTTTTCTTTCTCCCTTCCATATCTTTTTTCCTTTTTTTTCACTCCCGTATCTTTTCTCCCTCCCGTATCTTTTCTTTCTTTTTTTTTTTTCTCACTCCCACATCTTTTCTTTCTTTTTTTTTTCTCCCTCTCATATCTTTTTCTTTCTTTCTTTTTTTTTTCTCCCTCTCATATCTTTTTTTTCTTTCTTTCTTTTTTCTCCCTCTCATATCTTTTCTAACTTCTTGCCATTTTTTATTTGTTTTTCATCTTTTCATTTCTTCTTTTCCCCATTTTCTGTTTTTCTTTCTTTTCCTTTTTCCATTTTTCTCACCCCTTTCTTTACTTAACCCTTTTTCTTTTTTGCCTCTTTTTTTCTGTCTTTAATCTTTTTCTTTCTTGATCCCTTCTTTTTCCTCTCCTTTATCCTCGTGTTCCTTCTATTTTTCTTTCTCTTTCCTTTTCATTTTTCACTTGTTTTTTATTCATTACTTTGTTCCTCTTCTTCCTCTATTTCACTTTTTCTCTCTCCCCCCACCTTTTCTTCTGTTTTTCTTTATTTTTGCTTTTTTTTTTTCCCTTTTTTTTTCCCTTTCTTTCTTTCTTTCTTTCTTTTTTTTTTTTTTTTTCATAAAGTGCAGAACATTTAAAGAAATCATCATATTCGTTATTTCAGTATATTTTTTGTGAGGAACATTTGTGAAAATGTATTTTTCTTACTTTTCTTCTCCTGCCTTTATATTTCCGTCTACTTTCTCCATTTTTTTCCGCCATTATTATCTAACAATCTACCAAACCTCTTTCAAAAGCTATTAGTATCATAATGAATTTTAAAGTGTCAATTTTTGCTTCCTTCTTTTATTCTTATCTTGCACATCTTTCACAGAGCATCAATGTCATCTTTTAAACAAAAAAAAAAAAAAAAAAAAAAATGGACAATTTGCAATAGTAGGTGGTTATATTTTCAGGGTTGGGGGCAGATGTCTTCCTCTTTTCAAGTTACATGGAAGTTATTATTGCCAATCCTGAGTTCTCATCTTTATCTTTCAGTATAACGACATCTACAACTTCCCTGTGCACGCCTTTAATAAGGTGGTCGAGGGGGAGGAGGTTGAAGAGAGTGAAGCTGAATCAGAGGCTGAAGAGGAACGGGAAACTGACAGCGAAGAAGATGAAGAGATTACCCAGGAAGTGGAAAACGAGATGGATAAAGAAGATGAACACGTGGTAAGATTTTTTTTTTTTTTTTTTTTTTTCCTGTCTCTTCTGGCATCCCACTCCCTTCCACCTGCCAAGATTCCAACCTATCGCCTTAACAATGCTGTAGTTAATACCGAAACAATTTTCACCATCTTGTCTTTTCAGATTTGATTATCACATTCCGTTTCCCCTTCCTCCCCAAACCCCCGGCATCTTTTGACTTATATTCACCTTTTATACTTGATATTCAACGGTTAAAGTGTCACTTGATGAGTTGAGTAATTTTTTTTTTTTTTTTTTTTTTTATATTTCTGACGTAAGTGGCACATTTCCAGGATGATTTTATATGAAATCAGTTTAGACTGATCACCTGATTTTGATAATTCTCATATATATATATGCGTGTGTGTGTGTGTGTATGCGTGTGTATATGTATGTATGCACGTGTGTGTGTGTATGCGTGTGTGTGTGCATGCGTTTGTATATGTATGCATGTGTGTGTGTGTATGCGTGTGTGAGCATGCGTGTGTATATGTATGTATGCGTGTGTGTGTGTATGCGTGTGTATATGCATGCCTGCATGTGTGTATGTATGCATGCGTATATTTATGTATGTTTTTGTGTATGTGTGTGTATATATATATATATATATATATATATATATATATATATATATACCTACGTTGTGGTCTGCGACTTAAGTTTCAACTGGAAAATCAGCAAAACTTAAGTCACACACGCCACAACGTAGGTATATGTATATTTTTTTAATACATATCTTTGCTCTGTCTAACCACATCGAGCACTGTTATGTTTACACCTCAAGAATAAATTTTATTATTATTTGCTTGTCTGTCTATGCATGCCAACACGTGCATATGCAGTTGCTTATATCTGGTCATTTGATTTACCTAACACTATAACCATGATGATAATGATGGACTCTCCAGTCGTTTTCGACGTATCTGTGTCTTTCAGTCCAGTTATTATGTTTGTTTCATATGAGACAACAATCCTGCACGGGATTAGCAAACAAATCCACACGAAGGGCATATAAGCGCTGATGTATTAGGCCAAGGTTTAGTGTTGGATCTTAATTCTCTCAGATGGTTGAGACGATTCTTTTCAAAATTAGTTATACCTCGGTGGCAGGTATTTCTCCAGTTTGCTCGGTTTTCAACAGCAAGTTCGAACTCCTCTATAGGGATGTTTGCAGCACTTAAGTTTGTCATAGTTTTTACATATATATGCTAGCAGTAGAGCCTGGCATTGCCTGTGGATGTAACAGTAAGAGATAGATCAAGTATCGACCATCATAAAGACTGAAAAATAAAATTGACAAAGATTATTGTTTAAGGTTGACGGACACACGTCTTAATTAGTTTTATTTTTTTTTTTTTATTTTTTTTTTACGAATTGGTCAAACTCAAACAATAACATTGTTTTCAATCGTTATGAGTCTATCGATTGAATAGAATTTTATTATAAACAATTGTCTTGTAAATGGAATTTTTAAAGTATTCTGAATGTAAAAATAAAGAAAAAAGTGTGCAAGACAATAAGAAACACTACCTGCCAAAAAAAAAAGTGAAGTTTTGTTGAAATCGGTTGAAAAATGTAGGAAATCCGATTGCAAACACACACACACACACAGACAACCAACCTGGGTTTTATAATAAGTATAACTCGATATGAGTTGTCCCCCTTTCATTAATGCCTCTTAATTGTGTTTTCAAATTGATTCCATGCAAAAACAATTGTTTTTCCAATTTTTGGCACTGTCAGAACCACCGCAAGGTAATTTTACGTAGTCCTGTGAAGTTTTGTTGAAATCGATTGAAAAATGTAGGAAATCCGATCCAATATATAAACGTACAGACACTCACACACACACACACACACACACACACACACACACACAACCTGGGTTTTATAATAAGTAAGATATATATATAATATGATAAAGTTAATTTGTAATCTGTCTGGATAATTCTGAGGAAGATATAAATCCCAAGAGCTCAATGTAATAAAACAGAGCAAGTAATAATTAACAAATCACAAACTTCAGAAAGCCATGGTTATATTTTGTTTCACAAAATCAATAATTCAATTTCACTTCGTCAGACCAGGTGGTTTTAAAACAATGAATCTTATATATGAAATAGATGTGCCATTTTTATTTTAAGCAGTGTGTATTATGTCTTTCAGCCTGTGCATTTGAGTAGTATTCTTAATAAAGAAAATGTACTCTCTGGTGGAATAAAATCTGTGCTCCCCCTTTATTGGAGAAACCACCATTTTGTCCAGCGTGCTTTATCACACTGTTACAAAGAAAGACACTATGAAAGTATAAAAAGACGTTTTTATAGTTTAGAAAAAAAAGAAAACAATATGTTTTTATAGTAAAATGACCTGCACTACATTTAATTTAGATTTCTCTATTAAATAACCCATAGACATGTTGATATGCCACTAAACAAAACCAACCAAACCAAATATCTATATATAAATTGACACATACACACTATTCTATTTACCTGCTTACTGGAAATAATTAAAAATGTAAAAAATAAATAAAAATCTAAAGTCCTGGTATTATGGATAGGATACTGTTCCTGAAAGTGAGGGGGCTTTTTCAATTATATTTTCTTTTTCATGTGACTTTTTCTCTCAATCATTTAATCCCAAGTGTTTGTTAAAAGGAAAATTGTCTGGATTCACATTGACTTGCATGGTTTCTTGGTATGCTTAAACTCTTATTGATATAAGGTTCTGTTAGGCATAAAGTGGGGGATCTGTTTTCTATTGCTATCAAGTAATAAACTGAATCCTCCTTGAATTACTACATATCAAAATAGTAATGCCTTAATAAAATAAGCCTTTTTTTTTTTCTTTTTCTTTTTTTGGTATGGTTAAACTCGTTAATATTAGGTTCTATTGGATATAAAGTGGGGGATCTGTTTTCTATTGTTATTAAGTAATAAACTGATCCCTCTCAAATTACTACATATTAATATAGTAATTGGAAAATATATCTGATAATATACATATTTAATATAGTAATTGGAAAATATATCTGAATTCTTTTTTATTCATAATAAATACACACACACACACACACACACACACACACACACACACACACACATATATATATATATATATATATATATATATATATATATTCTTTGGAAACCTTGTGGCATGTAGTTCACCAAGTCTCTGCATTCAGCCCTTCAAAAGGTGTGGTTGGTTCTGCACAAAGCCTTCACCACTATAATCAAATCATGTGTGCTGGTGTCTGGGTGCCGGTTCCTAGGAACTGAGCTGCTTGACCCTCATACATCTATATACGATGGGAGAGTCCATTATATATATATATATATATATATATATATATATATATATATATATATATACACACACACACAACAAATAAGAGAAAGAACAGTTGGAATAAAGATCCATGCACCCTCTTTAACTTCCAGAAAGAGGCAATGATTTGTTTTAAATTTCTCTAATAAATCATTTTTTTATCACAAGTTATCTACCATCACCTAAGGAAGTACAATCATAGTTTTGCAACATGAAATTTTTTTGTGTAGTTGATGTAAAATGTTTTTATTATAATCTATTATAATAGAAAAATAATATATATATATATATATATATATATATATATATATATATATATATATATATATATATATATTTTTTACATATCTGATTGAATATATTACAGACATTATGTGTGCTAATTTTTAACAAAATCCATTCATATTCACGAATAACCTTCCATGCATTGATGTTAAAGGATGAGAGAAATATGCTATATCTTTTTAAATTTCTTTTATTTTCATTTCCCAAATACTTTCGATCTTCTTCGAAGATCTTCAGGAGTGCAAGTAGTACAAAACTATGTTCTTCATTAGTACAAGTATTTATACAAAGTTTTATTTTTTTATTAGAATCCATGGGAGATATGTTAGTATAAATAAGATTCTTTATGATTTTTTTTTCATCCTGTTTGTGGTTATCGTGCATCTGGTTACAAGTTTGATATATTTAGGGTCCTCTGAGGAAGTACCATGTTCTATTTGATGCGTGTTGAGGTTTTTATATATCGTCTTATTTGTTCATCTTCAATGTGCTTTGGGAAGTCATTATTAATGAGAGTCTACTTAATATTTTTTTAGTTCATTGTAGAAAATCTTTTTTGTGGAGCAATTTGTGCTTGGTTAATTAAATTTTGTGTATGTGCTATTTTGTAGTAATCTGGACATTCACTCTGATAGTTTGAGAGTGCAAGAAAAGCATGCTGGTTATTTTTTTTTATACGGAGAGGTAGTAAATGTGTTGTTATTTGTGTCTATAAAAATATCAAGGAAAGGGATTTTGTTATCTTTGTTAAGTTCATATGTGAACTTGAGGACAGAGTTTTTTTTTTTTTTTTGAGTTCCATTATTTCTTCTATGTTTTTAACTAAAATAAGGACATCATCTACATATCTTAGATAGATGGAGGGTTTCTTGGTGGTACTAAATATGTTACTTTCTAGGTTGGCCATGTAGAAGTTGCTGGAGGTCGGACCCAAAAGTGAACCCATTGAAACACGATCACATTGCACATATATGTTATTTCTGTGATCATAAAATGGGAGTTCAGTGGTACAGGTTAAAAGTAATTTTCTTAATATTTTAGGCTACAACAACATTCCTGTCCACATTCACAATATAAAAACATTACTAATTGACAACACAACTATCCTACAACAAGAAAATAAATTCAAGCTACAGATCCTAGAAGCAATTTATATTAAAAAAAATTAAAGCCTCACTGAACAAAATTAACTATGAATACTGCAGTAATGTTTTGAAATGCCTGTAAAGGAACAGTTTTTCACACTTTAATGCGCATGTGACCATGACATTATAACATAGAGGAAAAAATTCCATAATGGATAATTTTTTTCACATTCTAATGAACGCTCAGCACATTGTCAACTATTTTTTGCATTTAAAAGCATAATGAAAAAATTACGGTAATGGATAACAACACACATCTTTGTATAAATACTTGTACTAATGAACAACATATAGTTTTGTACTACTTGCATCCCTGAAGATGATCTTGGAAGAAGATCAAAAGTACTTGGGAAATGAAAATAAAAGAAATTTAAAAAGATATAGCATATTTCTCTCATCCTTTAGCATCAATACACTGAAGGTTATTTGTGAGTGTGAACAGATTTTGTTAAAAATTAGCAGACAACAACATCTGTAATTTATCCAATCAGATATGCCTAAAAGAGAATCTGCTGCCTAAATACGCACATATGCACACAATCATTTAAGACAACTGACAAGGTTAAGTGCAGTATGTTGTCTGTAGTCTTTAATGAAACATGTATAAAAGAGGGATTGCTACCAAAATACACAATATATACATGCACACACACAATTTGAGCCTCACACATATTTTGCCAAAGCTGAAAGAAAAATCTTGCGTTGAGACAGAACAATTATGATTTTAAAATTGCTTTTTTTTCTTTTTTTTTTTTTTTTTTTTAAGATAAACAAAACCAACTATTAAAACAAAATAACATTATGGAATTTCTCTTGAAAATATTTTCCCTGTGAATCTGCCAAAACATAAATTGGACTATTGTTGTTGCTGTAGATTATTTTGACCCCTGAACTCTGGAGGAATTTGAGGTCGGTCTATCAGAGGTGGGACGGTATGATTATAGAATCCTGAATTGTTTTAATCTGAGTACCAAGCAACCCTGTGATGGTGTCCGCACACACAATGGGGACAAGTGATACCTGCTGGTTTTACTGGCAGTGAGTTTCGTAACCTTGTACTGATAAGCCTCCACTTCACACAAGTCATTGTTGCTCCTTTGCTTGGCAATACAAGGAAATTGGGTTCATTAAGCTGATATACATTGCCCAAGTAGGTGGTGTAGGGTTAAAGGTCAGTTTTTAAAATGGCGGTGTATTTTGATTTTTAAAAAGAAAAATTTTTTTTTTTTTTTTTTTCCAGGATGGTGCTGCCGGTGATGTTGAATATGTTCCCTATGAAGACTTTGAAGAAAGTGATATCGAAGATTTAGAGGTAAACGCTTTCTGTCATCTCCCCAAACAAATATGAAAGGGGGGTAAAAAAAATTAACTCATCCCAACATAGATTGGGTCAGAACCAAATTTCATGGCATTTAAATGAATTTCAAAGACAATCTTGAGATATTTCTACATAGATTTATTCAGCCGCATATGTGTGTCCTGAGTATGACGATAAACTACATCGAGCAGCAAAGCCACTGATCGGGAGGTTTTGAGGAGTGTAGAACCACTTCTTAATTACTGGTGCTCCCAGGTCCACCCTGACCTGGGGTGGTAGCACCTATTAGGGTCCCAGTTATGGGCAAATAGTTAACCCTGAAACTGGGGCAAAAATGGGTTTTAATACCAATAATACTTTGTGTAAAAAAAAAAAAAAATTATTATCAGCGATAAATTTTTGAAGAAAAAAAAAAAAAAAACTATTACCAGCAATACATTTTTGAAGAAAAAAAAATAATACCAACAATACATTTTTGAAAAAAATATTACCGCCGATGCATTTTTGAGCAAAAGAAATATTACCAGGAATACATTTTTGAAGGAAAAAATTATTACCAGAAATAGATTTTTGACAAAACAAAATATTACCAGCAATAAAATCTTTGTCGGTATTAAATAACCCATTGAGGTTGATATGCCGTAAAACAGAACACAACAAACCAAACCAAACCAATCAGCCACATATGTGTTATTTTGTTCTGTTACATTTTACCATCTTTGTGGCAGCTTCATGATTCCTAGAATTTGGCATCCATGATTCCTAGAATTTGGCATCCATGATTCCTAGAATTTGGCATCTTCTTGTGTTACGAAGTGGTTTAAGTTGTTTTTACAGGCTTCCAGAGAATTTAATTCCTTTTCATTAAAAGAATTTTATAGGGATTGAAATAATTGATAATCCAAAAGTGAAAGGTCAGGTGAGTATGGTGGATAGAGAAAGATATCCTGGCCAAAACAATACCTGTTTCTTCCATTTTAACATTTAACCTTTATCACACTAATTTCTTTTTAGAATTGTTCCTCTTTGCCACTGCATCTTTTTTTTAAGAGAGCAAAAACATGAACACCTATTGTTTTAAGATTATTATAACTTTCTTTATATTGTGCATATAGATTTTATTTTTTGTACATTAATAAAAGAACGAATTTCAGTAACAATCAGCCTAGATTAAGATTACTAAAGAAAAATTGTACATCTCAACAGAAAATCAAACATGTCATATGCCTTTTACTATCAGAGAAACCAGTCTTATAGCTGAAGCAAATTGTTACCAATTTGGTCACTGGAGACCATCTTGATAAACCAAAGTTCCATTTACTTAACCTTTACCATGCTAATTTCTTTCTAGAGTTGTCTTCCCTGACACTGCAATATTTTTGAGGGTGCAAAAATATGAACGCCTGTTTTAAAATTGTTATAACTTTGTATTGTGCGTATAGATTTTATGTTTTTGTAAACTAATAAAAAAAAAGAAAGAGTAATATTTTGATGTAATGCATTATCTTTCGCATGCATGTTTTGATGTTGAAAACAAAAAAAACTGAAACACAAAATCAAAAACAAATACATTAACAATTTCACATACTTTCATTTTTATTACTTCTTGTGGAATTCTGGGGGGCAGTAAGATGCAAAATGGCTAAGAAGGCTTTCATTTTGTCAAAGAAGTGATGTGCTTTCTTGTGTTTACATACGAGACGACATCAACATTTGTTTGCTCTTTCTTTCACCTAATTAGCATATTTATTTATCTCGTTCACAAATAAAGTTATTATTTCGGCATTTATAAATAGACAAAATAATTCATGATACATACATGGAGCCAGTAGGTTCCATAAAATGAGTCAGCCATGGATTATACCCGGTTGGTATCTAGTGGTCATCATTGCTTTCCCCCATGTCACTAGCATAATTATCATCTCCCGACCACTTCGCCATCAATATCCACTTGATTAAAGCCTTTGTAATCATCATCAGTCCAAATCAAAGAAAAACTGAATAATGGCTTAGTTGGATGTTGATGCACCCATTTATATTTGCAAAAAAATCATAAAAAAGTTAATGTGGATTTAACTAATGTCACACCTTAGATGAATTCAAAATGGCGTCGGAAAATGGAAGTTTAGCTTTGTTCCAAAGCAGTAGTAGGTGGTTTCCAGCTTAAAATACTGGAAATAACATTTGACAAGTGTTTATTTATAGCAACCATCTCAAGGCAACAGAATGCACCTAGAGCAGCAAAGGGAGAGAATTTTATGGTGACAATTGTTGCCTGCAGTGTAAAGGTTAATCTGTAGTTGAAGCCATAAGATTGTGTTCAAAATATTTAGATTTCAGCATTGAATAACCCGATGAATAAAGTTATTATTTCATTGTTTATAAATAGACAAAATAATTCACCTTCAGTAAGGCTATCAGGTATATCGATGGTTGCTAGTAGCTTCCTTAAAATTAGTCTGCCATGGATGATAGTAGCCACTAGTGTTCATCATCGCTTTCCTCTATGTCACTAGTGTGGTTATCATCTCTGACCACTTCACCGTCAATATCCACTTGAGTAAAGCCTTCAAAATCATCATCGGAGTCCCAATCAAAGAAAATCTGAATAAAGGCTTTGTTGGATATTGACATGGCCATTTTTGTTTACAAGAAATCATTAAAAAAATTAACATGGTTTAATCGATGTTACAAATGTAACATGTAGAGTCTAGAAGAATTCAAAATGGTATTGGAAAATGGAAATTTAGCTTTGTTCCAAAGCAGTAGTAGGTGATTTCCAGCTTAAAATACTGGAAATAACAGTTGACGAGTATTTTGTCTCAGGAGGCAAAATGCACCTAGAGCAGCAAAGGGAGAGAATTTTGTGGTGGCAATTGTTGCCTACAGTGTAATAAAGGTTAATTATGTATGTCAGTTGCTTCCATATCCTTTCAGGATGTCGGTGATCATGGCCTTTCACAACTTCCTGTCCTTTGTTGCCATTAGGAACATTTATCTCTTTACCATCTTTCATGTTCTTCTATTCTCTGTTTCTTCAAACCCGTTAAGTCGTTTGATGTTTTTCTCTTTTTCCCTCATTTTCAATATGTCTTGGAAGTGTTAAATTCCCTAGGCTTTTCGTTTTAATCATGTGTCTCAGAAATTTCAACTTTCTCTTTCTGATTGTAAATATCAATTTCCTTGTTTTTCTTATTTTCCTTTTAAGCATCCTTATTGCTCTCATATTCTGTCCAATAAAAGTACAATTGCTTATAATAATCGCAATACCTTTTGGTCAATAATTGTTTCTTGTGATGAAATATCTTTTCCTGCAATAAAGAAAATCCTAGAGGAATTTAAACTTAGTAATTAACATTTTAATTTGTTCAGTTGATAGATACAAATTTAAATTTCATTCTTGATTAATAAATTGATATTCGTGTGTGTATCAAATATTGATAGGAAATTAATGTTACACCTAGTGAAGTTTAAATGAATTCAAAATGGCGTCGGAAAATGGAAGTTTAGCCTTGTTACAAAGCAGTAGTAGGGGATTTCCACCTTCAAATACTGGAAATAACAGTTGACAAGTGTTTATAGAAAATTTTTTAAGGCAGTAGAATGCCCCTACAGCATGCAAAAGGAGAGAATTGTACCATGACAATTTTCACCTTCAGCATAGTAATGGTTAAATTGTTACATGTAACCGTATGTTCTATGTTGATAGTTTCATCACTTGCACTTCGAGATTGTAGAACTTTCTTTTGACTTCTGACTCTCCTGTCATTTTTGGTCTTCAAAAATATAAATGCAGCATTGTCTTCTCTTTTTTAATCCTTTTCTTATATTGGCCTTTCTATTCTGTAAATGTTTATTTCACTCTCAGTAACCATTGCATCTTTGTGGCTTTATTGCCTTACTTGGGCTGAAATGATTAAAAAAAAAAATCATTGATAACTTTATTCTAAAATTTGTCATCTACTCTAAAAAAGTCTTAACTTTTGTTCCATCTGAAGATGTCTTCGTAGCAATGTATTTGAAAGCATCAAAATTACATTCAGTTATGCATAAAAACTTTGCTTCTTGTTTATGGTCTGCATTTTTCTGCAATCACTTCAACAAAGTAAAAGTCTCTTTAACTTTTATTGTCCTTTCTCAGTTTCTTTCACTCTCAGTAACCAAATGTGTCTGAGTGGCTTTATTGCCTTGCTTGGGATGTGTTACACCGTACATATGGACTGTAATGTCTATGTCCTAATTCCTATAAATACATTGGTTTATGCTGTATGTTGTCTTCCACTTGGGATTCACTTGCATTCACTTCTAGCTCACCACTGAGGTTCTACACACCACAGGCGACTCTTTGTATGTTGTTCTGTTAGCTCACCACTTCAGCAGGTTACAAGATTACAGATCACTGCACACCCCAGGCTATTTTGAATCATGTCCCAATCTTGTATGTTGTTCCTGTTATAAATATTGATTACTTACTACACCACAGGCTTACTCTTGTATGTTGTTCCTGTTATAAATATTATCCACTTCCAACCCTCATTTTGATTATTCTTATTCAGTCACCTTTCCCTAGGTTACAAGATAAGAGCAGATCAGGAATGCTGTGCACCCCATATTTGGCTATTTTGCCAATCATGTCCCAATTCCTATAAATACATAGGTATATACTGTATGTTGTCTTCCACTTGCAATTCACCTTGATTCACTTCTAGCTCACCACTAGCAGTTGATTACTTACTACACACCACAGGCGACTCTTGTATGTTGTTCCTGTTATAAATATTATCGTTCCACTTCCAACCCTCATTTTGATTATTCTTATTCAGTCACCTTTCCTAGGTTACAAGATAAGAGCAGATCAGGAATGCTGTGCACCCCATATTTTGGCTATTTTGCCAATCATGTCCCAATTCCTATAAATACATAGGTATATACTGTATGTTGTCTTCCACTTGCAATTCACCTTGATTCACTTCTAGCTCACCACTAGCAGTTGATTACTTACTACACACCACAGGCGACTCTTGTATGTTGTTCCTGTTATAAATATTATCGCTCCACTTCCAACCCTCATTTTGATTATTCTTATTCAGTCACCTTTCCCAGGTTACAAGATAAGAGCAGATCCTATTTTGTCATGTCCCAATTCCTAAAATATTATCTGTATGTTGTCTTCCACTTCACAATTCCCTAGCTCACCACTAGCAGTTGATTATTTTAGGCTTCATTATCGTTCCACTTCCAACCCTCATTTTGATTATTCTTATTCAGTCACCTTTCCCTAGGTTACAAGATAAGAGCAGATCAGGAATGCTGTGCACCCCATATTTGGCTATTTTGCCAATCATGTCCCAATTCCTATAAATACATAGGTATATACTGTATGTTGTCTTCCACTTGCAATTCACCTTGATTCACTTCTAGCTCACCACTAGCAGTTGATTACTTACTACACACCACAGGCGACTCTTGTATGTTGTTCCTGTTATAAATATTATCGTTCCACTTCCAACCCTCATTTTGATTATTCTTATTCAGTCACCTTTCCCTAGGTTACAAGATAAGAGCAGATCAGGAATGCTGTGCCCCCATATTTGGCTATTTTGCCATGTCCCAATTCCTATAAATACATTATATACTGTATGTTGTCTTCCACTTGCAATTCACCTTGATTCACTTCTAGCTCACCACTAGCAGTTGATTACTTACTACACACCACAGGTCTTGTATGTTGTTCCTGTTATAAATATTATCGACTTCCAACCCTCATTTTTGATTATTCTTATTCAGTCACCTTTCCCTAGGTTACAAGATAAGAGCAGATCAGGAATGCTGTGCACCCCATATTTGGCTATTTTGCCAATCATGTCCCAATTCCTATAAATACATAGGTATATACTGTATGTTGTCTTCCACTTGCAATTCACCTTGATTCACTTCTAGCTCACCACTAGCAGTTGATTACTTACTACACACCACAGGCGACTTGCATGTTGTTCCTGTTATAAATATTATCGCTCCACTTCCAACCCTCATTTTGATTATTCTTATTCAGTCACCTCCTACCCTCAGGAATGCTGTGCACCCCATATTTGGCTATTTTGCCAATTGATATAAATACATAGGTTATACTGTATGTTGTCTTCACTTCACCTTGATTCACTTCTAGCTCACCACTAGCAGTTGATTACTTTACCACACAGGCTAGTATGTTGTTCCTGTTATAAATATTATCGATTCCAACCCTCATTTTGATTATTCTTATTCAGTCACCTTTCCCTAGGTTACAAGATAAGAGCAGATCAGGAATGCTGTGCACCCCATATTTGGCTTTTTGCCAATCATGTCTCAATTCCTATAAATACATTGGTATATACTGTATGTTGTCTTCCACTTGCAATTCACCTTGATTCACTTCTAGCTCACCACTAGCAGTTGATTACTTACTACACACCACAGGCGACTCTTGTATGTTGTTCCTGTTATAAATATTATCGCTTCCACTTCCAACCCTCATTTTGATTATTCTTATTCAGTCACCTTTCCCTAGGTTACAAGATAAGAGCAGATCAGAAATGCTGTGCACCCCATATTTGGCTATTTTTGCCAATCATGTCTCAATTCCTATAAATACATAGGTATATACTGTATGTTGTCTTCCACTTGCAATTCACCTTGATTCACTTCTAGCTCACCACTAGCAGTTGATTACTTACTACATGCCACTGGCAAATATTGTATGTTGTCCCTGTTATAAATATTATCGTTCATTTCAAACATTCGTTTTGATTTGTCTTATTCAGTAACCTTTTTCTAGGTTACAACAGGATGAAATGATTAAAAAAATTCTTAACAAGTATTCTGTATCCATATTCATTGTTTCAAAATTTCATAGTGTTTAAGTGAATTTCAAAGACAATCTAGATTTATTCAACCACATGTTATTTTGCCATCTTTGAGGCTACCTAATGATTAAATCCTCTCACAGCTTGGCATCTTTCTGGGCATTGAATGGCCTTTTTTACAATCTTTCAAAGAATTAAAGTTCTTGATACTAAGAATTTTGTGAGGATGGAAATAAGCAGTAATTCAAAGGTACAACGTCAGCTGAGTGTAAAAGGATGTGCTAGTCAACTGTTATCAACTTCTGCCAGTTTGGTAGGTCTGTGAGGTCTGGTGTTGTCCTGATGGAAGACAAATCCCTTTCTATTGGCTAGTTTCAGATTTTTTTCATTTATTACTGCCGATAATCAGTTTAATTAGGAACAGTCTGGCTCCATGCTTTCCAGCCAACTTCAATCTTCAAATATTTAAATGCAATGTCAATCGCTATCTACTCTCCTCCTGATTACTCATTCCTCTTCCCGCTCATTATTAATGTTTCTGTTCCTAATTCTTCAACACCCAGTAACCCCCTTGAGTCTTAGTGGCATTACTCCCTTGCTTGTGGAATTCCCTTCCGGCTACATGCTTTCCAGCCAACTTTAATCTTCAAATATATAAATGCAATGTCAATCGCCATCTACTCTCCTCCTGATTACTCTTTCATCTTCCCACTCATTATTAATGTTTCTGTTCTTAATTCTTGCACACCCAGTAAACCCATGTGTCGTAATGATACTGATTTATATATATATATATATATATATATATATATATATATAATCATAAAATACATGTATTGGATGATTTGTTACACGTCATCAGTGATGTTTCTAGTCGAGGTTCATTAGGGGTTTCGGGTCTTTCAACATCATACCCCCTCTCCACAGTGACCCAGCCGAGACTGATCGGATAGCAACTTGTGTACCTTCTGTTAGCTACAATTTTTTCCCATCCTCCTGACCACACATTGCGACTCCTCTTGGCAATTTATGGTCCAATCCCGGATAACTTCTGGTTCACTAGAATTTTATATATATATATATATATATATATATATATATACACACACACACACACTTTTTTATTGATGTGAGTTTGTGACCTTGGGTTTCATTCCCTTGCAATCATTCATCCATGAAACCCATTGTCACAAACTCACATCAATGCAACTAAGTATATTAGCTCTGTCACTGATATTGAACTCTTCCAATAAGTACTGCACATATATAATATATAAATAAACATATATATATATATATATATATATATATATATATATATATATATATATATATATATATATATAATATAGGAAGGAACTGGTTAGGTAAATAATCCAAAGTCCCTTAGTATTTTAGTTATTATTTTTAAAAAATAGTGTTCGATACAAAAGTAGAGCATAAATATAATTATTTATTTGGAATCAGATTTTTAAATAAATAATTATATATATATATGCCTAATTATTTATTTTAAAATATGATTCCATTGCTACATAAGAGTTCTCATGTTTCAAAACAAGACCCGAAAACTTCAATATAATTATTTGAATTGAATTAAAGTACTAAGTTCTGTTCCATCTTCAAGCAAAATTTTTTTATATATATATATATAATCTCTTGAAAGCTTACCTTCATGAGTCAAGTGGAATAACAAGACACCACAAGGGAGAGAGTGATGGGCAAATAGTTAACCCACAAACTGGGTTCAAAACACTATGAAAGTATAAATGTGCCACAAAATAAACCAAACCAAACCAGAGAGCAATAATAGTGAACTTGACAAGTCTATTTTTATCTATGTTTCTGAAATGAGATATTGTAATTATTTACATTGTTCAGACTATTGTCCTCATCTTTATTGCCTTATGACATTTTGGCAGTTGTACAATCCAGCCTTCTTCAGATAATTGGAATTTCGAACTAAACCCTTTATTTTGTCCAACAGGGCAGATTATTAAATAAAGGGTCATTTAGAAATTGCAATCATCTGAAGAAGGACAAAGTGTACAGCGGATGAAACGTTGTGATTATGACAATAAAGATGAGTACAACAGTCCAAACAATGTAAATAGTCTATTTTTTTTTTTTTTTTATGAAAAATATTTAAGAAAAAAGATTTTATGTATTTCAATTGTCAGTAATGTTAACTGTTGGTGATGTTCAAATGTTTCCTGTATGGGAATGACTAATCTCACTATTAGCATTTAAAAAAAACTCCAAAAAAAAAACTGACTACACCAATTTAACATTTAAGACGTTGGATTTAAAAGAAAAAAAAAAGACACTAGCTGTTTAGCAGGATGTAAGGTTTATCTTGTGGGCACGATTTTGAAGTGTTCTATCAAATTGTTTAAGAGTAAATAACCCCACTTTTCTCCTGTCGTTGCTCTTGAAGATAACAAAAACTGGGGGAGGATGTTGTGGAGGTAAGAGGAAGGACGATCTTTTCGCAAGTCAATGTGAATCCAAACAGAATTTTCCTTTTAACAGACACTTGGCAATAAATGATTGAGGGGAAAGACTTTTATGAAAAAGAAAAAAATATAATTGAAAGAGCTCTCTCTCTCTCTCATTCAGTGTCAGCATCCTATTCATAATACCAGCACCTTAGATTTTTCTTTATATTTTTAAGGGCATCCTGTACGCAGTGTAAACATGCATGCCTGTATCTGTCAATCTATATATGAATGTTTGGTTTGGTTGAGTGGCATATCAACACCTCTATGGGGTATTTAATGTCAAATTCTAAATATTTTGAACACAATCTTATGGCTTCAATTAAATATATTTTGAATGCAATTGTATGCCTTCAACTACAGATAAACTGCATTACTGATTATATATTGTCATTTTTTTTTTTTTTTTTTTTTAAATAAAAATGTATCACTGATATTTTTATTATAAAAAACATTTTTATGCTTATGTAGTGTTTTTATTTGTGAGAGGGGGTTAACTATTTGCTCATAGTTGGGACCCTAACAGGTGCTATCACTCGAGGTCAGTGTGGACCTGGGAACAACAGCTATTGAGAGGTGGTTTCATGCTCCTCAAATCCTCCAATCTCTCGATCAGAGGCCTTGCTGCTGGATGTAGTTTATCATCATACCCAGGATTTATATATGAATGTAAAATATAGTAATGGTAATATTACTTGTAAAATTGTTGTTCATAAGATCCTATCTATGAATGCAAAGACGATCTTATACACAGCAATTTATCAAATGCATTAGTTAGACATAGAAATAAGCTCAACCACAACTTCAATATAAAGCAGTGGTCCCAAAACTTTTTTTTTTTCTGATTTCTGGCTTTCTAGACATGGGCTGTCATTGTCAATTCTTGAGTGTTTTTTATATATATATATATATATATATATATATATGTGACAGCTATAAAAGAAACTGTCTTGGGATTTTTGAGTACAAGAGGGTCAATGAATTAAATTATTTTATTAGGTTTCACAACCAGAATCAAGAAACTGTTTCTGTTTTTTAAAAATTCAATGCATTTTCATAGAAAAATCATTTCCAATGCATTTTCTAGACATGGGTTGTCATTGTTAATTCATGAGTGTTATACCCAAGTATAGGATTGGTGTAGACAGAATAAATTCCAATAACCAAAAAATACTATTCTTAAAAGAGTGCTCAATACAGAGTAGAGCAAATATAATTATATATATATATATATATATATATATATATATATATATATATATATATATATATATATATATATATATATATATATATATATATATATATATATATATATATATATATATATATATATATATATATATATATATATATATATATATATATATATATATATATATATATATATATATATATATATATATATATATATATATATATATATATATATATATATATATATATATACATATATATATATATATATATATATATATATATATATATATATATATATATATATATATATATATATATATATATATATATATATATATATATATATATATATATATATATATATATATATATATATATTATATATATATATATATATATATATATATATATATATATATATATATTACATATATATATATATATATTATATATATATATATATATATATTATATATATGATATATAATTATAATAAATATATTGGAGATTTTTAATTATCCATTTTGGTTATATTTTATTTCATGAACACCAATGTGTTCAACTCTTCTGATCAAAATCTTTTCCAAAAATTCTTTTACAGAGGTTATTTCCATCTGAAGAGTTCACTACGTTATTGTTCACAAAATAAATTATAATCAAAATGGCTAATTAATGTCCTTCTTGGATTTATATCCTCCTCAGAATAATCCCCTCCAGTCACAAACTGGTAAAACGTGTGTGTGCGTGAATTTAAAATATTAGGAAACCAAGGTAGTGTGATTGGTTAATCTCCTAATTTTTGAAATTTCAAAGCCCTGGACATCAAAAATCTATTTTTTATTTTCTTTGTGTATTTAGCACTTTTTAATATAACTGTTTCCTGGTCTAATTCAACTCTAACCAATAACTTTTATAAATTTTTTTTATATGTCTATTTATTTTTCTGTTTGATTTCATATTACATCTCTAATACTTACCCACTTCTTTTTCTTATCTTCTTTCATCTGTAGGATATTCGGTTAAGCGATTATAACACTGGAAGTGACGATGGAAGTGAAAATGGTGACATGTCAGATGATTCTCTGTCGTCGTCTGATGGAGAAGACCGGCCACCTAGAAAGAAGCAGAAGCCACACAAGAAGGCACCACCAATTTCCCAGAATAAACGACGACAAGTACTTATTGAATATGAAACAGAAACAGAAAAACCATCAACATCAAAGATGAAAAATCATTTCTAAAAAGGAAAACTAAAATAAAAAAAAAAAACGTTTTATTTTTAAAATGAATTAAAACAAAAAAAAAAAATATTTTGAGGAAGAAAAACATTTTGTCAGCGTTTAAATTTTTGTTAAACCACTCTGTCCCCTGCGTGTGTATGAGACAAATGGATTTCTGATTATTATTTTCTTTCTCTCTTTTTCCCAACATCCATTCCTCTTTTGTGCACCTCTCTCTTCTGCACTTTTTTCTATTCCACTTCTCTATCTTCTGCATTTTTCTATATACGCATACACTCACTGATGGACAAGTTCGAATTCTCCAAACCATTGGCCAATGCATTTTCATAGTAAAAAACCATTGGCCAATGCATTTTCATAGTAAAAAACCATTGGCCAATGCATTTTCATAGTAAAAAACCATTGGCCAATGCATTTTCATAGTAAAAAAAACCATTGGCCAATGCATTTTCATAGTAAAAAAAACCATTGGCCAATGCATTTTCATAGTAAAAAAAACCATTGGCCAATGCATTTTCATAGTAAAAAAAACCATTGGCCAATGCATTTTCATAGTAAAAAACCATTGGCCAATGCATTTTCATAGTAAAAAAAACCATTGGCCAATGCATTTTCATAGTAAAAAAAACCATTGGCCAATGCATTTTCATAGTAAAAAAAACCATTGGCCAATGCATTTTCATAGTAAAAAACCATTGGCCAATGCATTTTTCAGTAAAAAACCATTGGCCAATGCATTTTCATAGTAAAAAACCATTGGCCAATGCATTTTCATTTCATAAAAAAACCATTGGCCAATGCATTTTCATAGTAAAAAAAATCATTGGCCAATGCAGTGCCAGGCATTGTCATTCTTGACTACACTTGTGACTTAAATAAAAACATATTTGCAATTAAATTCTACCACACTAGAGATTTCAACGTATTTTGTTTCATGCAAATGCAGTGATATTAACAAAAGTTATATGCAATTTTCAATTGGGATTTTCGATCCAATTGACCACCCACTCTCTCTCTATCCTATATATATATATATATATATATATACATACATACACACACAAAAAAAGAAAATTTTTCCATGTACCTTTTTATATTAACAAGCGCTACTAAAAAGGCCTCATCACAAAATACTTCTCCAAAAACTTATCAAGCACACAAACACCAGGATATTTTGTAAATTCCTGCTTTGTGATGCCGAAAATTATTTAGCACATCTATGTTGTTTGTTATTGTGTTGGTAGTGTTTTTTTGTTTTTGTGTGTGTATGTGTGCGTAATGGAATGCAGTGATAAACAATTCCAGCAGTGCTTTACAATGAAAAACGAGCTAATAGCTGTTATGTCCATTGTATTTAGACAAACCGATTGGCAGACAACACCTCAGTCAGCCTTTCTCCGATGTTACCCACATACTCACGTGCATACATATGCACTCACCCACAGATGTACACGTACATATGCACACACGCTTTCATTGATGCTTCCATATATGTGCATATACACACACGCTCATCTATACACACACACACACACATAAATGTACGTACACACATACACTCAAGTGCGCACAGTCACTCCTTATATAAGTGGTATTCGAAAAGTATCCGGTCCTTTAATGAGAAGAAAAGACTACGTTGGGCAATGTCGCCTTAGTTCGCTTCAAAGAATCATCAAAGCCATCTTTCTTCATTACCACCATTTTGTTATGTTCCTCTGAATTTCATCCATAGTATTTCGACAGTAATTTTGGAAAGGCCAAAAGCCCATAAGGAACCAAAATTTAGACTAGAATGGGATGTTGGGTGGGTGCTGAGAGAATTGGCTATTACAATTATTTACAAAAAAAAAAATGCGTTTAATGATGTCTCAGTACCAACTGAGTTACCCTAAGGGGAGCATGTTTCACGCACATGCCATAAGGTAGCCGCCGCCTGATTAAGTTGGCTTAATAAATGTACTGATACAACCTGGACAAACCTCGTACGCAGGTACACATTTCGAACACAGATACATGCACGCATATAAAGGGTGTTTCATTAAGACGGATCAAAGTCAGTAGTAAATAAATCGGTGTTATTGGTGAAAATTTATTTATTTCTCTATTGGATCATGTTATTTAAGTCATGGCAATCATGTGTGAAAAATAATATCGCCCAAATGTCCGCTAAATCTAAAAGAAAAAAATTATTAGATGCTTAAATTTAATTCACATTAAAATCGATCCAGGTTATTGGATCACCCTTTACAAACACATACACATTTAATCACACATACAAGAGAGTGCCAAAAAGTTATCGGTTTAACCAAAAAGATCTTTAAAAGAGAGAAAATTCTGATGTTTGGCCATTTGGTCAGATTTTGAAAATTTTTCAGCATTCCACATGTATGCATGTCCATAAAATTAGTAGAAGGTCAAGGGTCATGAAGACGTTGGCTGTTCTCACACACAGATGGATACGTTTACATAAGAGTATATACACGCATACACATACAAACAATATCTATTGTTGTTTGAACCTGGTAAATAAGTGTAAAGTTAAAATAAACATGAACGATTAAATTTTATTTCATTTTAATCGGATTTGTATGTCAAAGTTGAAAATGGAATAAAACTAGTAATAAAATAATAGTAATAATGAAGAGTGTATAGAGCCAGAGTGTTGGGATAAAATGCAACCATAAAATGGTGTAATATTAGATCCTTATAGGAAAGCCAAATTTATTAATTTAATCCTTTCAAACATTTTTAAAGTAATTTTAAACTCCAAATTCCTGTTCTAAGCAAGACTCAGATGTGTTTGTCTTTCTGACCTATCTACCCCTTGGCTACAACTCAATGAAAAGAAACAATAATACTTGTAATAAATACTAGTAATAAAATAATAGCAATAATACTAGTAATAAAATAATAGCAATAATGAAGAGTTTATTGCGCCAGGTACAAATTGGTGATCGAAAGCAACCTCCTCCATTACATCCAGTAGTCCATAATCGCCACTGTACTAAAAGATATCAATATATGTCATTGACGGCGGAGATTTTTTCCCCGAATAGGATTCCTTCTTAACTACAGCCACACATAGGTATTTTCTAACAGCAATATATGTAATAATTTTCTTCCTTTTTTAGCTAGACACAAGTAGATTTTCTTTCCTCACTTCTTTAAAAAAAAATATATATATATATATATATATAAAAGCAGTAAATTCTACCTTGCTAAACGAACTATCCTCTGTGACTGAATCGTCAAGCTATATAAACGGTTCGAATCGTGTCGGCGGACGAATATATTCTATGAAAAGTTCTCGGACATTCAGGCCGGTAAATGTTGTTTAATACTGTTTATTATAAACAGAGCATTTACTTAAATATTTGTATCTATAAAAAGAATGTATAGACATAAAATATATATATATAAAGAATAAAAAGGAAGAAAATTATTATATACATTGCCCTTAGAAAATACGTATATGTTTTGTATATATATATATATATATATAAAATGTACAAGATCTCTCTGAAAATTAAAGTGGTTGGTATTGAAAAAAAATTATTTCAATTCCAAACAACAAACTACATGGTTTCTCCTTCATAGTAATCCCAGTAATAGTCTAATGCACTTTTCCATCTTTCTCTGCCACGCTTCTGTGCACTGCTGGGAGGATTCTTCTTGGGTGTCCTTCAGCTCCGTCGTTACGGCCCCCTCTTAATGACCTCCACGCCTTTAAAATGGGCCCCCTTGATGATCTTGGACTTGGGGAAAAAGAAAGCAGTCACACGGAACAAGATCAGGTGAATTGCAATGTTGTTCTAATATGGCAATGTTCTGCCGGATGCGCAGGTCATTGTGGGCAGGTGCATTGTCGTGGTGAAGAAGAAGATTCTTCCTACCACAACTTTCGTCTCTTCTTGCACACTGAAGAAAACAAACGTTAAGATTACAGTTATATACTCTAAAGTTATAATGTTGGATGACAACATAGTCCACTTACCCTCCCAGAGCTCACACAGAACACCCAGTAACGTTACTTTTTAGACAAACCTCGTATTATATATATATATGTGTGTGTGTGTGTGTTTAGGTAGCAATCCTTCTTTCATGCACATTTCATTCAATACGATAGACAAGGTGCTTTGATGTAGTTTTTTATACAATTTCTCATGTGATCTTATAATTTTTTTCTGTTCCGAGGATAAATTATATAAAAACTGCCCAATTGTTCTTTTTATCCGAGCGCTTTCGGCTATACATTTAGCCATTTTTAAGGTTGAAATATATTACCTGTTAACAAAAAATTGTTTATTGTATGTATATATTTATATAAGGTTTTCATTTTCAAAACACGGTCAAGATATTATGTCCATGTTCATAGATGAAGCTACATCGTTCATTACTAACGTGGCGTATCTATTTGTTGCAAATGGCGTTAGCGTTAGTGTTAGAGTAAAGGTTAGGGTTAATGTCATGAAAGAGTTCTTTCATATTGGTTGTTTGATTTTTTTTCAGCGTTATTGTGTTATTTAATTGATAATAGACGCGTTCGAATTGTCAAAGAACGGGATGAAAGAATACACCAACAAAATCATACTTATTATAAAACCCAGGTTGTGTGTGTGTGTTCTTCTGTTCATTTATATATTGGATCAGATTTCCTACATTTTTCAACCGATTTCAACAAAACTTCACAGGACTACGTAAAATTAACTCGCGGTGGTTCTGACAGCGCCAAAAATTGGAAAAACACAATTGTTTTTGCACGAAATCAATTTGAAAACACGATTAAGAGGCGTCGCTGTCGCGAGAATGAAAGGGGGACAACTCGAGTTAGACTTATTATAAAACCTAGGTTGTTTGTGTGTGTGTCTGTGTTCGTTTATATATGGGATCGGATTTCCTACATTTTTCAACCGATTTCAACAAAACTTCACTTTTTTTGGCAGGTAGTGTTTCTTATTGTCTTGCACACTTTTTTCTTTATTTTTACATTCAGAATGCTTTAAAAATTCCATTTACAAGACAATTGTTTATAATAAAATTCTATTCAATTGGTAGACTTATAACGATTGAAAACAATATTTTTTTTTCAGTTTGGGTTTGACCAATTCGTAAAAAAAAAAAAAGAAAATAATTAAGACATGCGTGTCCGTCAACCTTAAACAATAATCTTTGCCAATTTTATTTTTCAGTCTTTATGATGGTCGATACTTGATCTATCTCTTACTGTTACATCCCCGGGCAAGGCCGGGCTCTACTGCTAGTGTATGATAAAATCAAGTTACAAGAAGTTCAGAACATCGTCCTCCTTGGCACTGTACACATAAGTGTGCTCTAAAGAGGTGTCTTCTAACCGGATTTGGTCAACCTTTACAGGGTGAAGATTCTGAGAGAAAGAAATCCTACCAGCAGGGCCGGTGCGTATTACCCCGGAACCGTCGATCGAATAGCAAATCTGATTTTTCAAAAATCTATTGCTGGTATTTTTACTATAAAAAGCTATTTTTACACTTTCATAGTGTTTTGACCTTAGTTTGGATTTTAACTATTTGCCCATAGCTGGGATCCTAACAGGTGCTACCACCCTGGGTTAGGATGGACCTGGGAACATCAGCAAGAGCTGGTTCCATGCTTCTCAAAATCTCCTGATGAGAGGCATTGCTGCCGCATATAGTTTATCATCATGTCCAGGACGCCTAATTGGGGAGGGGCTCTTACCCTTTTGTAGAGGTGCAGCAGGCGTATTCTGAAGCCCCAGTCGACAGGGTGGTTAAAAAAGAAGGTGCACCCACATAATTAAAAGACGAAACAAACAGAAGGGGTCTTTGGCACACCCACTCGTGTTAATGGGACTTTTAGAAATATTTCTTTAGAACATAATTCTATTCACAGGGTTCACTTGATTCACTTCTTTTATCCGTTTACTTATTCTATGAACTAAATATTCCGTTAACTGCGTATCGGCTCCGCACAGAGATTCCGTTTTACTTACATACTCAAAGAAAAATACAATCCAGAATTTCCACCCAATAGTGCCCACTCCAGCCTAAAGAAACAAAATAAAAAATTGAGCCGATCTGAGCCTAAGAAAAGGACATAAAAGCTCATCAAAGGGCATCTTCTGCAGTCGGCCGGCACAACAGCCAGGATGTACAACGCTCATCGAAATTTGACCTCCCATCTCTAAAGACAACTCACTAAAGGTCGTTGCCGCAGTTAGTCATGACTCATCCTCCTTCTCCTACCATACACCTCTGAAGATGACTTTTACTTATCTCTTTCCTTTAACGAGAGACATTTACACCAATTTATCTTTTGTTGTATTTTATGTTAATATAATTGCTTATTTCTTAGGCCTGCATTGTTTCTTCTTTGTTCCGCCACTATACGTTTAATATAACAACTGGTGCCAGAAGCATATTACACAAATCTCCACCACTGGCCAGATGTGAACGCTCCGAAACCCAAGATTGAACTAAAAATTCCGTCAACTGCGCATCGGCTCCGCACATACCTTCCGTTTTACTTACACACTCAAAGATAAATACAATCCAGAATTTCCACCCAATAGTACCCACTTCTGCCTAAAGAAACGAAATAAAAATTGGAGCCGATCTGAGTCTAAGGATATAAAAGCCCATCAAAGTTACATCTTCTGCAGTCGGTCGGCACAACAGCCAAGATTCGCCCCCCCCATCTCCAAAGACAACTCGCCAAAGGCCATCGTCACATTAAATCACAACTCACCCTCCACCGCCTACCGTACGCCTCTGGAGACGACTTATTTCGTTCTTTCAACGAGAGACATTTACACCAACTTACTATTTGTTGTATTTTTTTCGTAATACAATAACAGACACGGAAAAGAAATTAAAAAAACCTCGTACAGAAGCTAGCGAAAAAGAGCGAGAAGGGACTAAGCATAAACTACAAGAAGACAGAATGCATGGTCATCAGTAAAAGGATGAGCCCGAAATGTGATTTGCAGGTCGGGGACACTAAAATCAAGCCGGTACAGAATCTTAAATATCTGGAAAGCGTTTTGACAGAGAACGGTAAGTGCGACACTGAGATCCGTAGACGTATTGGGATGGCCAAGGACGCATTCCAAAAGCTGGGCAGAGTATTGCAAGGCAGGAGGATTTCTTTGGTAACGAAGAAAAGAGTACTGAGCTGTTACGATTCATCTGTCCTCCTCTACGGCAGCGAATGTTGGACGGTTTCCTCAAAGATGAAGAAGAGACTCGAGGCAACGGAGATGTTCTACAGAAGGATGCTGAGGATATCATGGACCGGGTGTGTGAGCAACGACGAGTTCTTATAGCGGATGCAAACAAGGAGGGAGCTTATACTTAACACCAGGAAGAGGCAGCTGAAGTTTCTGGGACACGTAATGAGAAAGCAGGGCCTGGAGAATCTGATACTCACGGGTCGAATAGAGGGAAAGAGAGACAAGAGAAAACAACGCATGACATACCCAGCGGACTTGGATGACAGAACGTGGTCTGGGGGAGGATGCAGAGCGAAGGAACATGTTGAGAGCTGCAAGGGACAGAAGGAGGTGGAGAGCCATGATCGCCTACGACCTGAAAAGAACATGGCACATAAAAAGAAAAAAAGGACACATAATGAGGAAGGAGGGCCTGGAGAATCTGATACTCACGGGTCGAATAGAGGAAAAGAGAGACAAGGGAAAAGAACGCGTGACATAGCTGGCAGGCTTAAGCAAGTGGATGACAGAACGTGGTCTGGGGGAGGAAGCAGAGGGAAGGAACTTGTTGAGAGCTGCAAGGGATAGAGGGAGGTGGAGAGCCATGATCGCCTACGTCCTGAAAAGAACATGGCACATAAAAAGGAAAAAAAAGGACACATAATGAGGAAGGTGGGCCTGGAGAATCTGATACTCACGAGTCGAATAGAGGGAAAGAGAGACAAGGGAAAGCAATGCATGACATACCTGGCGGGCTTGAGTAAGTGGATGACAGAACGTGGTCTAGGGGAGGTGGCAGAAGGATGAAACTTATTGAGAGCTACAAGGGATAGGGAGGAAGTGGAGAGCCATGATCGTCTACGTCCTGAAAGAACACGGTACTTATAAAGAGAATTGTTTATTTCTTAAACCTTCGTCGTTTCTTCTTTGTTCTGCCATCATACTCTTCATATAACACCTTCTAGAACTCTATTTTTCTACCTTCAGGACGAAGTTCTATTCACATGGTTCACTTGAGTCACTTTTATCCGTTTGCTTATTCTGTGAGAAACAGCCCAGCTCATCCACAGGTGACTGTCAAGAATAGCGTTTCTTTCTAGAACATTTATTTTTTCTTTTTTTAAGACGAAGTTTTCATGATTCCTCGTCTATTGACTTGGTCAAAAATGATTACAGCATCTAGTCGAAATTCCTATCCCCTTCGGCAAACATGGGCATTTATGCCGGCAATAAGCGGAGAAAACGGCTAATTACCTTGTCAAACCAAGCGACAGCGTGTCGTGTGTATTCTTTGACGGAAAATGGGTCGGAATAGACAGTTACTTGAGAAAAAGGCATGTATTCTTCACGATATGCCTAAGACAGAATATCAAAAATACATACAAGTCAGTCACAGGAATCGCCATAGAAGTATCTCGGATATGATAATATTGTGTGTCCTCTCCCAGTTGTCGATGAATGAAAACAAAATGCTCCGTCGATAAAAGCATTTGGTGTTCTCGAATTGGGTAAATCGTGTATTTAGCTACCGCGTTCGTCAGCAAATGTGTTATTTTTCTGATTGGTTACGTGCATTGTGATTTGTGACATAGGACCTGCGAATCGAGATTACGGGATTTCTTTCTGCCCCTGACATTCGAGTTTTAAGATTTCTTCTCTTCGCTATGTAAATAATCTGTGACATAAATTTCTGAACTGGAATTTTAGTTCAAACGACGAAGTGTAAGTTAACTTTTTCAAATCAAGAAAAAAAAAAAAAAAAAAGCAGATGACGCAAAGGCTACACGCAGCCTTTCGGTTTCAAACATATTTCAAATTAATAAAAATAAAGAATAGCCAATAAAATCAGCTCCCGACAATAAACGCACATAGGCTTCTGGAGCCTACACGGAGCCATATAAACCAGACAAACCATTCAACTCAGCAGAAAAACTTACAGCAGTAAAGAGACACGAGTCAACCTACTCATCACATAGGACCTGCGAATCGAGATTTCGGCATTTCTTTCTGTCCCTGACATTCGAGTTTTAAGATTTCTTCTCTTCGCTATGGAAGTAATCTGTGACATAAATTTCTGAACTGGAATTTTAGTTCAAAAACGACGACGTGTAAGTTAACTTTTTAAAATAAAAATAAAAAAAAATAAGCAGATGACGCAAAGGCTCCACGCAGCCTTTCTGTTTCAAACGTATTTCAAATTAATAAAAATAAAGAATAGTCAATAAAATCAGCTCCCGACAATAAATAAACATAGGCTTCTGGAGCCTACGCGAAGCCATATAAACCAGACGTCCATTCAACTCAGCAGAAAAACTCACAACAGTAAAGAGACACGAGTCAAACTCGTCGTCCTGTCTTTCTCACCAAAGCAGCAGCGGAACTCCTTTGATCTTGTCTTTTGACTACACTTTCTCTCTTTCTCACTGAAAGAATATTTATGTTCATTTCCATTTCAGTCAGAGAGAAGAAATTTCTAAATACAAACTTTTATTTCATAATCGTAGCTAAGAATCTGTGTATCTTATATTAAATAAATATAGTCATTTTATTTGAACATACGGCAACCCTTTCTCTCACTTTTTTTATTCAACAAATGGTGATTAATGGAATCTTTTCCCAACAGTGTCAAAAGATTTATTTAATTTTTAATTTAATTATTTACAAGAATAATTTTATATTTACAACATTCTAAAGACTAATACAATTAGAACTAATCCAATGAAATATATATCATTTACCAATTAAGAAATAAATATGAAAATGTTTTATTCATAAATATATAAACATTTACTAAATTATTAAAATATGTGAACCATTTATAAGGAAAGCCTTCTTATTCAAAATATTTACATTGTTCGGACTGTTCTCCTCATCTTTATTGTCGTGTACGCTCCAGCCTTCTTCAGGTGATTGAAATTTCGAACTGAACCTTTTATTTCGTCTATCCGGGGTAAATTTTTCTAGTTCCACGTGCCATGCCTCTTTCGGATGTCTTGGTTATCTTCAGGTACTGAACTCACGACACGTTGAGTCAAGTCACTGGTTTCAACCAACGCTTTTATCCACTAGGCCTTGAGGATAATGAATAATCCTTATTATTTATCATTTTATAAAGTTCGAATTGATTGGCAATTAGCCAATGTTTTACCAACAAGTCCAATAAACAATATAATTAGTAAATCGTGTTAAATAAACAATCTAATAGTTTTTATTATTTTTGTTGTCAATTCTCAAGAACGAAAAATTAAATGTATAAATTCACTTTCATCATATGTTTATGTTTTATTACAATTCTCATCATCACTTTTTAATACAATAAACATTGCCGAGGAGTGAAGGTAGTTAAAATAATAGCGGTGTCAAGGGAAAAACTGTCTATTTGACAGTTCGTTGTTATGTTTTTTTAGGGCATGCAGGTTGAAGAGCAGAGGGAGTGAGGAAGACAGAGAGAGCAGCGGGGGTGAGGGAGACAGCGAGTGCAAAGGGCGTGAGGGAGACTGAGAGTGCACAGGGGGTGAGGGAGACTGAGAGTGCACAGGGGGTGAGGAAGACAGAGAGTGCAGAGAGGATGAGGAAGACTGAGAGAGCAGAGAAGCTGAGGGAGACTGAGAGTGCAGGAGAGAGGGGTGACAGTGAGTGTGCAGAGGAGAGGAGTGAGAGAGAGGCATGAAGGTTGAAGTCTCTTGTGTACTGAAAGCAGAAAAGATTTTAACTGATGAGTAATTATCCATCACCTCCTAAGTATATTGTGAAAACAATTGTAATATTATCAAGAATACCATGAACAGAATATGCGAGAAATGAGGAAGTTTAAACCCATTAAGGACTACCATCCCAAAAAATGGGACAATGGCATTTTGTTTGGTTGATTTTGTTTAGTGGCATATCAACCCCTAGGAGTTATTTAATGCTAAAATTTTCAATGCAAGTGCCATATCAACCTTATTTATGTGAGTATTAACCCCTTAAGAACAATTTACTTGCTTAAAGAACTTTTAGGTTCTCAGTGAAATATTTTGAGCAAATTCTATCTTGGGTTTATGTATTTAAGCGCAGTACTAAATTGGCAGCAAGGTCTCATCAATTTACAATAAAATTAGCGAGATGTAACCGTAAGTTCTATCTTAGCTTTGGAGTGTCTTCAGTATATTAGAATTTAATTTAACAACCATTACTACAATATTTTACAAGTTCACGTTCTAACTTCTTTTTAGATCTTTGCCCTGACTTTCATCTCTGTTTTTAAACCCGGCTCCCAAAGCCTTGATCCTTATCAGAGATAAGAATATATTTTCTGATGAACGAGAGATCTGGAAAATATAAAAAGGAATTTGACGACCCTTGCCCTGACCATGATGCCATAAAGTCGATGGATAACGCTCACAACTTGTCAGACTTGCTTCCAAAAACAACCTCCCAAAACTTTGATTCTTATCAGAGATAATATTTTTTTTCTGACGAATGAGAGGGTTGGGAAAGTGTATAGAAATTTTGGAGGGAAAAGTTCCCGATAATTCTGGGCCTTCTCATCTCGATAAATACGCAGAATATACGCCTCTTTGGCAGTGAGTATCTAACATCGTCTGTGATAACATCAGGTCGGCGACAGTAACACCAGTCATCTCATTAACCTCTTTCCAGAAAGAAATCTACAAGCTGGGCCCTAAAGACAGAACGTCGGCCCTCTAAAAAAAAAAAAAAAAAAAAAAAACTAATCGAGATCTGCTTCCTAGAACCTAGAAATTCCTGTCGTCGGTCTACAAACTCTACGGATCTCCCGATTGTTGCCCCCTCTGACTCTGAAGAAATCTATGTTAAGAACAGTTTACTTACTTTAAGAACTTTTAGGCGCTCTGAGAAATATTTTTGAGCAAGCCTTTATGCGAACACTTTTTCTTCCTTTAAGTTAAAGGAATTTTCTTCTCCTTTTCTTTCTTTCATTTTTTGCGTATACCCCTTGACCTTTTCTTGTGTATGTAAATAAACATTTTCTGTTGTTACACCCCGAGCAGAAGCTTGAGTCTTTATTCTACCGGCTAAAAGAAAGAATCGTCCGCTCTAAACTTCCAAGCCGTTGTTGCTTTTATCGATTCTGTCACATTTAACTTTAATTCTTTCATGTGGGAAAGCCGGGACGATTTTCACCCATCCTTTGGTCGTTCCAACTCTGCGCAAGGCTGACTTGAATTCAATCATAACATAACCCGGAGAAAAACAAAAACAGATATACCCACTACAGTTTATATATAAAAAGATAAACGGCCCGTGGTAGAGACTCAAGTTTGTGTATGCTTTTTCAATAATTATTTACATATGAACACCCACCCACATATAATACACAAAAAACTTTTAAAATCTATACTATCCATGAAGTACATCCATTATTGCTTTATGGTAGCCCCGAATCCAAAGAATGGACTTTGATCCATGAATAATCAAAGCGGGAAATTAAGAAAAATTTCGAATAATTATATTAAAATTGTTTTTTATCATCCGTTCCGATGTCAGTATGAAGCGCTATATTAAACCAATTATATTATTTTCATGCAAATAATGATATAATAAACTTTGAATTTATTTCAATTGTTTACAAAAATGAGAAGTCCGTTCCCTCTCGTTGAGGTAATTCGCGATAATAGGCATTGTTTTTTGTTTTGTTTTGTTTTGTTTTGTTTTGTTTTGTTTATAGTGTTCGTGTCAGATGCCAGCCATGACAATGACTCGGCAACTTTGTCCTCGTGTCACGTGATTAGAGGCCCGCTATTGACTTCAGGGTCATCTAAACAAAAGCAACATTCATATTCTGAATTACTCCTATCCACCAAAGAAGGAAAGGAGACTTTCAACTCTAAAAGAATCGGAGGTTGATTGGTGGTGGCGGTGGTGGTGGTGGCGGTGGTGGTGGTTTAAGAGGTGGTGGGGGAATCCCAATCCCCAGTAAAATATTTACTGAATTCGGCCATTCGTGAATAGGGTGGAATCATTATTGGAATATTTTGGCATTTCAGCGAATATATGTTCCTAGGAGGGACGTGTAAAAAAAAAAAAATGAATAAATCAACGCTTAATTAGATAATCTTGATTAAACACTAGATGCCAAAGGTTTAAACTGAATTTTTAAAAGTGGAAAATCTTTCTTGAAGCTTTTGTTTTAATTTCAAGCTAAGAGATTAAATTTAAATATTTCCAATAGGCAAAATATTTACACACACACATACACACGCGCGCGTACAAACAAACAAACAAAAAGAATTCAAAATTCTTTTTAAAATATTAGGGATCGCTGAATTGTAGTAAGGTTTTCCATTTATGATTAATAAATATCGTAAATAACCATACCATCTAAATTAATGTAGAAATTTAAAAGATTTAAAACTATAATTTACTAATTGAACTTTTAAAAAAATGAAAACAATTCCTGTAAAAATTTATTATTCATCGGAAATATTTTTCTTAATACAATAGTGTGCATAATATCAGTCAGTTATGTGCCATGCGTGATACACGCTTAGGCGATCATGTATCTTTCGATACATCACTGACGAGGCATATTTTTTTCCCGAAGTAGGTTGGCATTTCTATCTGCGGTAGACCAGTTGCCATCCAAACTATTTACCCATAGCTGGGGGGGGGGTGAAGAAGAGGATTCATACTTTTCCCAAAGGTAAGTGAATGTAATGGATTCAACTAAAATCGAACTCGGCTCTCAGATTCCTCAATCCGAGCCGCTATCCATTACTCCTTTTTCCCGCAGTAGGTTGCCATTTCTTTCTGCGGTAGACCAGTTGCCATCCAAGGCTATGGAACCCGGTCTGTCCTGCTATTTACCCATAGCTGGGGCGGGGAACAAGAGGATTTATACCTTTCCCAAAGGTATTAGCACGTAAGTGAATGTAATGGATTCGATTGGATTTCGAACTCGGCTCTCTGATTTCTCAATCCTAGCCGCTATCCATTACTCCACCGTGATAAAGCAATTAAATCTTTTCTAATTAAATAATGTCTTAGTTTTATTGCTTTTTTTAATTTTACGATTCAGGGCAGAACTTCGGTAACCTGGGGGCCTGTGTTACACACACACACACACACACACACACAAACAACAAAAAAAACATGATAATTTAAATCCTCCAATGAATTCTGCGTATTAATAATACAAATATTAAGCGATACGAAAAGAATTTATTGAAATTTCGTAAAATTAAATTACTGTAGGGTTTAACAGATGTAAAAGAAAGTTTGTTTTTACCAAGATTTTCTCAAAAAGAAACATTTCTAAAATAATTTAATTCATTTGTGAATAAGTCCTGAAAATTTAATTAAAATTCAACAAGAATTTCAACATTAATATCTTTTTAACCGCAAAAAAAGACGCTAAAATTTCGTATACGAATTTATGATACTTGCGCTGACGCAAGAAAAACAAGATTTTTAACCAAAAATAGATGTGCATAATAGCCTATATAAACTGTATTAATGTAAGTTTTTTATTGTTTAAAAAGTGGGAGATCAATTTATGTTTGCTCTGGCTTGTTTGTCTGATACATCATTCAAAATTATTGATTCATACATTAATATTTAGCATCCCGCTACCATTTTTTTTATTTTTATCAATGTTGATTTTTGTGAAAATCTGTGCAAAAAGCGGATAACAAACCTTATCCAGCTTCATACAGATTTTCAGAAAACCTCAACTTCTAATTGGTCAATAAACACACAAGTCGGCGTTGCAATCCACTCACGCACAAATCTTTTTTCCAGCGCGTGACCAAGTAAAAATTTCCCGCCTCTTTCTTCGGAGCCTATCACGTGATTACGTTGATTATAAATACCAAACACAAGTTCGTTCTTCCTCTCTTTTTGATTTCACTTGCTTACGAAAATGTAGCTGTTAAAGAAATCGCGTCTCGATCCCTCGCGGGCGGACGCTATGAAAAGATATTCACACACGCACACATACACGTACGTACGAAACTAAATTACAAGCATCACGAACACTACAAGCAATCGAAACTCAATTATAAGCATCAACATATTACGAATATTCACTATAAGTAACAGAAACTTAATTGCAAACATTACGGAACATTCACTCCTTCAACTCTTCTGAAGCTAAAAGTTTACCAATATATTTTCAGCTTTACAGAATTCTTTCAACTCTCTCACAATGAACATTTTGAGCGGCAAGTTCATTCAACTTTTTATAAGCTCAGATAAAAATATTTCATTACTAAAGATTTTAATCCCAGTCAAAGGGAAGTAACTCCTATGCTTGTACATCATTACAGACATAAATATGAATATTCTTTGTTTGTTATAAAACCGTTTTGTGTTTCTTCTTATTGTTTCATATTTTGTTGTCACACATTTTACATTTGGATACGCATCGAGTGGATATGAATGTACGTGAGAAAATTGTATTTGACATTAAAAATACGTCACAAAACGACATTATTACGTCATTATTTTTGCACCAACCTAATAGTTTAAAAACAGTAAAATCTACCTTGCTAAACGAAGCGCTCCTCTGTGGCTAAATCGGTAAATGAACGTCAGGCTATATGACGGTTCCGTATAGGATACAGGTTCGATTCCTGTCGGATATTTGAAGAACGTAGTTGACAGGGAAGCAAGAAACCCGAAGGGTTCCGTTCTTTTAATCGATGCGTCTCCAAGTGATTGTAGAATTAATGCCGGGAGAATAGTCCCTTTCTCAAGGACAGGACTTCATGGTAACATTGATCCGGGGAATGTCCGAGAAATTTCGGAGGACGAATATTTTCTGTGAAAATTTCTCGGACATTCAGGGCGGCAAATGTTGTTTAATACTGTTTATTATAAAACAGCATTTAAATATATATATATATATATATATATATATATATATATATATATAAAGAACGTATAAACATAAAATGTTTTAAAATAATTGTCGAACTTTGTCCATTTCATAATGTGTGACGTCATTTGTTTTTAATTGATACACCATGATCAGATATGAATGTATGTGAGAGATTCATGGAAGATCGAAGTTTAAATACAGTAAATTCGACCTTGCTAACCGAACGTTCCTTCGTCGCTAAATCGGTAAATGCACGTCAGGCTATATGACGCTTCCGTATAGGATACAGGTTCGATTCTGTGAAAATTTCTCGGACATTCAGGCCGGTAAATGTTGTTTAATACTGTTTATTATAAAACAGAGCATTTACTTAAATATTTGTATCTATAAAAAAGAATGTATAAACAAAAAAAATGTCTTAAAATATCTTCATATATAGGAAAATAAGTTTTCCAGGTTTTTTATATTAAAAATTCGAACACATGAATTTGAAATATCGATGATCACAAAATCCTCCAATCCCCAAAACTAGACATCACCAACAGCACTTCTAACAACAACACAAAATTCATAATTCTACCCCCATTAACATTTGTAGTGGGGGTTGATGCCCCCGACAAGACGGGTTTACCAATCTGTAAAGGGTTGATGGAAATGTGATTAACCCACTACTTTTTTTTTAATTTAATAACAAAAAGCAAGTAAACAAGAGAAATAACAATAAATATTTTTATATATAACCAATAGAAGGTACACAATTTTATGTTCAAAGTTTTTTCTTAGTGTTTATGAAGATAGATGAAAGATTAAGAGTTGAGAAATTGTGTGTGTAAAAATAGGTTTGTACGAAAATTAAACTGTTTTTCGTGTTAAATTTTGTAATGTTGTACTCGACTTACAGTTCTGTGTATGAAGTTGTCTCTCTTTGATTGAATGTGTCACTTGATGTTTTTTTTGTTGAGTTTATGTAAATATAAAAAGTGGAGTACTTCGCAAGCCGTGGAAATTTTAAAACGAAATTTAAATTTAAGCCTGGTAAATTATGTGATATGGATTCGTGTGTCAAGCTGAGAAAATTCGTAGGACTCACTGTCGAAGTCGAATGATGTTTCGTATCTATTGACGTTTCAAGTCACGTGGGAGGCTCCAAGAAATTGTGTATCCGCTTTTTTGTTATAAGTGTTATGTGTATATAGCCTATTCGGTTCCATTTAGTTTCTTTTTATTTATGTTTTTTTGTCGCTTTTGTTATTAAAAATCCCACATTGTGATAAAAGAAGATCTGCCATGCGTAGTCACATCAACATAAACATCACTTTATTCCAATGACGACCTAAAGAACGAAACGCGTCACACGAAAACTTTTTCCACTTTGTCATATATATTCCTCCCATATATATATATATATATATATATATATATATAATTGGATTGATGTAAGTTTGAGACCCTGGGGTCACGCTATTTGTGATAGACAGACAAACTAATTAATTATTAAATTTTGGATTTATATATTTATATATGAGTGAACGTGCAGGTATGTATGTTTGCGTAAGTATGAGTGGCGTTCCGACGACAATTTTTCCTCCCAGTATCACCGATATCCGCCATTATATATAAATCTAAAATTTAAAAATTAATCAATTAATGAAACCAAGGGTCATATATATATAATATATATATATATATATATATATATATATATATATATATATATATATATATCGTGTGTGTGTGTGTGTGTGTGTGTGTGTGTGTGTGTATGTGTGTGAATTTAAATAAAAAAAGAAAGAACAGTAAGATATATAATCCGGTGTTCTTATAGATATTTTTATTTTACAAAATAGTGCTCAATGTAAATTTACAGAGCATTAATATAAATTAATTGATTTAAAATATTTTTTTCTGCTACACAGTTCTAACCATGTTTCAAAAAAGGAAGCCAAAATTCGCTTGAGGATGAAATGGAACTAATGTCTTTAATTTTAATTGCAAAATTAAATTCGTGGCTTTTTTTTTCCATTTTTGAAACATATTTTTGAACTGTGTTTGAAAAAAAATATTTTTAAATCAATTAATTTATATTACATATATATATATATATATATATATATATATATATATATATATATATATATATATACACACACACACACACACACACACACACACACACACATATATATATATATATATATATATATATATATTAGGTTCCCCAAAAAAAGCGATACCTGACTTTTAAAATTAATTTTTAAAAATGAAAAAAATCTTCCTTGAAGCTTTTATTTTAGTTTTAATTTCAAGTTAATAGATTAAATTTAATATTTCTAATAAGCAAAGTACATCGCTGTATTTCAAACTGGATTTAAATTGATTGAAATGAGTTTTTAAAAATCATTAGCACTGCTAAAATGCAGTCATATTAACGAATCTGTCAATACAAGATACGGTTCCCTTTATCAAAACAAATTTCAAAAATATAATATACTTCTCTGAAACTTTATTTAAGGAAAATTAGTTGGTTTAAAGCTTAACCTGATTTAAAACAAATATTGCTTTAATTTTAAGTATCACAGGAAAGCAGTTTTTAACACGGAAGTGGGTACTATTTACATTATTCGGACTATTGTCCTCATCTTTGTCGCCATATTTATTACCACGTTCCGGCCTTTCAGTATCTGTCTATATTTCTGAGATGAGGTATTATGTACACTATTTCCATTATTCGGACTATTGTCCTCATCTTTATCGCCATATTTATTACCACGTTTCGGCCTTTCAGTATCTGTCTATATTTCTGAGATGAGGTATTATGTACACTATTTACATTATTCGGACTATTGTCCTCATCTTTGTTGCCATATTTATTACCACGTTCCGGCCTTTCAGTATCTGTCTATATTTCTGAGATGAGGTATTATGTACATTATTTACATTATTCGGACTATTGTCCTCATCTTTGTTGCCATATTTATTACCACGTTTTGTTTTCAGTATCTGTCTATATTTCTGAGATGAGGTATTATGTACATTATTTACATTATTCGGACTATTGTCCTCATCTTTGTCGCCATATTTATTACTACGTTTCGCGCCGTTGTACGCTCCGGCCTTCTTCAGGTGGTTGAAATGTCGAACTAAAACCTTTATTTCGCTCACTGGGGTAGACTGTTCTAGTTCAACGTGCCATGTTTAATGGATGTCAGTTATTAGTTATTTCCTGTTAATTCTCCTCTCCAAGTTCTCCACTGCCTTAACCGGGTATTGAACTCACACTCTTTGGGTCCTGTCACTGAATCTAACTAACGCCTTTATCCAGTGTGCCATAATACCTCATCTCAGAAATATAGACAGATAGGGAAGTGGGTGTTTTCATAAGGTTTTTGATGATTTTCTCGATAGAATTATGTTCTGGAATTTTTTCTATGGTTGACATAACTTTAAAAATTACTCGTCGAATATAGCGTGTACTACTTTTTATATAATTGTTTTAACTACGCAGCAATCTTAAAAAAACTAGAAAAATATTCTATGTAATATGTAATATAATAATTTATTGAATTTTTAGGCAAAAAGACGCTTTAAATTTGACTATAAAAACCAAATCTTATTTTCCTATTTGCATTCATATTTACAAAAAAGATTTTCACGTTTACACACACATGGACGTCTGTATTTATAAAACACATACATACATACAAAATTTAAAATTCCTTTTAAAGTATTGGTAGTCGATGAATTGTAGTAAGCTTTTCCATTTATGATTGGTAAATATGGTTTTTACTTAATAACGATATCACGTTACCGGCACAAATTAATATCGAATTTTAAAAGAGTTAAAACTTAATAAATTATTCTAATTAATTTTTTTTAAATATACAGTTCTTGCAAAAAGAAAAATTGATTATTCATCGAAAAAATTTTTCTTAAAAAAATACCATTCTCTTTTATATCCATAATATATTTTATCCGTAAAAGCAATTACAAGCTTTTCTAATTAAATAATCTCTCAGTTTAATTGCATTTTTTATTTTACGATTCATAACAGATTTTCTGTCACTGGGCATCTAGTTTGACAAAAGAAATTTAATGATTTAAATTCTCCGAGGACTTATTCTTATGACTAATATAAAATTAAGGGCTACAAAAATGAATTTGTCGAAATTTCATGAAATTAAATAAGCGTGTATGTGGGGGTGGGTAGCAGATTTTTAAGAGATATATTTTAGCAAGATTTTCTAAAAAAGAAACGTTTCTAAAATATCTATCACTTTCTATTCATTATCTATCTCATCCCGCTATAGTTATATATAATCTCTATATATGAATAGATAGATCGATTGATAGATAGATAGATACTAAAATAGATATCAGGAGTGTAAATGATAGATAGATAGATAGATATCAACGAGATAGATAGATAGATAGATAGATAGATAGATAGATAGATAGATAGATAAGTCCTGAAATTTTCATGGAAATCCGACAATTATCTTTTGGTAGAATTTCCAAATGTGTGTTTTTAACTGCCAAAAAAAGCACAAAATTCCAATTCTAATTCATATATACTAATTTATGCTGCCTCGTTTATGCAACAAAAATTAAACAAAATTTCAAAAAGTTAAAAAAAAAAGGATATAAAAGCGTAATTTAATAATCCAAAAATCATTTCGTCTTTCCTCTTAATAATATTAGCATAAAGACTGTAGATAAAACTGTTTTATTAAGTTTTTCATCATGGTAAATTCTCATTTCTACTGGAACTCCCTATTCTAGAATATTACAAATTATATATATATATATATATATATATATATATATATATATATATATATATATATATATATATATATACTAATAGATATTTTATAATATATATATATATATTTACTAATAGATATTTTATAAAATATATATACAAATAATTTTATTGTCTATAAATGAATGTTATTTTCTTTTTTATTAAGTTTATTATAATATTTTTCATTATTTGCTCATTTTTATCTATCTATCTATCTATCTATCTATCTATCTATCTATCTCTCATCTCTTCATATCTATCTATCTATCTATCTATCTATCTCAAAAATTCATTTTCTATCTATCTATCTATCTATCTATCTATCTCTATCTATCTATCTATCTCAGACTCTTCATAAAAATCTATCTATCTATCTATCTATCTATCTATCTATCTATCTATCTCATCTATCTTCATCTATCTATCTATCTATCTATCTATCTATCTATCTATCTATCTATCTATCTGTCTATCTATCTCATCCTCTTCATATCTATCTATCTATCATCAATCTATCTATCTATCTATCTATTATCTATCTATCTCAAGGAAAATCATATCTATCTATCTATCTATCTATCTATCTATCTATCTATCATTTCTATCTCAATATCTTCATATCTATCTATCTATCTATCTATCTATCTATCTATCTATCTATCTATCTATCTGTCTCATTCTGTTCATTATCTATCTATCTATCTATCTATCTATCTATCTATCTATCTATCTGGATATCTATTTCATTTCTGTTCATTATCTATCTATCTATCTATCTATTCATCTATCTATCTATCTATCATTGATCTCCTCCCATTATAGTTATATATGATCTCTATATATGAATAGATAGATAGATAAATATTTATAATAAAGATAGATATCAGGAAATGGTTTATAGATAGATAGATAGATCCTATTGATAGATAGTTATATATCTATGCATTATATAGATAGACAAATAGATCTAAACTAAGAGATAGATATTCCCAGATAGATATCATAATAAATAAATGTAGATCGGATTGAAATTGTAGATAGATAGATATTAAGATAGATTATATGCTAATGAACGGAATGAATATCTATGTTAGAATCTTAATATCTATCTATGTCATTAGATGGGTAAATAGATAGAATTATGACAAAAATTGATGTAATGCATTTTCTCTATAAAGTTTCCTTTCTCTTTTATTTAAAACTCTATTTTACAAAAAAAGCTGTTTATGTAGAAAGGAACCTCTCAAAAATTGATATTCCGTCTTTTCAGTTTGTCGTTCTGGGATTATACCCCTCCAACTCCACCCGTCACAATCCAATCACCGATTTTTAATAGCAATTAATTACTGACTAAACATGTCGCCTCTCTGCTTATACATTAACGTCGGAAATGGCCGACACTTTCGATGTGCGCTATTAGCTGTTCAAACAGATCGCCCAATCGGCACGGCATGGAAAGGACGGACCTCCCAGGGCGTGTGGAGCTGCAGGGGCATTGACTGGAAGCAAAAAGAGGGCTGCGCCGAATACGGGAAGAAAGGCAGGCGTCAGTGTGAGGATTGCAACAAAGTGGGTTGGCAGGGCGTCTTTTTAAAACCACGACTGAGAGGAAAAACAAATGATGAAAACTTTTAAGAGGGACTTTACAGAGCGTCTTTCTTTCTTTCTTTCTTTCTTTCTTTCTTTCTTTCTTTTACACCTGTCCCTTTCTTTCTTTCTTTCTTTCTTTCTTTCTTTCTTTCTTTCTTTCTTTCTTTCTTTCTTTCTTTTGCACCTGTCTCTTTCTTTCTTTCTTTCTTTCTTTCTTTCTTTCTTTCTTAAATCATTTTAATCGTATTTATTTTTTATTTATCTTTTTATTGTATTTTTCTTTCTTTTATTTTTTCATTCTTCCATTTTCGTTCATTTTTTCATTCTTTCATTTTTCTTTCGTTCTTTCATTTGATTCCTTTTCTTTCTCTTCCGGTTTTCCTTGCTTTTTTTTATCGATTTCAACAATTTTATCCTTTCTTTTCCAGTGTCGACTAATGAAGAACTCTCCAATTCTTCCAGTTGCGTTCTACAAGAGTTCGTTGGCCTTTCCCCTACAACTTCGTCGCATATGAATTAAGAAGATTGACCTAGTCTGACACAGTCTCTAAAAAAAATGATTTTTCAAAAAAAGGTTCACCTCATTTGATTTAAATTTCTGCGACACTTTTTGTTAAAATCCATACGAGGCTTCACTAAATTCTTAGCCTGACACAGTTATTGGTAATGATAATGATATTATTAGCCTTTTCTTTTTAATGAAAGATACTTTGTATAAATGAAGACATAACAATGCTTTTTGGTTTGGCTTGTTCTGTTTTTTTGGCATATCAACACCTCAATGGGTTATTTAATGCCAACCATTTTATTTATTCCTGGTAATATTTTTTTTTAATTATTGCTGGTAATACTTTTTTTCCTTCAAAAATCTTTTTTTGGCAATATTTTTTCTTCAAAAAAGTGTCACTGGTAATATTTTTTTCAAAAAGTGTATAGCTGGTATTTTTTTTAGAAAAATGTATAACTGTTAATATATTTATATATATATATATATATATATTTATTAATATTATACAGATTTGAGGATCGCCCAGCATGTTCCGGTTAAAGTGTTGTACAGTGAACCAATTACATGTTAATTTGCAGACTCATGAATCAAAGAAATTGTTGGAACACCTTTTAAATTCTGTCGATTGCCACAAACAAATTATTCTCCTGATTTCTTTTCCTGTCATACGCAGGGCCAGGATGAGGCTCCACTTAGATATATTGAAGTTTATTATTATTAATATGTAACGTCCCGCTCTGTGTAGAGAGAGGGAGATGAAATCCAGGTTGGTTCTATTTGGGGAGATTATCGCTTAACCTAGAAAATATTTAGTATTCATAAGGTTATTTTTTTCTAACTTTAATTTCCCACCTTTTATTACATCTTGGTAATCTATTGTTTTTAACATCGGTCGTTGATAATAATTTTTCTTATCAACTTCTTTGTTTTATTCTGACGATGATTATTTTTCTGAAGAAGTGTCAGCTGAAAGGTGCCTTTAAATCCCCCCCCTTTTTTGTCTTAAACAAATTTTTTTAAGCGTTTCACCCCAAGCAAGGCGGGAAGCCACTAGCACGCAAGGGGTTACTGCACAGAGTGTTGGAGTGAGCGTAAATAGGAGTGATAGAGGAAAGGATGAAGAGAAGGATAGGGGATAGATCAAAATTTTCTGGAGACGTCGATTGACATTACATTTGAATAGTTGGAGATTATAGCTATCAGGGAAACAGGAAAAGGGGAGGGAGTTCCACAGGCGAGAGGTGCGAAACATGAAGCTATTGGAGTAGAAGAGATAGCTACATTTTACAGTTTCGACAGTGAACGGGGGTGAGCGAGATGCCAGCCTATTAGAACGCTTAAATTCATGAAGTCTGAGAACTTTTGTATCTAGTTTAACAATAACATGGGAAATATGATGCTTTATATTTAAATCAATTTTGATTGGTGTGGTAATAAAAAAAAAAAAATATATATATATATATATATATATATATATATATATATATATATATATATATATATATATATATGTATTGCTGGTAATCATTTTTTCCTCAAAAAATTTATTGCTGGTAATAATTTTTTTACAAAGTATTTCTGGTATTAAAACCTATTTTTACACTTTCATATTGTTTTGATTCCAGTTTGGGGGTTAATCATTTACCCATAGGTGGGACCCTAATAGGTGCTACCACTCCGGGTCAGGGTGGATCTGGGAACACCAACAATTAAGAGGTGGTGGGACTCATTGCAGCATAACAGAATCTTATTTGTGTGAGTTCTTTTGGAGACGCAAGGCAAAAAATAACAATGAATGCATTTTGGGACGAATTTTAAAGATCATTTCTGAATTTTGGTGATTCCTTAAACCTATAAATTATTTTATTTTGGGTTTAATTAAAATATCCTCATATCCGAACTTCTCAGTGTTGCCATTTAGATGTAATAGGAATATCTAGTTCCTTTTTATAAAATCTACTAACTGCACCAGGGTTTCATCCATTGATTAATTTTTACCATTTGCTATCCATTTTTTTAAAACATTTGAAAAAATCCCAATTTATCATATGGCATCATTCTGGAAAGTCTTTTATGAAAAATTGACTTTTCCTGACACCATAACTTTTGTTTCAATATGAACATTGGGGATTTGGGCTTTCCAACCAACCATATTAAAGTCGAAGGATGCTGAAAATGATGATGATGATGTAAGAAAGTAAATATTCTTCCTTCATAGATAAAAGAGCTTCCATGTTATTGGACATTTCTGAATTTTGGTGTGAATTTTAATAAATATATATATATTTTTAATTTTGGGTCGAATTAACAGAAAAGGTCCATTAACAAAATGGAGGAGCATTATAAAAACATAAATTACACAGAAAATATTACGCTACGTGCTAAAGGTATTTATTTATTTTAAATGGCATACATTTTGTTTAGCTTTTTGAAGGCGTCTTTTGCTGTGTAAATTTTAAGTATATATTTTAATAATATTTAAATATTTAAATAATATTTAATATTTTAAGTATATTGTTAAGTGAACATACATTTTTAAATAAAATTTTAAAAAGTTGTCTTTTGATTGAAGCCATAAATGTACTGTTTAATATTTAAATATTTTAATAATATTTAAATACGATAAAAATAATATTTTGAATTTTTCATTGTTTTTTCAACATCAAGTTTTAATAAAAATTTTTGAATGACCATATTTTTTTTCATGTGTAATATGTCTTTTGACATTTTTAATATGTTTTTTTTGCATCATTGTCATTCAAACTTTTTTGAATTTCCAAAGACATCAATGAACTCTTTGAAGGAGACAAAAGTACCCATTAGATATTTCAATTTTCGGACTTACTTTGGGGGCTAAAATTTTGTAATGCATGTAGACATTGTCCATTTTTGATAAAGACCATACATTTTTTACAATAAAAATTATGTTTAATCTTTTCTTAAAGTTTTCATTTGTACCAAAAATGATAGTTCCTCTATCCTCCTTTTTTGTTTTTCCTATTAACGTTGTTGAGATCTGTTTCTATCTTGTGGCTAATATTGAATTATCAAAAATTTCGTGATTAAGACATTATCTATATAGTTTTCTTCTATCCTATCTAATAATATCTATCTCAATTCTCGCCTCTTCTATCTATCATCTTTCAGATGGCTCTGTTCTATCTCAGTTTTTTTTCTATATTACTAATCTATCTATCTATCTATCTATCTATCTTCTCAGCCTCTTCATATTTCAAAATTAATTCTATCTATCTATCTCTAAAAAGCCTCTTCATATCTATCTATCTATCTATCATTTGGTATCTAGGAATATTATCTCAAAACACAGAAAATCTATCTATCTATCTATCTATCTATCTCAATCTGTTAAACATCTATCTATCTTATCTTTTAAGCTATCTAAAATCTATCTATCTATCTATCTATCTATCTATCTTCAGTCTGTTAATTATCTATTAAAACTCTATCATTTCTATCTATCTCTATCTATCTATCTATCTATCTATCTATTGAATAATATCTATATATCTCAGTCTGTTAATATCTATCTATCTAAATATCTATAAATCTATCTATCTAACTATCTATCTATCTCAGTCTAATATATAAACAATCTTTTATATAGATTGATATCTATCTATCTATCTATCTCAATAAAGTTTAAGGATGTCTATCTCAATCTGTTAAATGTTGAGTATCTATCTATCTCAATATAATATCTATCTCAATCTGTTTATCAAATCATCTATCTATCTTTTTTTTTTTCAATCAAACCTCATCCCATCAAATGCGGTAATACAAAAATACTAGAACTAATTAAGGGGATACAGAAAACTTAAAATATGAACAGAAAACATTAATAAGAGGAAAGAGTAATCAGGAGGAATTAGATAAGAATGATTGACATTGCATTTAAATTTTTGTTAGATTAAAATTGGCTGTAATCAAACTTAAGAAAGAAACAAAAAAAAAAAAAAAAAAAACTGAAAGTAGAACTTACAGCTACATAAAGCCAGCTCAACTGACATTTGATGAGACTCTTGATGCCAGTCTAGTACTGCAGCTTAAATTAAAAAGAAACAAACCATTAGCAAAGAGCTCATTTGAACAATTACCATGAAAGTATTTATAAAAAAGGCAAACTGATCCAACCTTATGGCGGTGAAAAGTGACTGAATGCAGCCACCAGATTTGGAACCAGTGATGATTCATTCTTTTTTTTTTTTATCAAGGAGCTCAAGATAAATAGCAGGGGTATTATTCACCATATTTAATATTTTGAATATGGACGAATGGTAGACTTATAGATATGTAAGATAAATTCTGGAGAGAAAAAAACCCAACTTACAGTGAACCACTTAGCAATGGATTCAATATACATATTGAAGAATTATCATTTATTTTTTCACGTGAACTCAAAACCCAAGAAAACAATCCGTGTCACTTTCCTGGAGGATAGCATCAGAACATGCTGATGGAAGGCAGAGAGGAGCCTCTCATAATTTGATTAATGGAGAAAAGTTTAGTTTTTGAGGTTCCTTTGCCTCCGTTAACGAACAACCAAGAGAAAACTTTTTAAATTTTCTGCCATTTTGACTTTGTCTGACTGATCAGCCTTACCATCGAGGCAGGAATAAACGGTACTAGTCAGTCAGCGTAGATGTTTTGAGATCTAATGTCATCAGGAAGATTTTTAATGAAAATTAAAAAAAGAGTAGGACCAAGGATATAACCATGGGGACAAATGCGTTAAAACGAAAGGATGTAGACGAGTTTTATTTTTCAGGATAAAATTTCATTTCATGATTTGATTTAAAAAGAAATGGATCTTTCAAAAAAAGTACAGATACTGTAACGTTTCAGCTTGTGGAAAGACCTGATGCCAAAGAACTTGTCAAAAGTTTTGAGATGTCCAATGCTACAAAATTTCCAACTTTTCTTCCAAATTATCTAGAGCATGATAACTCTTTCCACAATTATTGTTTTTACATCAAACAATTTGACCATTCACAAAAACATCTTCCATATTAACTGTCTGAAAAAACACCCAAGCGATGAGAGATGATGAACCAATTCAACATTGATTAGGGCCCTCATATTTTTCCCCAAAAAACCAAGGATATTTAATAGGACATAGTTTTTTGGATTAGACGATTCACCTGAGGTTTTTAAAAAAAAAAACAACAATATGACTTCCAGACATTTAAATTATTTGAGACATTTTATATACAGGAGAAATAAATGATGCCATTTAAGAACAGGAGCCAGTTTAATAGAACAATTATTTAAATAAAAGGAGAATTTCATAATTAAATTTTTTCTATTTCTTTTCCCAAATTTTTTGTAATTTTTTTAGAAATTAAGCTTTTGATATTAAAGACCATGGAAGGGCTTGTGCATACATTTATCACTCATCAGAGAATTACTTCTATCATTAGTTCATGAATTGTTAGGCAGGATACTTTGATGATCAGAAGTAGAATTTAAAGAGAATTTAACTTGTTTTCAGCTGAAGAATGATAATACCTCAAATCGATTGAAGACGGAGGGATAGCGACCTTCCACTTATCAGTAATCATGAGAGCCAAAGTTTTTAGAGACGATGCTTATCTCATTCTCTCAGCAAATTTTCTTTTTGGGGGATCTTCCTTTGAATTTTCTTTTATTTTTGCTACAGCAGTATCAAATTGCACCTGTTATGACAAGAGATTCACTCTGGTCCTAACCGGAAATAAAAAAAAAAAATGGCGATTGAGCTGAGTTGAACCATAAAGAATTGTGGTTTCCACCGTTTTTTTCCCATCAATGGATGGAAGCTTAATGTCGGCTTTTTCACATTTGAAAAAAATTTTTTATAACTTTGTCTAATTTTCAATTGGGAATTTAAGATGTCAATCTAAGAGGCGTCACGAAGAAAATAATTAATTCTTGTTCTTTTATCGTGTTCTCTCCTTAATAGTTCTTTTTCTCATATTCTCTAACACTTCTTAACCTCCTTTCCTTTTTTTATTGCCTTTGATCTTGTTTTTTTGAAATGTCAATTTCAAAAACTTCTGTCAAACTTCAATTCTTGTTCTTTTAAAACTTTTTCCTTTATTGTTTTTTCTTATTCTTTTTTCTTCTTTTTAATTTACCTTCAATTTATTCTAGTAATTTCATATTTTGATCTTTAAAAATTGTTTTAAAATGATTCAATCCTATCTTTTTCTTTTTTTGTTCCATTTACATTCTTTTTTAATAATTTAAATTTTTCATTTTCTTTATTTAACATTTTATTCTTTTTTTATTTGTTTTTTTTTTCAAAAATATTGCATATCAAATTTTTTCTTCTTTTCTTTTTTTTTTTCATTTAAAGAATAAAATAGTTTTTTTAATTTCTGGAGTCCAACCTTTTCAAAATTTTTTACCCTTTCAGTTTCTTTATCAGTAATCAATGTTAGCCAATGTTTTTAGAGGCTGTGAGGTCAACTCATTTTCCCAAATCTACAGGGACTTCCCTTTTGATAATATCTTTTTAAATTTGCTACAAATATTATCAAATTTTTTCCTGTTAAAACGAGAAATATGTTTGCGCTGGTATAGCCGGAAATAATTTCTTGTGTGATGGACGAGGATGCTAAAAATGAACTTTGGATGCCAGTCTAAGATTAAATTATTCTTCTTAAGAAGTTCAAACGAGTTCCGTTCAAAATGTGCTGGTAATCCTTAGAGGTCTTAATATTCATGGTTCTTTTTAACGGATGCTTGGAAAGATATTAATTGTTGCAAAGCGGTCCATTTTATATCATTTATTTCTGAAATTCAAAAGAGCGATCATCTTTGGTTTTCGATCCATCTTTGAATTTTTACTCGGTTTAGCTTCTCATCTGTTGTCGAGACCCATTTTGACAAAATATTTGATTGAAGGATTTATTTTTTTGGAAAATTTAATTAATTGTATAAATACCGAACAAAATTCCTACGGGATGAATAGAAGACTTGATCGACTGATTGATTTTTTTTTTACGGCTTATCAACATGTTTTCAAATTATTTAAAGCAAATGAAATATTTATAAATTGTAATTTTCTTTCCCTTTTGATAATAATGTTTTAAATTCCAAACAATATTAATTTCCATAGCGGGGGGTAAAGTGGTGGATTTATACCTTTCCCAAGTGATTTTGTGAGTTAATGAATATAACGTTCCCAACTAAAATTGCAACTCGTCACAGGCTGTTTCAATAACTCCGAATGGGAAGGAGTTCAAACAATCTGGTATTTAAAATCCAATTTTGCACCACCACAAAATTTCAAGCGGTCACCCATCTAGGTACTACTGACCAGACTGGACGTTGCTTAACTTCGATGCTTGGAGGGAGATATCAATAGCTACTGTTGGGGCGCACCCACCTTCTAACTAGTAATGGACTGGTCCCTCTTATATAAGTCAGCTCTGGAGAGAGAGTGACAGAGCGTCAGAGAGAGAGAGTCAGCGTGAGCAGTCCAGATAAGCTTACCCGGTACATACCGTTGGACTATAGACTTTGGATATTGTTTCGTACTAACCAACCTTCGTTCTACTAATCACTCTATTGTTAATTGCTTTTATGAATATACCAGTATTTTCACCTACAACTGTGTTTGTCTTGATTCATACACCGACACGAATGGAAACTCACAACATCTCAAAACTAAAATAAAGCCCTCCAAGTTACCTTTACAGTATTGTGAAGCTTGGCAAGAGCATGAGTGAAAGAAGATAAGAAATCGATCCAGTAGAGAAACATGTTACTCAGTTTGGCTATGGAAACGAGGAGGGAAGTACACGATTTGAGAGAAGGGTTAGGCAATGGAATAATTTAATGTTTGTATACCGGCAATGTCGGTGCCTTTGGAATGTATCAGTCAAAATTGTGGTGATTATCATTAATTTGCCGAAAAAAGATATTTGCAGATGCATGACGAGAAATATTTACTTTTTTTATAGACTGTCAGCTATTGCGTCTAATATACTGCAGTCTTGGGAATTGCGGGAGCGATAAAGGAAAAAGAGATAGCCGACAGAGTTTGGTAAATTCAAAAGTACGTTCAGAAGAGCTAGTCGGCGACCTCGAGAGACAGTTCCCTTTTTTCGGAAGATTATCCTCGATGTAAACACCAAGGCGATGCATGTGAAGACTGGAAATTTTTGAGTCTGTTCATATCTATCTATCTATCTATCTATCTATCTATCTATCTATCTATCTATCTATCTCGTTCTTTTCATCTCTCTGTTTCTCTCTCAAACCCTTCATATATATCGTTTTCTCGGTCTATTCATATCTATCTATATCTAGATCAGAGGTACTCAGCCGGGTGCCACATGGCCACAGCTCTGGTAAATTTTATGGGTTTGCACAGAAAAAGTTTGGGATTGGACGGATCTTAAGTTTACTGTTGCCCTCTATATTCTAGTTGTTAAACATGGTTTAGAGTTAGGCATTTAATCTAAATAAAATCTTTCTAAAAGAAATTATCTTGTTCTTACTTGGAAAAATTTTACAGTTTAGTCGATTTATGCGGATGTCGCCGAATTGGGTTTTTACAGGCAAACTGCAATTTGGTATTGTTTCGTTTTTTCTTTAAAACACCCGAGTGATTGTGTCGATTTGACAGCACAATGGCAAAGGGGACTGGTTTATATGTCAGAAGAGTGTCGACTCGCGTCAGGTGCCTAGAACTGCCCCCCCTCACCCCCGGCAAAAAAAAATGTACAAAATAAAGAAAAGTAGGAAATAAAACAAAAACAAAAAAAAGTAAGAAAAAATACAAAATAAAAAAAAAGATGAAAAAAAAAACCCAACAGCGAACAACCTTTTCTATCTCTTTCTCATTCTTCATCTATTCTTTGTCTAAATTAAAAGAAAAGAAAAAAAAATCGGGGGGAACGACCCCCTCTCCTTTCTCTTTAAAATAGCGTGTTCTACACACCCGCACAAGTGACGTGTTGGTCCGGGGCAAATACACATGATCTAAGCAAATAAATTAGCCGAGAAATGCAAACATCGAAAGTTGGGTCTAATTTTCCGCCATCTTGTCTTGCTTGGTAGTACGATAATCCGATGCTTTTCATCATAAAAAAAATGAATTGCGTGTGTGCGGGTGTCAAGCGACTGCTAAAGGGTAGCACTTTACAAAATGGGTAGCAGTTTGTTGGCAGTCAGTCTGAATAAGGAACCAGGTGCATAAGGAGCAGATAAAAAGTGACTAATTGTCTAGTATGTCACAAGGCGTCTTCCATCGGGGCTCTACGTTTGGATGACACGAAGCTAATGAAAGAGAATTCAAGAAATAATATGTAAAAATTACAATAAGGGCTTTGAAATAAATCAAAAATAGTCATTAAAATATTTTTTTTTTCAGGGACAGTCCCTAACCATCGAAGGGCCACAATAATCATCGGTGGACGCAATTCAAATTTAGACATATAACTACATTCGTTTTATCTAATTATTATCATTAAAATAAAAATGCTGTGAAAATTGAAGTATACTGTCAACCACTTTAGAGATCAGATATTGGAAGATACAATGAAAGCATAACATTCTAGATGATCATCACTTCAATCTAAAATAATGCTCTGAATATTACAGTATCTGGTCAGTGCCTAGGAGGACAGCCTCTAGGGAATAACAGGTAATTAAAATATAAATCCAGTTTTGTTTATTTTTACGGTCATATCGTTGAAACACCGATTCTTTTACATTAAATTCCCGAATTTAAATTACTTAGAGTTGGTCAGTTACCTGGATGGGTTTTAACTATTATCAATGCTTTCTATTATTGGACGTGCTATTATTATCGTTTACCAGTCATATTAAAGATTTAAAACACCGGTTCTTTTTTTTTTCATTTTATAAAAAGCAACGTAGAATATTGGTCAGTCCCTAGATGGATGAACGCTTGGGAATACCAAGTGATGTAAACTTGGACGTCAGGTTGGTGTAAATAAGTTAACGGCCCAGAATTGGGAAACCTAGTTCTAATTGCAGTCGCTTTCGTTATGTCCTCTTATGCACAAATATTCTTGGTAACATATTAATCCACCTCTTCTCTCCCAACCTATGGGTTAATTATTACGACTTGTATCAGAAAATCATTATTATCTTTAAAAAATCTTACAATCTAAAAATATTTTCCGGCTTTTTATAATCTGAAAATGGTTGGTTGACTGTGAAAAAAAAAATCAGTCAATATTCGCGTTTCAGTTGCATTCCATACATACGAGGTGAGTTTCACTCGTTTTGTCACGACATTACAAATACATCAAACATTCAAAAGGTTTTAACGTTTGTACAAAATACTTGTAAATTTTGAAACATATTTCTATACTTGTATGCATTTTTAAAAACAATGCTTGAAGAGGGGTGACATAATGTCGAAATATTAAGCATTTTTAGTCTTATAATTACTTTTCTTTTTGTTTAAGGTTAAATTTCTTAAATTGTCTCTTCTGGTTATTTTTATAATAATAATATATGACAGAGTGGGCCAATATCTGCACTGGAAAATCTGTAACTTCTACGGGAAGGAAACTGAAAGAAAATGAACACCACCCAGACCCGGTTACGGAGATAGGACCTGTTACAATTCTATGGGACTACACAATACACACTGACAGAACAATCAAAGCCAACCGGCCCAGATATTGTTATTAAAGACCACAAACAAAAAAAATGCCTCCTTATTGATATGGCAGTCCCTGCTGACTGCAATGTATCTTTGAAGATATTCAAAAAGCTGTCAAAATACAAGGACCTTGAAATAGAAATCTCGAAAATGTGGCATATGGGAACATCAACAATCCCTGTTGTAGTTGGAGCCCTAGGACTGGTTGGAAAAGATTGCAGTAGACTAATTGAAGGGATTCCTGGAAGTCCATGCCTCAAAGAGATACAAAAAATTGTTCTGACAAGTACAGCCCACACTTTACGAAGGGCTTTATCTATGTAATTTTTTTTTTTTTGTCAGTGGAAAGTGTCATGATGCCATTTCTAACCTTAGGTCCCTGGGCGGGACCCGGAAAGAAATGTGTAAACGCCAGAAATCAAAGAAAATAAAAATAATAATAATAATTTTAATAAAGAAAAAAAAGAAATAAAACAAAAAGAAAATAAAGAATAATTCTAAAACATAAAAGAAATGAAAATAGAATCTTTTTAATTGTCCAAATTTTTCCCCATTGACGTTATAATTAAAAGATGTGAAAAGAAAAGAAACTGATTTCTTTCAATCTGGAAAAAAATTTTTCTCAAAAAAATTTTGTTTAAAAAAAGAACAGTGTCCATTTCAGATTGATAAAAGAAGAAAATAAGGAAAACATTTTTAAATTTCTTTGGCAGGATGTTTTTTTACTATTGTTTTTGAGTTTGTTTGGTAGGATGTAAAACAAATATGCCAAAACTTTTATTCATTCTAATGAATAAATAAAAAAATTTTTAATTTATAATAAAAAAACATTAAAACTTTTCTCTTCTAATTGATTATTTTAATAAAGGCATCTGGACAATTATTCAACTATGAAAAAGTAGCACAAATTGACCAATGGAAAGATATATGGAAAAATGCATTGAAATTTTTTTTTTTCAATAAAAATTGTTGGAAAGTTTTCAATAAAATTTGACGTTTCTCCTCCCACATTTATTAAACCAATGTTTTAAATGTTTAAAAATTTGAAAAAAATAAAAATGATTTTTACTACAATAACATTTAAATGGTTTTTACAATATAATTAAAATTTACTGAAAAAATTTTAAAAATGAAAATATAAATTTTAAATGATAAGACTATTAATGGCAAAAAAACCGAAAATTGATTTAAAATTTTTGAAAAATGTTTAAGAAAAATGCATTTTGAACAAAAATGTTTTTTTGTTTAAAATGCATTGGAAAAATACTTGAAAATTTGGAAATGATTTTATCCTTTTAAATAATTGTCAAATGATTTTTAAAATGCTTTTTCAAAATGATTTTAAACGAAAATGATCATTGGACTTTAATACCAAAATGCAGATTCTGAAAAATATTTCTTTATTTTACATCCATTCAAAACATTCAAATGATTTTTTAATTTTCCGAAAATCAATTTTAATTTTAAAAATAAAATGCATTGATAATAACCTATATTTTATTTTCCAAAATTTTTTTTTTATGATTTTACTAAAAATGATTTATAGGAAAATGAAAACGCATTCAGATTTTTTTAAAAATGTTGATGAAATGATTTTATTGAAATGATGTGTCAAAATGGTATATAGAATAATCAATGTTGAACTGAAATGTTTTGAAGACATTATGAAAACCAATGTTTTTTTTACTATAAATTTTTAATGAAATTTACTAAAAATAAATTGGAAAATTTTTTAAAAATTTCAAAAAAATACAATAACATTAATGAAAATGCATTGGAAATGATTTTCCTTTATAAATTGAAATGTGAATATTTTTTTCTTTAACTGTTAATTTTTAATTGGTGAAAATACATTGGTAATGATTTTAAGTTTATGAAAGAAAATATTGAAAATAGATTTTGAAAAAACAAAATAACATTGAAATCTCTTTTAATATACTTGTGTTTTGAATTTACAAAAAAAGCTACAATTTTTTTAATTTTAACAAATTTTTATTATGAAAATGCATTGAAATAAATTTTAATATTTAAATGCATTGAAATGATTTTTAAACGAAATTTTTAATTTGAAAATTTTTTTTCAATGATTTAAATGGAAAATAATTGAATGATTTTAAGATTTTTATTTTTTTATTAATTTCTTTGTTCCAAATTAAATAACTTTTTAAATGAAATGCAAAAAAAAATTTTTTTAATTAAAAAGACGTTTTAAAAATTAAAAAATGAATGCTATTTTTAATTAGTTTAAAATTATTAAATTTTTATCTTAAAATTTCTGGAATGATTTTTATTTGATGGCTCAATGCAAAATGATTTTTTATTTGAAAAAATTTGAAATGATTTTTATGGTTCTTGATTTGTTTTTTGTATTTGCTTTGAAAATAATAGTTTCATGTTTTTTCCAATAACAAAAATTTGATTTTAACTTTTCACAAATCGAAATCATATGAAAAATTATTTTAAGGAATTAACTGAAAAGGAAAGAAAATGAAGATTAATAATTGATGCATTTTTGATTTTACTTTGAAAATGCATTGGAAATGTGGGTTTACTATGAAAAATGCATTGCCTGAATCTTTTTACTATATCTTTTGCATTCCCATTATTTTTTTTTTGAAAATGCCCTGACCCAATGTATTTTTAATTATTGAAATGAATTTAAACAATAATTTTTATTTTCCTGGAAAAATCCATTTTCCCTGATTTTTTTTGAAAATTATTGATGAATGATTTTTTATGAAAATGCATTGGTATATGATTTTTAATTAAAAAAATTGAAATGATTTTATGATAAATGTTTGAAATTTTTTATATATGAAAATGCATTGAAAAATGATTTTTACTATTTTAAGCATTCTTGATTTTAATTTTTAAAATTTTTTATAAAATGATTTTTATTTTTTGAAATTGCATTAAAATTTATTTTTTTTTTTGATTTTTGAGTGAAAATGCATTGGAATGTTTTTATTATGTGGGCATTGTAAATGATTTTAATTTGAAATGCATTGGAATGATTTTTGATGAAAATGAATTGGCTAATGGAAAAACATACCTTTACATTCCAAGTTTAATATGAATTATCATTTTGAAATTTTTTTAGATTTCTAAATAAGAATTGATAATGATTTTTTATCCATTTAAAATTTTGATTTGATTGTCAATAAGATTTGTATAGCATTCTTTTATTAAATAAAAATAATTATCCATTTTTGATATGAAAACAAGAATGTTTTTTATTTTTAATGCATTGGAATCTTTTTATTTTCAAACGAAATGCATTGGCTTTATTTTTATTATGAAATTTATGGAAAATTCAACTATGAAATGTAATGAAAATTTTTTTCCATTTTAACTTTAAATGATAATTAAAATTTTGAAATTTTCTATAAAAGACCTAAAAAAGTTTTTAAATTATCATTATAAATGTTTTTATTGAAAAATTTTTTGAATGCATTGAAATAAAATTTACTTTTAAAATATTTTGATTTTTTATATTTAATAAAGCAACAAAATGTTTAAGGAAATCATCTATTTTATTTAATAATGAAATGCATTGGTCAATCTATTTTTTAATATTAAAATCTGGTTTTAATTTGTAACCTGAAATTTAAAAATGAAAATTTTTTATAACATCTTGAAAATGCATTATTAAATTATTTTTCTTATATTTAAAATTTTTTTTATTTTTTACATGCATTAAATCTTTTTTTATGTATTTAATCCAGTCTATTTTTTTAAAAATATTATGTCATTTTATTTATGAAAAAAATTTTTAAATTAGACTATGAAAAAATTTATCTAATGATTTTGAATTATAAAATGCATTATCTAAAAATTTTATCTATTAAAAAATGCATTGAAATATCTATTTATAGAAAAAAATTTTTTATGAGCAATTTTTATCTATGAAAATGCATTTTAATTACTTTTTCTATCATCTTTTTAAATGTATTATGTCATTTATTATTTTAAACCAGGCGAGAAAATATTTTTTTTTTCATTATCTATGCATTTTTAATTTTTTGTACAAAATATCTATCTATCTATCTATAAATGCATTTTTATGATATCTATCTTATCTATCTATTTTGCTTTAATTTTTTTATTTCTTTCTATCTAAATATGCTTATTTTGAATTTTAAATCTTTATTTTTATCTATGTTTTTAATTTTTTTTCTATCATATGAAAAATTCTTCAAAAATATCTCACTTTTAAACGTGAAAATTATCAATGAAATCTATTATAAATTTCTATCTTTTCATGATCAATGATTTTTATATCTATAAATATCAAATCATTTTTACTATAAAATACATAATGAAATTTTTACATTTTTTGCATTCTATCTTTTTTATGGGCAAATTATTTCTATCTTTTTACTATAAAATGCATTGACCAATGATTTTTTTATTTATGCATTTATCTAATGATTTTTACTATGAAAATGCATTGAAAATGATTTTTTCACTATGAAAAATGCATTGAAATGATTTTTTACTATAAAATGCTTTTTATTTTAAAATGATTTTTATTATTTTAATATTTATATGCATCATTAAATGATTTTTTATATGAAATGCATTGGAAATGATTTTTATTATGAAATGCATTGAAATGATTTTACTTATGAAAATGCATTGGCTAATGATTTTTACTATGAAAATGCATTGACAATGATTTTTTATTATGAAAATGCATTGGAAATGATTTTTATTATGAAAATGCATTGGAAATGATTTTTATTATATTTAAATGCATTGAAATTTTTTTTTATTATGAAAATGCATTGGCCAATGATTTTATTATGAAAATGCATTGCAAATGATTTTTATTATGAAAATGCATTGAAAATGATTTTTATTATGAAAATGCATTGGAAATGATTTTTACTATAAAAATGCATTGGCCAATGATTTTATTATGAAAATGCATTGGCCAATGATTTTTATTATGAAAATGCATTGAAATGATTTTTATTATGAAAATGCATTTAAAATTTTTACTATGAAATTTTTTTATGAAAATGCATTGAAAAATGATTTTTATTATGAAAATGCATTGGAAATGATTTTTACTATGAAAATGCATTGAAAATGATTTTTATTATGAAAATGCATTGAAAATATTTTTATTATGAAAATGCATTGAAATGATTTTTGGAAATGATTTTATAAAAATGCATTGAAATGATTTTTTACTATGAAAATGCATTGGAAATGATTTTATTATGAAAATGCATTGGCCAATGATTTTTATTATGAAAATGCATTGGAAATGATTTTTATTATGAAAATGCATTGGCCAATGATTTTTATTATGAAAATGCATTGAAATGATTTTTATTATGAAAATGCATTGAAATGATTTTTACTATGAAAATGCATTGGAAATGATTTTTACTATGAAAATGCATTGGAAATGATTTTTATTATAAAAAATGATTTTTTATTATGAAAATGCATTGACTAATGATTTTTATTATAAAAATGCATTGGCCAATGATTTTTATTATGAAAATGCATTGGAAATGATTTTTATTATGAAAATGCATTGAAATGATTTTTATTATGAAAATGCATTGGAAAATGATTTTTTTATATGAAAATGCATTGCCAATGATTTTTATTATGAAAATGCATTGGCCAATGATTTTTACTATGAAAATGCATTGGCCAATGATTTTTTATTATGAAAATGCATTGGAAAATGATTTTTATTATGAAAATGCATTGGAAATTTTGATTTTTATTATGAAAATGCATTGGCCAATGATTTTTATTATGAAAATGCATTGAAAATGATTTTTATTATGAAAATGCATTGGAAAATGATTTTTATTATGAAAATGCATTGGAAATGATTTTTTTTTATGAAAATGCATTGGCCATGATTTTTATTATGAAAATGCATTGGAAATGATTTTATTATGAAAATGCATTGGCCAATGATTTTTATTATGAAAATGCATTGAAAATGATTTTATTATGAAAATGCATTGGCCAATGATTTTTTATGAACTTGCATTGGCATTTTTATTAAATGATTTTTATTATATGAAAATGCATTGAAAATGATTTTTATTATGAAAATGCATTGAAAATGATTTTTACTATGAAAATGCATTGAAATGATTTTTACTATGAAAATGCATTGGAAATGATTTTTATTATGAAAATGCATTGGCCAATGATTTTTATTATGAAAATGCATTGAAAATGATTTTTATTATGAAAATGCATTGGAAATGATTTTATTATGAAAATGCATTGAAATGATTTTTATTATTATGAAAATGCATTGGAATGATTTTTATTATTTTAAATGCATTGGCCAATGATTTTTATTATGAAAATGCATTGAAATGATTTTTATTATTTAAAAATTGAAAAATGATTTTTTATTATGAAAATGCATTGACCAATGATTTTATTTGCATTGGAAATGATTTTTACTATGAAAATGCATTGGAAATGATTTTTATTATGAAAATGCATTGACCAATGATTTTTATTATGAAAAATGCATTGGCCAATGATTTTTATTATGAAAATGCATTGAAATGATTTTTATTATGAAAATGCATTGACCAATGATTTTTATGAAAATGCAAAAATGCATTGGAAATGATTTTATTATGAAAATGCATTGGCCAATGATTTTATTATGAAAATGCATTGACCAATGATTTTTTATTATGAAAATGCATTGAAATGATTTTTATTATGAAAATGCATTGAAATGATTTTTATTATGAAAATGCATTGAAAATGATTTTTATTATGAAAATGCATTGGCCAATGATTTTTATTATGAAAATGCATTGGAAATGATTTTTATTATGAAAATGCATTGAAAATGATTTTTATTATGAAAATGCATTGACCAATGATTTTTATTATGAAAATGCATTGAAATGATTTTTATTATGAAAATGCATTGAAATGATTTTTATTATGAAAATGCATTGAAATGATTTTTATTATGAAAATGCATTGGAAATGATTTTTATTATGAAAATGCATTGGCCAATGATTTTATTATGAAAAATATTGGAAAATGATTTTTTATTTGGAAAATGATTTTTGATTTTTATTATGAAATGCATTGAAATGATTTTTATTATGAAAATGCATTGAAAATGATTTTTATTATGAAAATGCATTGAAATGATTTTTATTATGAAAATGCATTGAAAAATGATTTTTATTATGAAAATGCATTGAAATGATTTTTATTATATGAAAATGCATTGAAATGATTTTTATTATGAAAATGCATTGGCCAATGATTTTTATTATGAAAATGCATTGAAATGATTTTTATTATGAAAATGCATTGAAATGATTTTTATTATGAAAATGCATTGGCCAATGATTTTTATTATGAAAATGCATTGAAAAATGATTTTGATTTTTATTATGAAAATGCATTGAAATGATTTTTATTATGAAAATGCATTGAAAATGATTTTTATTATGAAAATGCATTGAAATGATTTTTATTATGAAAATGCATTGATTTTTATTATGAAAATGCAATGAAAATTTTTTTTATTATGAAAATGCATTGAAATGATTTTTATTATGAAAATGCATTGAAAATGATTTTTATTATGAAAATGCATTGAAAATGATTTTTTATTATGAAAATGCATTGGCCAATGATTTTTATTATGAAAATGCATTGACCAATGATTTTTATTATGAAAATGCATTGAAATGATTTTTATTATGAAAATGCATTGACCAATGATTTTTATTATGAAAATGCATTGAAATGATTTTTATTATGAAAATGCATTGGAAAATGATTTTTATTATGAAAATGCATTGACCAATGATTTTTATTATGAAAATGCATTGAAAATGATTTTTATTATAAAAATGCATTGACCAATGATTTTTATTATGAAAATGCATTGGAAATGATTTTTATTATGAAAATGCATTGAAATGATTTTTATTATGAAAATGCATTGGCCAATGATTTTTATTATGAAAATGCATTGGAAAATGATTTTTATTATGAAAATGCATTGAAATGATTTTTATTATGAAAATGCATTGAAAATGATTTTTATTATGAAATGCATTGAAATGATTTTTATTATGAAAATGCATTGACCAATGATTTTTATTATGAAAATGCATTTGAAAATGATTTTTACTATGAAAATGCATTGACCAATGAATTATGAAAATGCATTGAAATGATTTTTTACTATGAAAATGCATTGACCAATGATTTTTATTATATGAAAATGCATTGAAAATGATTTTTATTTATTCTGAAAATGCATTGAAATTTTTTATTATGAAAATGCATTGATTTTTACTATGAAAATGCATTGAAATGATTTTTATTATGAAAATGCATTGACCAATGATTTTTATTATGAAAATGCATTGAAACCAATGATTTTTTTATGAAAATGCATTGCATTGAAAAATGCATTGAAATGATTTTTATTATGAAAATGCATTGGAAATGATTTTTATTATGAAAATGCATTGAAAAATGATTTTTACTATGAAAATGCATTGACCAAATGATTTTTATTATGAAAATGCATTGAAAATGATTTTTTATTATGAAAATGCATTGGCCAATGATTTTTTATTATGAAAATGCATTGACCAATGATTTTTATGAAAAATTTGAAAATGATTTTAATGAAAATGCATTGAAATGATTTTTAATTTGAAAATGCATTGAAATGATTTTTATTATGAAAATGCAAAATGATTTTTAATGAAAATGCATTGACCAATGATTTTTATTATGAAAATGCATTCGCCAATGATTTTTATTATGAAAATGATTTTTTTTATATGAAAATGCATTGAAAATGATTTTTATTATGAAAATGCATTGACCAATGATTTTTATTATGAAAATGCATTGACCAATGATTTTTATTATGAAAATGCATTGACCAATGATTTTTATTATGAAAATGCATTGGAAATGATTTTTACTATGAAAATGCATTGAAATGATTTTACTATGAAAAATGCATTGGAAAATGATTTTTACTATGAAAATGCATTGGAAATGATTTTTACTATGAAAATGCATTGACCAATGATTTTATTATGAAAATGCATTGGCCAATGATTTTTACTATGAAAAAAATGCATTGGAAATGATTTTTACTATGAAAATGCATTGGAAATTATTTTTACTATGAAAATGCATTGCCCAATGTTTTTTAATTTTAAAAATGCATTGGAAATTATTTTTTCCATGAAAATGCATTGGAAATGATTTTTACTATGAAAATGCATTGGAAATTATTTTTATTATGAAAATGAATTGCCCAATGTTTTTTACTATGAACATGCATTGGAAATGATTTTTACTATGTAAATGCACTGCCCACAGTTTTTTTACTATGAAAATGCATTGACCAATGATTTCTACTATGAAAATGCATTGGCCAATGATTTTTAACTATGAAAATGCATTGACCAATGATTTTTACTATGAAAATGCATTGGAAATTATTTTATTATGAAAATGTATTTTGAAATGATTTTTTTACTATGAAAATGCATTGAAAAAGATTTTTACTATGAAAATGCATTGAAAATGATTTTTATTATGAAAATGCATTGGCCAATGATTTTATTATGAAAATGCATTGCCCAATGTTTTTAATTTGAAAAAATGCATTGCCAAATTTTTTAATTTGAAAATGCATTGAAAAATGATTTTTATTATGAAAATGCATTGAAATGATTTTTTATTAAAAATGCATTTGGCCAATGATTTTTACTTATGAAAATGCATTGGAAATGATTTTTACTATGAAAATGCATTGGAAATGATTTTTACTATAAAAATGCAATGACCAATGATTTTTACTATGAAAATGAATTGGAAATGATTTTTACTATGAAAATGCATTGGAAATGATTTTTACTCTAAAAATGCAATGACCAATGATTTTTACTATGAAAATACATTGGAAATGATTTTTACTCTAAAAATGCATTGGCCAATGATTTTTACTATGAAAATGCATTAGAAATGATTTTTACTATAAAAATGCATTGGAAATGTTTTTTAGTATGAAAATACAGTGCCCAATGATTTTTACTATAAAAATGCCTTTTGAAATGATTTTTACTATGAAAATGCACTGGTCAATGATTTTTACTATGAAAATGCACTGGCCAATGATTTCTACTATGAAAATGCATTGGAAATTATTTTTACTATGAAAATGCATTGCCCAATGTTTTTTAATTTTAAAAATGCATTGGAAATTATTTTTGCTATGAAAATGCATTGGAAATGATTTTTACTATGAAAATGCATTGGAAATTATTTTTATTATGAAAATGAATTGCCCAATGTTTTTTACTATGAACATGCATTGGAAATGATTTTTACTATGAAAATGCACTGCCCACAGTTTTTTTACTATGAAAATGCATTGACCAATGATTTCTACTATGAAAATGCATTGGCCAATGATTTCAACTATGAAAATGCATTGGAAATGATTTTTACTATGAAAATGCATTGGCCAATGATTTCTACTATGAAAATGCATTGGAAATGATTTTTACTATGAAAATGCATTGGAAATGATTTTTATTATGAAAATGTATTTTGAAATGATTTTTACTATGAAAATGCATTGGAAAAGATTTTTTACTATGAAAATGCATTGGAAATGATTTTTAATATGAAAATGCATTGGCCAATGATTTTTACTATGAAAATGCATTGCCCAATGTTTTTTAATTTGAAAATGCATTGGAAATGATTTTTATTATGAAAATGCTTTGGCCAATGTCTTTACTGTGAAAATGCATTGGAAATGATTTTTACTATGAAAATGCATTGGAAATGATTTTTACTCTAAAAATGCAATGACCAATGATTTTTACTATGAAAATAAATTGGAAATGATTTTTACTATGAAAATGCATTGGAAATTATTTTTACTCTAAAAATGCAATGACCAATGATTTTTACTATGAAAATACATTGGAAATGATTTTTACTATGAAAATGCATTGGAAATGATTTTTACTATGAAAATGCATTGAAAATGATTTTTACTATAAAAAAGCAATGACCACTGATTTTTACTATGAAAAAACATTGGAAATGAATTTTACTATAAAAATGCAATGACCAATGATTTTTACTATGAAAATGCATAGGAAATGATTTTTACTATGAAAATGCCTTGGAAATGATTTTTACTATAAAAATGCATTGACCAATGGTTTTTACTATAAAAATGCATTGACCAATGATTTTTACTATAAAAATGCATTGACCAAAGATTTTACTATAAAAAATGCATTGGCCAATGATTTTTACTATGAAATTGCATAGGAAATGATTTTTCCTATGAAAATGCCTTGGAAATGATTTTTACTATAAAAATGCATTGGAAATGATTTTTACTATGAAAATGCATTGGAAATGATTTTTACTATGAAAATGCACTGGTCAATGATTTTTACTATGAAAATGCATTGGCCAATGATTACTACTATGAAAATGCATTGGAAATGATTTTTACTATGAAAATGCATTGGAAATTATTTTTACTATGAAAATGCATTGCCCAATGTTTTTTAATTTTAAAAATGCATTGGAAATTATTTTTGCTATGAAAATGCATTGGAAATGATTTTTACTATGAAAATACATTGGAAATGATTTTTACTATGAAAATGCACTGCCCCCAGTTTTTTTACTATGAAAATGCATTGACCAATGATTTCTACTATTAAAATGCATTGGCCAATGATTTCAACTCTGAAAATGCATTGGAAATGATTTTTACTATGAAAATGCATTGGAAATTATTTTTATTATGAAAATGTATTTTGAAATGATTTTTACTATGAAAATGCATTGGAAAAGATTTTTTACTATGAAAATGCATTGGAAATGATTTTTACTATAAAAATGCAATGACCAATGAATTTTACTATGAAAATACATTGGAAATGATTTTTACTATAAAAATGCAATGACCAATGATTTTTACTATGAAAATGCATTGAAACTGATTTTTACTATAAAAATGCATTGGCCAATGATCTTTACTATGAAAATGCATAGGAAATGATTTTTACTATGAAAATGCCTTGGAAATGATTTTTACTATAAAAATGCATTGGAAAAGATTTTTTACTATGAAAATGCATTGGAAATGATTTTTACTATAAAAATGCAATGACCAATGATTTTTACTATGAAAATGAATTGGAAATGATTTTTACTATGAAAATGCATTGGAAATGATTTTTACTATAAAAATGCAATGACCAATGATTTTTACTATGAAAAAACATTGGAAATGATTTTTACTATAAAAATGCAATGACCAATGATTTTTACTATGAAAATGCATTGAAAATGATTTTTACTATAAAAATGTAATGACCAATGATTTTTACTATGAAAATGCATAGGAAATGATTTTTACTATGAAAATGCCTTGGAAATGATTTTTACTATAAAAATGCATTGACCAATGATTTTTACTATAAAAATGCATTGACCAATGATTTTTACTATAAAAATGCATTGACCAAAGATTTTTACTATAAAAATGCATTGGCCAATGATTTTTACTATGAAAATGCATAGGAAATGATTTTTACTATGAAAATGCATTGGACAATGATTTTTACTATAAAAATGCATAGTCAAATGATTTTTTTGAAAATGCATTGAAAATGATTTTTACTATGAAAATGCATTGGCCAATGATTTTTACTATGAAAATGCATAGGAAATGATTTTTGCTATGAAAATGCATTGGCCAATGATTTTTACTATGAAAATGCATAGGAAATGATTTTTACTATGAAAATGCATTGGCCAATGATTTTTACTATGAAAATGCCTTGGAAATGATTTTTATTATAAAAATGCATTGGAAATGATTTCTATTATGAAAATGCATTGGAAATGATTTTTACTATGAAAATGCATTGGACAATGATTTTTACTATGAAAATGCATTGGCCAATGATTTTTACTATGAAAATGCATTGGAAAAGATTTTCATTATGAAAATACATTCGCCAATAATTTTTACCTTGAAAATCCTTAACACAATGTCTTTATTATAAAAACGCAGTATAAATTATCAAATGTCTTTATTAAATAATTGTTGATTCATTCTAATCCTTACATATCAAGTGACACAACTGACCCGAAAATCCCACGTAGAAATAAACTGGAACTGCATATTACGCCTCAGGTAAGATAAGAACTGATCATCAAGTCCATCAAGGAAACTAATCTTTCCTAAGTTTACGTCAGGCTGTTTATTGTGTCTGTCATCCAATTTTGAATTGAATTTAGTCAATAGTCCTTCAGCTCACTTAAGAATGTTATTCTGATTCTTGAGTCTTTCACTACAACACTTGGTAAAGTGTTCCACCTGTCATTAACCATCAGTGAAAAAAGTTGGATCTTCCAACCTTTTTCGAGTGCAGTTTCATCAATTTTTTGCCAAACACTGTGCTTCCTCATGTTTGAGAATTTCAACAATTTGTTCAAATCCATTTTATAATCGCCGCTCAGTATTTTCTCTTCTTCACACAAATCGGTGAACTGGTGTCTTGACTGAAGAATCGTCCTGGGTGTGATAATAAACTACATCCGGCAGCAAGGACACTGATCAGGAGATTGGAGGTTTTGTGGAGCGTGGAAACAACTCTTAATTTCTGTTGTGGTATCATCTGCTAGGGTCCCAGCTATGGGCAAATTGTAAACCACCAAACAAAACACTATGAAAGTATAGTAGAAATACGAGTAATACATTTTTATAGAAAAAAAAAAATCTCAACAATATATTTTACTGCAAAATGACCAACAATACATTTTATCTGTAGCTGAAGCCATAAAACTGTATTCAAAATATTTAAATTTCGGCATTAAATAACCCATAGAGATGTTGATATGCCGCTAAACAAAATCGATCAACCAACAATACATATTTATAGTAAAATGACCAACAATACATTTTATCTGTAGTTGAAGGCATATAATTGTGTTCAAGATATATTTAGTTGAAGCCATAAAATTGTGTTCAAAATATTTAGATTTCGGCATTAAATGGGAGGTGTTGATATGCCGTTAAAGGAAAATCAAACCACCAACCAACATGAAAGAACTCTTTCATGACAATAATCCATATATTATCCTTTGTTACTTTTGGTTTGATTTGGTTTATTTTGTTTTACGGCATATCAACCTCAATGGGTTATTTAATGCCAACAAAATTGTTGTTGCTGGTAATATTTTTTTTCCTTCATAAATTTATTTTTGGTACTATTTTTTTCTTCAAAAATGTATTGCTGGCAATAATTTTTAAAAAATGTATTTCTGGTATTAAAATCTATTTTTACACTTTCATAAAGTTTTGACCCAAGTTTGGGGGTTAACTATGTGCCCATAGCTGGGACCCTAACAGGTACTACCACCCCGGGTCATGGTGGACCTGGCAACACCAGCAATTAAGAGGTTGTTCCACGTTCCTCAAAACCTCCTGATCTGAGGCCTTGCTGCTGGACGTAGTTTATCGTCTTACCCAGGACGCGGATGTAGTTTATCGCCATATCCAGGACGGTTGTTACTTTTAGTGGGTGTTTGCTTTGCTTTCCCTATCTGTGATAGTGAGGGATCAGTTTATATATTGATTGTAATATAAAATTGATCCCCTACTTTATATCCATATTTATAGATTCTTGTTGGTTTGTTGCGTCCTGGGTATGACGATAAACTACATTCGGCAGCAATGACTCTGATTGGGAGGTTTTGAGGGGCGTCGTTGAATGTATACAACTGCGTTCAAAATTATTAGGTTTCGGCATTAAATAACCCATAGAGGTGTTGATATGCCATTAAACATAATCAAACCACCAAACAAAACACATTAAAGAACACTTTCATGACATTAATCCATATAATGTTCTACAATTTCTTAAAGAAATTAAACTGTATTCCAAAACAGAACCTCAACAAAACTACTTAATCCAAATCGGTTTAAAATCCTACCAAACAACCAACATGAATTCTTTGATGACATTAATCCATATACTATCCTTTATTACAGTGGATGTAAATACGTATTTATAGTAAAATTACCTACAATATATTTTTAACGCAAATTGACCAACAATACATTTTATTGTAGAATTACCAAGACTAAATTTTATAGCAAAATAACCAACAATTAATTTTGTTGTAGAATTGCCAAGAGTAAATTTTATAGCAAAATGACCAACAATAAATTCTAACTTTAATTGAAACTATAAAATTGTGTTCAAAATATTTAGATTTCAGCATTAAATAACCCATAGAGGTGTTAATATGCCGCTAAGCAAAAGCAACCGACCACTCTTATATTCTAAAACAAGAATCACATCCAGTTTGTAAGGTATGCCAAGTACGATAAATATATACAAACACATTCTAGCGACTTCACCCAAATCTGTATAAATACACCCAAGCAACTAATATGAAAGAATCTTTCATGATATTCATCCATATAATATCCAACAATTTCTTAAAGAAATCAGCATTCCAAAATAGAACTTCAACAAAACTACTTAATCCAAATCGGTTTAAAATCCTACCAAAAAACCAACATGAATTCTTTGATGACATTAATCCATATACTATCCTTTGTTACAATAGTTGTTTGCTTTGCTTTCTCTGACCACAAAGTTAGGGATCAGTTTATGTATTGCTTACAATATAGAATTGATCCCCCTACTTTATATCCACATTATAGATTCTTGTTGGTTTGTTGCGTCCTGGGTATGACGATAAACTACATTCGGCAGTAATGCCTCTGATTAGAAGGTTTTGAGGGGTGTGTTTGAACGCATACACCTCTGTTCAAAATTATTTAGGTTTCGGCATTAAATAACCCATAGAGGTATTGATATGCCATTAAACATAATCAAACCACCAAACAACCAACATTAAATAACACTTTCATGAACAGCTTCTTCCCACGAACCACTGTTCTGTGGAACCGACTCCCAAGGGTATGCTTCCCCGAACACTAAAACCATAATCTGTTCAATTCTAGGGTTAACCGTTATCTTCTTCTATCCCTATTAATTGCCTCTTGAAGTAACCCTCTGCCTCGAGTGGCTTCCAGGCCTTGTACAGGGTGAACCTTACTGTATTTATGGGTAAGAGTGCTCAATGTCAGAAACAGAGCGTGTTTAAATGTAGAAGTAGACACTGAGGTGAAAAGAGAGTTCTTACCCCCTTAATAATGTTTCTGTTCCTAATTCTTCCACACCCAGTCACCCCTTTTAGTGAATTCTTAGTGGCTTTACTGCCTTGCTTGTGGAACTCCCTTCCGGCTCAATGCGTTCCAACCAACTTTAATCTTCAAATATTTATATGCAATGTCAATCGCTATCTACTGTCCTCCTGATTACTCTTTCCTCTTCCCACTCATTATTAATGTTTCTGTTCCTAATTCTTCCACACGGAGTAACCCCTTGTGTCTTAGTGGCTTTACTCCCTTGCTTGTGGAATTCCCTTACGGCTCCATGTTTTACAGTCAACTTTAATCTTCAAATATTTAAATGCAATGTCAATCGCTATCTACTGTCCTCCTGATTACTCTTTCTTCTTCCCACTCATTATTAATGTTTCTGTTCCTAATTCTTCCACACCCAATAACCCCTTGTGTCTTAGTGGCTTTACTGCCTTACTTGGGGTAAATTCGATTTTAAAAAAAGTTAAATTTTTAATCCTGGTATTTTTGATGGGTCTTATGCTAGTAAATAATAACAAGCGAAGGGCATAACATATTTAAAAGAATACATCGACTCATATCCATTATTAGCAATAATAACTATTTAGCTAAAAGAATGGCAGTTGTCGCTGTCGTCAGAAGATGAAAGACTCTGACATCTAAGGTTAAAGGTTCCTGATTTTCGTCCAGTAAATCAGATCGTTTCACTTGCGCTAATTCCGTGGCTTTTGGGGTTTTTTTTTCACAAGGCATACAGCAACAAGTCGGTCAGACCAAATTACAAGGCCAATAAACAGACACGCTCACGCAGGAAAACACACACGCACATACACATTGAGAAATTGGTACGAACATGCATACTCAGAAATATTGGCAAGGTGGTGCTGAAAAATTATATATATATTCGCTTGATATATATATATATATATAGAGAGAGAGAGGAGGCACAGCTTGGATTGAGGAATCGCAGAGCCGAGTTCGAATTCCAGTCGAATCAATTACATTAACTTACGTGTTAATACCCTTGGGAAAGGTATGAATCCTCTTCCTCTCCCTCCAGCTATGGGTAAAATAGCAGGACAGACTGGGTTCTATAGCCTTGGATGGCAACTGGTCTAAGAGAAGGAAAACTCTGAATTCAAAACCTGCGGAGGGTCATTCGGGAACCTTGTTGCATTCGGTGCACCAGGTCTCTGTATTCGTCCCTTTACAAAGTGTGGATGGTCCTGCACGAAGCCTTCACCACTATAATCAAATCTCATATCCCGGTTTCGGGCTGTCGGTTTTCTGGAAACTGATCTGCTTGACACTCATACGTCGAATCTCGACGGGAGAGTCGATTATATATATATATATATATATATATATATTATATATGATATATATATATATATTCAAAATTTTTTGAGATACGAGTTTAATTTTTTCCAAGACTGAGAGGTCAAGTCAAAAAACTCTTATCTCAATCAATTTTCCACATTGAAATTAATGGGACTTTTTCCGATCCGTTCCAGTCCCCCTAAAAATCACCCTCATTTTCTTAAAACTCACCCCTGTTTTTGGTATTAGTGTGTTTCTCAGAAGCAAAAACATGTGGCTAAACAAGAAATATGGCTTACAAACAATAAAAGAGAAAAAAGAAATTGTAAAAAAAATAACCAGTAGATAAGCATGAAGTTCAGACGAGGTCATAGGTCAACTGGCGGAGGAGAGAGAAATGGCGGGGGTGTCGGCCCAACAGTTAGATTTTTTAGTTTTACAAAAATTGCAACGGCTAAGTAGTCTACGATACGGAAGATTAATTTTATCACTTCATTTTTTACATTTTTTAAAACCTTT